>OZ030025.1:15464297-15889297 GCA_964023405.1 Apodemus agrarius | reverse complement strand
TATTATTCTCCCTGGAGTCATTAATTAGATACCAAACCAATTCCTTAGCTTAGTGAACAGAATGACAAACATTGCTGATACTTTACAAAAATAAAGTCATGTAGTAGACAGCATTTCATATGTAACGTGCTTTCATGATGAATTGAAAAGTAAGGAAGCAGACAGGAAAGCAGCAATAATCTCAAGGTTCCCCTTATTCTTCCTCTGGGATATTAAAATCTCAGTATTCTACATGGGTACCATTTAAATGATTTCAGTTCAAGAATCTTGAGACTCTGAAGTCACTTTGTTGGCCAGACACTTTCCTTGAATTCTTCCAGTCCTACCAAAATTCCACCTTTTAGCAATAGACCTAAACATTTCCTCCTAACCCTCTAGCTGTCACCTTAGGATGGGGTGAGGCCTCGAAGCTCAGCTCAGAACCCTTGAGTTCCCAATGTGCCTGAAGACTTCATTCTGAGGTTCCTGGGTCTCTGAGGTCTTTGGGGGTTTCTTTTCTGAAATGTGGCTTTGCACGCCCACATAATCTCCAATCCTACAAAGTGCTGTAGAGACGTTGCAGTTGGAATGTATTCAATTTTAAACCCATGTTGCACAGCACAGCACAAATCTCCACCTCAGCTCTAATGAAACAGTAGAAACAGTCCTGACATGACAGTTTACTGGGCATGACTCTTCCTGCTATGAAAGATGAAGATGTCAGGCCAACCACAAAACAAAAACTTTATCAAAATACAAGTGGACTGCTGCTCTTGAGACTGCCTTCTACTTTAGTCTACAGAGCCTGTCTGTCTGTCCTCCTCCATGTATATCCATCCCATCTTCCTCCGAAAGACTTTTATTTTTTTTTAATTATTATTACATTATTTTACTTTATTTTACTTCTTTACATTGAAAATGTTTCCTCCCATTCCTGGTCCCCTCTCCCAGAATTCCTCACCCTGCTTTGTCCGGGGGGGGGGATATGCTTTCCCATCCACCTCACCCCCGCAGCGTCTCTCATCCTTGGGGTATCAAGTCTCTACAGGGTTAGGTATATCCTCTCCCACTGAGGCCAAACAAGGTAGCTCTCTGCTACATGCCAGGGGTGGGGGTGGGGGGTGGGGATGGGCGCTCGGAGGAGCCCATGTATGCTTTTGGTTGGTGGCTTTTAGATGTAAACACTTTAAAGACTAAGGGAACATAGCGGTTGGAATAGAGAGCTTCTTCAAGAAGAATGTTAAATATTGTATACACTCCATCCAGGGGATTTACCTGAGATAAGAATCTGTGTGTGAGAAACTGCCTTTTTTTTTTTTTCTCATGTAGGTAAGTATCCTGAGCAGATGGCATTATCCAATTATTAGCAGTTGGCACAACAGGTAAGAAATGAGAAAAAATTAAGGGCTATTGAACGCTAGGGAGCAATATTCATCCTGGCACTTGGGGAATTAACCGTAAAGCTCTCGTTAGTTTTAATGAGGACGCGCGGCCAATCTGGAAATGTTCTCATTGACTCGGGCGGCGGCACACTACACAGCACAGGTGTTTAACTGTCAGCAGATTTAACAGTCTGATCTGAAAAGATGAAAAGACTGAAGGATAAAAACCAGTCGCTTACAAAGCTAGAAAGGCCTAGGGAGCAAAACTGTTATTTTTAAGTTTGAAAACAGTAAGAAACCTTGAGGAGCCTATTAAACACGCTTAGCTCAACCTTCCAACACTTTCAGTGTTGATATAGTCTGGTTTCTTAGCAGTATCATGGGAAGTGCTTGGGTTTGGGGAATGCCAGTATTATTATCGTACGCAGCACTATTCATTTTGTTTGAGATTCATTCTTTTTTTTTTTTTTTTTGTAATTTGGATATATTCTTTATTTATATTTCATTTCCCCTTTCCTGGCTCCCCACCCCAAAAAGGTACCAAATGCCCTTTTTCCTCCTCCTGTTCCCCCATCCTCCCCTTCCAACTTCCCTGTTCTGGTATTCCCCTACACTGATGCATTGGCCTTTCCAGATCCAGGGTCCACTCCTTCCTTCTTCTCGGACATCATTTGGTATGTGGATTGTGTCTTTGGTGTCCCAAGATTCTAGGCTAATATCCACTTATCAGTGAGTGCATACCATGGGTATTCTTTTGAGACTGGGTTACCTCACTTGTCTAAGAATTTCATGAATTCATTGTTTTTAATGGCTGAATAGTACTCCATTGTGTATATATACCACATTTTATGTATCCATTCATCCATTGAGGGTCATCTGGGTTCTTTCCAGCTTCTGGCTATTATAAATAGGGCTGCAATGAACATAGTGGAGCATGTGTCCTTATTACATGCTGGGGAATCCTCTGGGTATATGCCCAGTAGTAGTATAGTGGGGACCTCGGGTAGTATCATGCCCAATTTTCTGAGGAACCACCAGACTGATTTCCAGAGTGGTAGTACCAGCTTGCAACCCCACCAGCAGTAGAGGAGTGTTCCTCTTTCTCCACATCTTCGCCAGCACCTGTTTTCTCCTGAGTTTTTGATCTTAGCCTTTCTGACTGGTGTGAGGTGAAATCTCAGGGTTGTTTGGATTTGCATTTCCCTGCTGACTAAAGATGTTGAACATTTCTTTAGGTACTTCTCTGCCATTCAATATTCCTCAGATGAAAATTCTTTGTTTAGCTCTGTAACCCATTTTTGTGAGGTTATTTGGCTCTCTGGAGTCTACATTCTTAATTTCTTTGTATATCTTGGATATAAGCTCTCTGTCAGATGTAGGCTTGGTAAAAATCTTTCCCCAATTTGTTGGTTGCCATTTTGTTCTTTTGACAGTGTCCTTTGCCTTACAGAAATTCAGTAATTTTATGAGGTCCCATTTGTCAATTCTTGATCTTAGAGCATAAGCTATTGGTGCTTTGTTCAGGAAAATTTTCCCTGTGCCCATGTCCTCAAGGGTCTTCCCCAGTTTCTTTTCTGTTAGTTTCAGTGTGTCTGGTTTTATGTGGAGGTCCTTGATCCATTTGGAGTTGAGCTTAGTACAAGGAGATAAGAGTGGATCAATTCTCATTCTTCTGCATGCTGACCTCCAGTTGAGCCAGAATCATTTGTTGAAAAGGCTGTATTTTCCACTGGGTGATTGTAGCTCCTTTGTCAAAGATCAAGTGACCATATGCATGTGGGTTCAATTCTGGGTCTTCAATCCTATTCAATTGATCCACCTGCCTGTCACTATACCAATACCATGCAGTTTTTAACACTATTGCACTGTAGTACTGCTTGAGGTCCGGGATATTGATTCCCCCAGAAGTTCTTTTACTATTGATGATAGTTTTAGCTATCCTGGGTTTTTGTTATTCCAGATGAATTTGAGAATTGCTCTTTCTAACTCTATGAAGAACTGAGTTGGAATTTTGATGGTGATTATGTTGAATCTGTATATTGCTTTTGCCAAGATTGCCATTTTAACTATATTAATCCCCCCAACCCAGGAGCATGGGTCTTCTTTGATTTCTTTCTTCAGAGACTTGAAGTTCCTGTCCTACAGATCTTTCACTTGTTTGGTTAGAGTCACACCAAGATACTTTATATTGTTTGTGGCTATTGTGAAGGATGTCATTTCCCTAATTTCTTTCTCAGCCTGCTTATCCTTTGAGTATAGGAAGGCTACTGATTTGACCAGCCACTTTGCTGAAGTTGTTTATCAGCTATAGGAGTTCTCTGTTGGATTTTTTTTGGGTCACTTAAGTATACTATCATATCATCTGCAAATAGTGATAGTTTGACTTCTTACTTTCCAATTTGTATCCCTTTGATTTCCTTATGTTGTCAAATTGCTCTAGCTAGTACCTCAAGTACTATATTGAAAAGATATGGTGAGAGGGGGCAGCCATGTCTAGTCCCTGATTTTAGTGAGATTGCTTCAACTTTCTCTCCATTTAGTTTGATGTTGGCTACTGGTTTGCTATATGTTGCTTTTATTTTATTTAGGTACAGACAGGCCTTGAATTCCTGTTCTTTCCAAGACCTTTAACATGAAATGATGCTGAATTTTGTCAAATGCCTTTTCAGCATCTAATGAAATGACCATGTGTTTTTTTTCCTTTGAGTTTGTTTATTTAGTGGATTACATTGACAGATTTCTGTATATTGAACCATCCCTGCATCCCTGGAATGAAGCCTACTTGACCATGGTGAATGATCACTTTGATGTGTTCTTGGATTCGGTTGACAAGAATTTTATTGAGTATTTTTGTATCGATATTCATAAAGGAAATTGGTCTAAGGTTTTCTCTTTTTGTTGGATCTTTGTGTGGTTTTGGTATTAGCAAAGTTGTGGCTTCATAGAATGAGTTGGATAGTGTTCCTTCTGTTTCTATTTTGTGGAATAGTTTGAAGGGTATTGGTGTTAGCTTTCTTTTGAAGGTCTGATGGAATTCTGCACTAAAACCATCTGGTCCTGTACTTTTTTTGGAGACTGTCAATGACCACTTTTATTTCTTTAGGGGTTACGGGACCATTTAGATGGTCTATCTGATCCTGATTAAATTTTGATAGTTGTCATCTGTCTAGGAAATTGTCCATTTCCTCCAGATTCTCCAGTTGTGTTGAGTATAGGCTTTTGTAGTAGGATATGATAATTTTTGAATTTCCTCAGTTTCTGTTGTTATTTCTCCCTTTTCATTTCTAATTTTTTAATTTGGATACTGTCTCTGTGCCCTCTAGTTAGTCTGGCTAAAGGTTTTTCCATCACGTTAATTTTCTCAAAGAATCATCTCCTGGTTTTGTTGATTCTTTGTATAGTTCTTTTTGTTTCAACTTGGTTAATTTCAGCCCTGAGTCTGATGATTTCCTGCCTCCTACTCCTCTTGGGTATATTAGCTTCTTTCTGTTCTAAAGCTTTCAGGTGTGCTGTTAAGCTGCTAGTGTATGCTCTCTCCAGCTTCTTTCTGGAGGCACTCAGAGTTATGAGTTTTCCTCTTAGCACTGCTTTCATTGTGTTCCATAAATTTGTGTATGTTGTGCCTTCATTTTCACTAAATTCTAAAAAACGTTTTGAATTCTCTCCTTATTTCTTCCTTGACCAAGTTATCATTGAGTGGAACATTGTTCAGCTTCCATGTGTATGTGGGCTTTCTGTTGTTTTTGTTGCTATTGAAGACCACCCTTACTCCATAGTGATCTGATGGGAGGCATGGAAGTAGTTCAGTCTTCTTATATCTGTTGAGGTCTGTTTTGTGGCCAATTATGTGGCCAGTTTTGGCGAAGGTACCATGAGGTGCTGAGAAGAAGGTACATTCTTTTGATTTAGGATGAAATGTTCTATAGATATCTATTAAATCCATTTGGTCCAAAACACCTCTTTTTGTTGGTGTTTTCCATTCATTATCTTTTGAAGGGCTGGATTTGTGGAAAGATACTGTGTAAATGTTTTTTTTGTCATGTAATACCTTGCTTTCTCCATCTATGGTAATTGAGAGATTTGCTGGATATAGCAGTCTGGGTTGGCATTTGTGTTCCCTTAGGGTCTTTATGACATCTGCCCAGGCTATTCTGTTAGTTTCACTGTGTCTCTGTTTAGTTTGTCTTTCCCTGATCTGTCCATTGAGGAGAGTAGGGTGTTAAAGTCATCCACAATTATTGTGTGGAGTACGATGTGTGCTTTAAGCTTTAGTAAAGTTTCCTTTATGAATGAGCGTGCCCTTGAATTTGGGGCATAGATATTCAAAATTGAGAGTTATTCCTGGTAGATTTTTCCTTTGATGAGTATAAAGTGTCCTTCTGTGTCATTTTTGATGACTTTTGGTTGAATGTCTACTTTATTGGATATTAGGATGGCTACTCCAGCTTTTCCTGGGATCATTTGCTTAGAAAACTGTTTTCAAACCTTTTACTCTGAGGTAGTGTTTGTCTTTGACACTGAGATGCATTTCCTGTATGCAGCAAAATGTTGGGTCTTGTTTACAAATCCAGTCTGTTAGTCTATGTCTTTTTATTGGGGAATTGAGTCCATTGATGTTAAGAGATATTAAGGAATAGTGATTGTTGCTTCCTGCTATTTTTGATGTAATTTTTATGTTTGTGTGGTTATCTTTTTTTGGGTTTGTTGAAAGAAGATTAATTTCTTGCTTTTTCTAGTGTGTAGTTTCCCTCCTTTTGTTGGTGTTTTCCATGCATTATCCTTTGAAGGGCTGGATTTGTGGAAAGATACTGTGTAAATGTTTTTTTGTCATGTAATACCTTGCTTTCTCCATCTATGGTAATTGAGAGATTTGCTGGATATAGCAGTCTGGGTTGGCATTTGTGTTCCCTTAGGGTCTTTATGACATCTGCCCAGGCTCTTCTGGCTTTCATAGTCTCTGGTGAGAAGTCTGGTGTAATTCGGATAGGTCTACCTTTATATGTTACTTGACCCTTTTCTCTTACTGCTTTTAATATTCTTGCTTTGTTTAGTACATTTGGTGTTTTAATTATTATGTGGCATGTGGAATTTCTTTTCTGGTCAAATCTATTTGGAATTCTGTAGGCTTTTGTATGTTCATGGGCATCTCTTTCTCTAGGTTAGGGAAGTTTTTGTTTATAATTTTGTTGAAGACATTTACTGACCCATTAAGTTGGAAATCTTCACTCTTTTCTATAACTATTATCATTAGGTTTGGTCTTCTCATTTTGTCCTGGATTTCCTGGATGTTTTGGGTCAGGAGCTTTTTGCATTTTTCATTTTCTTTCACTGTTCTATCAGTGCTTTCTATGGTATCTTCTGCATCTGAGATTCTCTCTTCTATCTCTTGTATTCTGTTGTTGATTCTTGGATCCATGACTCCTGACTTCTTTCCTAGGTTTTCTGTCTTGAGTTGTTTCCCTTTATGATGTCATTATTGTTTCTACCTCCTTCTTTAGATCCTGGATGGCTTTGTTTAATTCCTTCACCTGTTTTGTTGTGTTTTCCCTTAGTTCTTCAAGGGCTTCTCCCTGTTTGTGTTCTCCTGTATTTCTTTAAGGGAGTTATTTATGTCCTTCTTGAAGCCCTCCATGAAGCCCTCTATCAGCATCATGGCCTGTGATTTTAAATCCAAATCTTGCTTTCCTGGTAAGTTGGGGTATCCATGACTTGCTGTTGTGGGAGAATTATGTTCATATAGTGCCATATTGCCTTGATTACTGTTAGCAACATTCCTACATTTGCCTTTTGCCATCTGGTTATCTCTGGTGTTAGTTGGTCCTGCTATCACTGGCTGGTGCTTGCCCCTCATGTGTGCCTGCAGGCCTATCTCAGCAACCCTGGGTAACCTGCTTAACCCTGGCCCAAATTGCTGTGGTGCTGCTGAATTCCTGGGTGCAGGTGGAGTCCTGGTGGAGTGTGTCTCAAGTGATCCTCTACTCTGGAGACCCCTGCCTACCAATCTGTTACACAGTCACAGGAGCAAAGATGGCAGCCAAGACCCACTCTCTTATAGTTGTATTTAGGTATGTAGCTCTGTGGCCCTGATAAACTCTGGATGCAGGCTGTCTCCTCCAAGCAGCTGGGTATATAGCTGGCTTCCTGAGCCACTTGGAGATGGTGCACTGTGGCAGAGGATGTTCCCAGTCAGTGGTGGAAACCGGAAGGCTCCTGCCAGAGGCCTCTGGACAAGATCTTCCAATCTATGGGTCTGGTCTCAGCTGTGCAGACTGCCTCCTCTGCGCTGGCTGCTGGGTGGATCAAGAACTACATTTCTAATACTCTTTTATCCCAGGTCATCATTCTAATTTGTTAAGTCTGGGTTGATATTTATCAAATGTTTATTATTTGTCTAAATTTTAAACTAATAAGTTCATTAAAATATGTACCATGTTAGGTCTAAAACAATATAAATATCACTGACAGGTTTAATAAAAACAGAACATATATTTAACCAGAATTCAGTGCCATTCTTCTTGAGCTTTTTTACAAGAAAACATACCTGTAGCTATTTTATTTTTAACTGATTCTAAGAAAACATAAAAAGTTTAGGGTGTGGTGTGTGTGTGTGTGTGTGTGTGTGTGTGTGTGTGTCGGGGAGACTTATAG
Source organism: Apodemus agrarius (assembly GCA_964023405.1). Classification (NCBI taxonomy): domain Eukaryota; kingdom Metazoa; phylum Chordata; class Mammalia; order Rodentia; family Muridae; genus Apodemus; species Apodemus agrarius. Next base: position 15,881,288 of record OZ030025.1, on the reverse strand, counting down.
AAATTCTCAAAACGAGCACCATCTTCAAGCAGGGCAGGAGGCCAGCTTGAATCTGGCCCAGCAGAGCAGAGGAGGTAATCCAGAGACCTCTGTTGGAAGCCTTCCGGTTTCACCTCCAGACCAGGAGTGCCCTCAGCCACTGCTCGCGGTGCAGGATGTCAGCTATACACCCAGCAGCCTGTGAGGAGGAGACAGCCAGCACAACCTGCATCCAGAGCTGATCGGGGCCATAGAGATCATCAGTTTGGAGCCAGCTCTTCTGACTTTGAGTAGGGGTGTTCTGCCATCTTGGTTCCAGGACAACAGAGAGTTCTGACAATGCCAGGCTCATGGGAGCTTCAAACACCAACCAGTGACAACAAGACCAACTAACTCCAGAAATAAACAGATGGCAAAAGGCAAATGTAGGAATGTTACTAACAGAAATCAAGCAGAATGGCAGCATCTGAACCCAATTCTCCAATCACAGCAAGTCCTGGATACCCCAACACACCAGAAAACAAGATTTGGATTTAAAAGCACTGGTCATGATGCTTCTAGAGGAACATAAAAAAGACATAAACAAATCTCTTAAAGAAATTCATGGAAACATGAATAAGTTAGAAGCCCTTACAATGGAAACACAAAAATCACTTAAAGAAATCCAGGAGAATATGGGTCAACAGACAGAAGCCAATAAAGAGGAAACGAAAAAAATCACTTAAAGAAATGCAGGAGAAATTGAGTCAACAGGCAGAAGTCACAAAATAGGAAACACAAAAATCTCTTAAAGAATTACAGAAAAATGCAAACAAACAGGAGAAGGAACTGAATAAAACCATTCAGGATGGGGGAAGAGGGGGAGAGAAAAGGGCATATGGGACCTTTGTGGGGGTGGGGAGCCAGGAAAAGAGAAATCATCTGAAATGTAAATAAAGAATATATCCAATAAAAAAAGAAAGAAAAAGAAATTCTCAAACCTATAAAAGAAAAATAAGCCACTCACGAATACCTGATAATGACTATCAGGTACTGCAGTTGGTGTTCTAAATTCTCTGGAGCCATCCCAGCCTGACTGTATTGTTCTTCCTTACCCAGGCCTTCTCATCACTGGTTCTCAACCTGTGAGCTGTGAATCCTTCAAAGGGGGTCACTTAAGACACATGGGAAACATAGGTACTTGTACTATGATTTGTAACATTAGCAACATTACAGTTATGAGGTACTAATACAAATAATTTTAAGGTAACATGAGGAACTGTATTAAAGGGTCAAAGCATTAGGAAGGATGAGAACCACTGGACTACATGAAAGCATGAAGTTCCACCTCTGTGATTCTGCTTACTATTTTCCTGGATTAGAATTCTTTACAAGCCCTTAACATCTTCCAAGAGTTGGCAAAGGAGGGCTCTAGGATTGCTTCCCAGCCAACAGACCCTAACAGCATCTCTCATATAGGCACCTTAGCATGTTTCTGTGGCAGCCTTTCATGTCACCAGTATCTGATAGGGCACCCCCGTAGAACAGAGGCTGTGTATTACTTAAAACCCCCAGATTCCAGATAGTTACTCCATGAACAAGTCTTGTCTAGCTAAAGGATTGTTAATTTCTCATTGTGTCTGACCCCAGCATGGTTTCCAGCAGCACACAGGGATGGTTGACAGGTAGAGATTTTCTCCAGATTATTGAAGCTAAATTGTCACAAATGAAAAGCCTGTGAAAATGAGCTCTTTTGTAGTCAGCTAGTCAAAAAGTTGTTTAAGCATCTCCCAACATGTTCAGTTTTTAATGTCACTTCTAGGCTAATGATAGGAACAGACCTCACAGGACGGTGTCTGTGCTTGACACAAAGTCTGGTAATTGCGTCCCCCCTCCAATTTCTGATATATTTTTCTTATGTGTGTTTTTCTGACATTGATTTTTCACATCAATATCCCACTTTGAAATTATGGTCCAGAGGAGGCATCCTTGGGCAGAAGCTACATCCATCTTGTATCTCTAGAAGCCTATAGCTTCACAGGTGTTTTTATTAATCACTGAGACTCACCCAACTGTTGTAGGAGAAAGCACTTTGCACTGTAAATCAGGGAAGAACAGCCACCCCACAGATAATAGATGTCAATGTTCTTTGGAGGGTATGAGAGGATGAAGAACCTTTGACTCTACAGAGGATCTTTCAGAGTCAACAGAATCAGCTTAGGTGAGAACACACCTTGGAAGGAAGAAGTCAGCAGGCTTTCAGGAGCAGGGGTGGGAGATGAGAAAAGATTTACAGTTAAAACAAAAGAATCAGAGTTAGAAGCACTCTCAAGCTTTGACGAATTATAGCTAAATCAAACATCAATGGTGATAAATTATTTTAGGGTTATCAAGGATTAAATGAAATCTAAACCAAAAGTCTCTTTAATTTACCTCAAAATCTGCTCAAAATGGTTCATGCATTATGATATTTCCTTAGTCAAAGTATGTATTTGATATTATTATAAAGAATACCCTGTTCAGAAAAAAAAACATCTTCTTGGAGTAGACAGCATTTCACAAAGACTTGACTACTGGAAATTACTGGCTGCTGAGGCATCAAGAGACAGCTTTCTTCGGGGATGATATCACTCAAGTTCTACTCACACTCCTATATCCATCCACATTCAGGAAGTCCTAAGCGAATTCAATGGCTATCTCTCTATCTCTATTGGTATTGCTATGACTCTCTCTCTCTCTCTCTCTCTCTCTCTCTCTCTCTCTCGAGAGAGAGAGAGAGAGAGAGAGAGAGAGAGATTACACGAAATGTGTGGGAAACATTGGCTAAGGGACAGGGGAAGAATTGGAAGAAAGGGAATGGAGTATGGATTTGACCAAGACATTATACACATGTATGGAATTCTCAAACAATGTACTTAAAAAACTGAAAACACATTAAGATTAAAACATGACCTTCCATTGTCAAGTGAGAAAGAAAGTAGGTGGAAATATTTAACAGACTACATGGTGCCATCTCATTGATAAGGAGAAATTATTCAATGTAGACAATGGAGTAATTATAACCATATTAATACTAGGTCTCTGCATATGTGTTAAAAATGTTAGCTTGCTGTGAGACTTCTAACAGTAGGTATAGGGATGTCTTTGACTCTATTGTCTGCTCTTAGGACCCTCTTTCCCCTCCTGGGTAACAACATCAAATCAACCTCAATTGGAACAAAACAAAATAACGAAACAAGAAAGAAGCCAAAGAAAAAGTGTAAGAAATACATAGAGATGCAGAGACACATATTTGTATACAGTGGAGTCCCATAAAAATATAAAATCTGAAGCCATGCTATCTATACAAAGGACCTGTAGGCTATAAATAAAAGTATTAAAAGCCCTGACTTCACATGATGAGACAAAGAGACTCCAAAATTGCCAAGGAGTTACTTTTCTGTTGGCCATCTACTTCTGTACATGGGGCCCACCATTAAGAGTCTTTTGTCTACTAACTACCCTCCCCCCCAGTGAGTTTCCTGTGGAGAAAACTAATGTTTTATTTGATACTGGCTGTAAATTGGAGACAGCTTCTGAGTTAGGAGGGATATGAGTCCACTTTTCCTTTCATGACTAGGAGCCCATCTTGCAGACCCATGTGTTGGTTTATTTGTTTAGCTAGTTTTTATTGGGTCCTTATATCTCTTCCTCCCTTCCATCCTTACTCTACCCTAATCATTTCCAACCTCCCATCATTATCTGGTAGAGAAAAAAGGTTAGAGGGGAAGGCAACATAGACCACTTTAGAGTACTTACTGCTGATTGGAGACATTGAGTTCCATGGGGTAAGTCCAGTCTTCATTTTAGAGATATTTCCAATTCCTTCCTCTCATCAAACTGCAGCAACAGCAATGAGGAGCAGCAGCCTCCTCAGGCCCTCTCAGGGCTCTTATCCTATATCCTCTTCAGGATCCCAGAATTAAATTATTTGCAGCTGGCAATAATCATGCCCCTACGAGTGGACTAGACAAATCACAATCACCTGCTGTGAAGCAGCCTCTTATCCCACACCAGGGATTAAAACAAAAACATATTAATATAACATAACTAGTTCTTTTAAGAATCTGAAGTTCTCACTACACCTGTGCTACCACAGTCTCTGTGAGTTCATTTGTGTGTCAGCCATGTTGTGTTTGATTCCTTGGAACCTTCCATATCCTCTGGCTCTTACACCTTACAGCCTCCTTCTCAGTGGGGGTCCCTGAACTCTGAGAGATTTTATAGAGACATCCCATTTAGTGCTGAGTGTTCTGAGGTTTCCTGTAGTCTGCATATTGTCTAGCTATGGGTCTCTGTATTCATTCCCGTTCACTGTAGGATGAAAGCTTCTCTGATAATGACCTAGGGAGACACAGATCCATGAATATAGCAGAAAGTCATTAGGAGTCATTTTATTGCTATGTTCTTAGTAGAATAGTAATATTTGTTTTTACCCTAGGTCCCTGAGCAATCTTGTTTCAGATTGTTGGCCACTCAATCAATGTTGTTTATGGGTTTTCTCTCATGGATGGGCCTTAAATCAAATCAGATATTAGTTGGTTACTCCCACAAATCTTGTGGCACTATTGTAACCAATATATCTTGCAGGCAGGCCCCTTTTAAAGGTTTTGTAGTTGGGCTGGTGTTCACCTTTCTCATTTGGTAGCATACTGAGAATGCTCAGTACCATGAATACCAGTCCATAGGATAGGTATGAAGGCTCCTGATAGGCACCAGCTCTACTTATTCATGTTCAGTGAGTTGTGTAGGTGTTGTATTGAGCAATACAGCCATATCAGTTTGTGGAGGGCCACCAACAGTCTTGCCAATAGCCTGGGCCATTTGAGGGGCTCCTATGGGACCATTTTAGTTGAGACCTCAATTGTATGTGACTGATTGCTGGTATTAGAAGCTTCATTTGGCGATGAGAGTATCCAATTGGGACTCTCACACCTTATTTGGTGATTTTATTTAGATTGTCAGTATATGTATATGTTTATGTATATGTATATATATATATATATGTGTGTGTATATATATATATATATATATATATATATGGAAGCATCTACTGTATTAGGTTTCTATATGAACCTTCAAATGACCTACAGATTTATGTCCCTTGCCATATTCCCTCCTTTGCCTCTTCTGTTCTTCCTCTCCCTGTTTAATCCTTCCATTCCAGTCCATAATTATTTATTTTATTTCTCCTTTTTAGGGAGATCCATTCCTCCCCCTAGTCCAATATTCTACCTAATCTCTGTGGTTAGACTAATTGTAGCTCACTTAAGTTTTAACTTAAATAATTTTATGCTTAAAAATTTGCACTGTACAAAAAATTGTCATGGAATAAATGACCACAAATGTCTTTATGAAGAAATTTATTTTTTATCACATATAAATATACTCTATGCTGAAGACTTAGATCACAGTATTTGACCTCTGTCTTTAGGAAGGGGAACATTTAATTATAGTAGAGGTGAATGTTTTCTCAAGTGTATTTTAAATGTGTATGAAGAGATTTTGATATTTTATGTATTTATTTATTCTTTGAAAATTTTATATAGTATATTTTCATCATATTCTTTCTTACCTCCACCCACTCAACTTCATGTTCTTTCCCTTAAAAAATAAAAACAAGACATAAAGTACAGGATACCCACACTAAACTCTGCGGACTCAAGGAAGCTAAACAAGGAGGAAGGCCCAAGTGAAGATGCTGAATCTAATTTAGAAAGGGGAATAAAACAGTCGGGGGGGTGGGTGGGCAGATGGATGGAGAGAACTGGTGGGAGATGGGATAGAGAGGGAAATGGGGGCAGGATGGGGTGTGTGGTGAGACAGTATAGAAGGCCAGAGGGCCAAGAGAAAGAATGGAAATTTGCAGCTGGCAGTGGACGAGAAGCATCACTAGGACATGCCAGGAATCTGGGATGGGGGAGGCTCCCAGAAATCAATGGGGAGACCTTAGCTGATACTCACAGCATTGGGTATATGAAATCTGAAGTGGTCATCTCCTGTAGCCAGGCAAGTCGCCCAGTGAAGGGATAAGGACACAAACCCAGTTCCAAGACTTTGGACCTCCAATTTGTCCTGTCTATAGGAAATGCAGGGACAAAGATAGAACAGAGACCTTCCTCATGGGCAAGCACCATTCCCTAGGATATCTGTCTTCTAAGAGACTCCACCAAACATTTGACTTAAGATGCAGAAACTCATAGCCAAACATTGGATGGAGCTCTGAGACTCTTATGGAAGAAATTGAGAACCAGGGAAGGAGTGCAGACCCTGAGAGGGATAGGAGTGCCATCAGAAGTCAACTAACATGAACCTTGGGGGGCTTTCAGAGACTGAACTACCAACCAAAGAACATACAGAGGCTGCACAGAGGTCTCCAGCACATATGTAGCAGATGTGAAGCTCCATCTTCATGTGGGTCCTCCAACAACTGGAGCAGGGGCTGTCCTTAAAGCAGTTTTCTGTCAGTGGAATTGGTTCGCCTAACTGTGCTGCTTTGTCTGGCCTCAGTAGGAGAGGATGAGCCTAGTCCTACAGAAACTTGATGTGCCATGGTGGCAAGACACCCACAAGGGTTCTCTACCCTCTCATAGGAGAAGGAAAGGGAAGATGGGGAGGACTCTGTGGGAGGACTGGGAGGAGGGAGCAATGATAGGGATGTAAAGTAAATAAATAAATTAAGTAATAGAGAATATAATAAAAATAAAAACAAAAAATTGATGAAAAAACATGGAGTCTGATTTATTTTGGGTGAATACCACTGAACATATGGCCTGCACTAGAGTGTATTTGATATGTCTAGTGTCACTCCATTGAAGAAAACTCACTTCCCTTTCTTAGCATCTATAAATTTCAGTGGCTTTTTGGTCAGGGTTGGACTTCCTGCCTACTTCCCCTTCTCCATACTGAAAATCTGAGTGCTTATAAATAATGATCCATTATGTTGCTTCAAATTTTCTTAGGTGAAAGTCAGTTTCCTCAATGTCATTTACCCCATAATGCTGAGGTAAATACATAATTTAGTTTATAACGTTAAACTGTATTTTAAATTCATACCTTTTGCTGTGGGCTGAATATTAGTGTTTCTTTAAAATCTAGAGGTTGGATATTTGACTCCCAGTGCGACTGTATTTGAAGATGTGGATGGATTCCTGGAGGTACTTAGGTGAGATGAAGCTGAGGTATGAGGCTTGGAACCTGTAAATTAGAAGAAAATATTATATGGCTCTGTTGCTCTCACAACCCCCACCTCTCTCCTGACTGTTCTCCCCTCCACATGATCACAAACAGGAGCCTTGTGATATTCAGAGAGATTCCAGTCTACAAAGCTGTGAGAAGCCGGGCGGTGGTGGCGCACGCCTTTAATCCCAGCACTTGGGAGGCAGAGGCAGGTGGATTTCTGAGTTCGAGGCCAGCCTGGTCTACAGAGTGAGTTCCAGGACATCCAGGGCTACATAGAGAAACCCTGTCTCAAAAAACCAAAAACCAAAAAAAAAAAAAAAAAGCTGTGAGAATTAAATTCTTATCATGTGAGGTCTCATATGTTATATCATAAGATGGGGCTCTGAGTGAGTGAATTATGCATATACATTCTGTTTCTGTTTCGTTACTGCATAAAGTCAGAACACATTTACTAGTTCAGACCAGTTCTCTTATAATGACTCACTGGATCCTACAGGGAAAACCTCCAGGCATTGCAGTGTCGATGCCATCACCTAGAGACTCATCAGGGAACGAGTGGGATCCCAAGCATATACTGTATGACGAAGAGGGTTAGTTTTCCTTTCTTTTTTCTTTTTCTTTATTTGTTATACATCAATGACAAATTGTGCACATGGATTTAAAGCTTCCCCATGTTTATATCATCTGCACTTCTTTCCCGTGTCTATTTCTCCAACAACGCCATCACCAGGCCAACTGGAAGTGTCTATCATCATCTTCTACTAAGCTGGATTTCCTGGTGAAGCACCAATCATGGGAATGTTACCCTGGGACTTCTTTCATATGCTATGTTCTTAAGTGACAATTGAAAATACTGTATTTAGCCATGCTATATTGATTGCAAGCAAATTACAATTTTTCTACAGCTTGAAGGAGAGGGGGCCCTTCAAATATGAGGCCTTCAGGTGGTTGATATAGTAAAGCACTGTCACTTCAGGGTTTGGCTGTAATCAAACCCTGACACTTATCAAAGGGTTTCTTGCAAGAGAATACCAATCGATCCCCCATGAGAAGTGGTGCCATGAATCTCTCTCCAATGACGGACTGGTAATGACTTATATCTGTTTGCTTTATAAAAGTTTAAAATACTTGGATAGTGTTGCCATGAATCAGTGCCTGTCCCCAATGCCTTACAGGAATTTTTCATCTCATCAGCCATGCCACCCCTCTGCTGGAAAACCTAAATTCAGTCTCTTCCTTGGAGCAGCTGCTCTGACAGCCACCACCATAGGGGAGTGGAGTGTGGAGGGGTGGAAGTTACAGCTGCAACTGTAAGTCTCATGCATAGACATAAACACCAATATTAAAGTGCATGCCACACTGCCTCATATCTTCAATGGTATTTGAATGTCTGTCAATGATATGTCTGTACCCAGGAAGCTCTTGTCCCCACTCTCTTTTCATCTTGGATGCAGGGTTCTATCAGCATATGTCTTCTTGTTCACTCTTTCTTGCTGCACACTTTTGGCATAAGTACCAGTCTCGGGTGCTTGTTATAGGTACAAAGGCCCAGTTAACAGAGGTCAGGTCATTTCTTTGCTACTCCAGTAGCAAAGGATTTGCTCTCCCTGCCTATATGTGAGTCTATCTGTCTGGGGATTTTCAAAGAAGGAACTGAAACATTGAAAATTTATAAATGATATCTTATCTCTTTGCCCAGTTCCATAGGTCTGCTCATGTTGTAACTTCTCTGTTGACTTGATGATGCTAATAGTATACACTTTAGTCTTAAGAAAGTCTCCAAAATATAGGCTTAATTCTCTATTAATGAAACCAAACCAACCAACAAACCAAACAAACCGGAAGATGTTTTTGGTGGTCCTAGTATAGAAGGGACAGAAAAAGAAAGGCCTGATGATTGTAGCATTGGCTACCGAAATAACAGTGTGTCTTGAGCAGATAGACTTTGGAAATCCAATGCTGTCCCACATAGAGAGAAGATACACAAAGCTATTTTATCTCGTGATTTCCTTAAAAAGTTGCTCATGAATGAAGTGCTGTCAGGACACTGAAACTGAAAGCCTGTCTCCCACTCCTACACCTTTAATAATAATAAAAGAAAAAGCAATGCAATGCATTAGTGCTCCTGATTAGAGCGTGGTAAGTGCATCTTCTGCAGTAGGCAATGCAGGAGAGAAGAATGAGAAGTTATTTTACAGCTGTCAATTCATCCTGCGCAAATCAACCCATTGTCAGTGCATACCTCTCTACCTGTCCCAATGTTCTGGGTTACCAAGTAAAAGACACACACACACACACACACACACACACACACGCACACAGCCTTATATATTAACATACCTTAATCAGCTCAGTGGTTGGGCCATTTCTAAACTCCTACATGGCTAACACCTCCCCTCCAATATCCCCGAGTTATTACTTACTAAAATCTACATTCCACCTTTGCTGTCCTACACCCAATTAGGGTGCCCCCTGAGTCTGCTCTTTCCTATCTCTTACGTGATTGGTATGTTCTCTCTTCTGCACCTCCCAGGCATGGTCCTTTTCCTTCCCAGCATGGTAGTTCTATCTCTTTCTTCCTCCCTCTGTTCCCTTGTCCTCAAACCCTAAAGTCCCAGCTCTGTCTCCCGACCCAGCCATTAGCTGCCAGCAATTTTATTTACCAATAAAACCCAACTGGGAGCAGAGACTTTGATTACAGCAATAGAGACAGAGCTAGAACAGGGTTTCTTTAAATTATTTCCTATGTCTATGTTATAAGAAAAATTTCAGGTATTAGGAGAAACCTCAAAAATATGCCTTATATTTCAAAGTGCTTTGACTGTGGTGTGTGCATGTACGTGTGTGTGTGTGTGTGTGTGTGTGTGTGTGTGTGTGTGCTGAGCTTTTAATAGTCAAAGTGACTAAAATCAGTTTTTTGATCTCTCTTAAGATAATGTGGGTAGTAGGTAAATCAAGCACTTCTTACCAATCATCAATTTATTCTTCGATAAATGTGTCTTTTCCTGGATGTCTGGTTTTGCTCTGACAAGATATGTCTCATGCAGCCCAGGCTGGTTCAGGATTCTCTATATAGTTGATTTTGAACGTCTGGTCCTCCTGCCTCTACATCTTGGACCACAAGCATCCATCACCAGCTATTGCTTATATGGTGCTAGGGAATCAATCCCAGGGCTTTGAGTTGCATCCCTAGCCCCTTACATCTTGGCATTAGTGCACTGGTGGAGTATTCATGGATGGAAGCTAGTGTAGGAAAGAAAGAATGCTGGTAGTAAATAAACAGGGGATCTCTGAAAAGACGCATATCTCCACCATGTTTCCTTTTGTAAATATAAGCCTTGCTGAAGACCAGCCAAGGAATGGAAAGTGTGAACAGTAGACCTCTGATATTCATTTAAACATCAGGAGAGTAGGAAGAAGCCTTGGACTGTGCATAAAACTCATTTTGTCACATCATCATATGGATGAAGATTACATTCAATATTTCCTGTGGTCCTCGGCCTCATGAGAATACTAAATAGCATGTGGTACATCCATGTGAGAGTTCTAACTCCATTGTCGGGCACAGCATCAATGACACAGTAAGAGCTTCGTAACATTATTTTCTTTTATTTTTAGGTTAGTGACTAATGTTCTCTTGTTGCCAGTGATCCTGAATTTGGAGAATCTGGGTCTTCAGTAAGCACAATACTGCTTCGGAAAGTCATGGTGCTGCAGTCCAATTAGGAGAAAACTAAAGGCGTGAAGCAATCCCCCGGTTACTTTGAAAGCTGAGGTCTTTCTAGTGTTTTCTAGTGGTTAGGCATTGAAGTAATTTTTAAGGTAGAAAATAAAAAGGACTTTTCTTGGGATCTGATTTTCTAGAGTGTGTTGCTGAAAAAAAAAAAAAGAAAAGGTCATTTAAGTAGATATTTTATTTTCCTGTGTTTGTGAGGTTAAAAGAAGAATCTTACATGTTATGCTAATAGTTAATGTGATCCTTGTGGGACATGGACTTTATGGTGAAAGCCAAACTTGCTTTTCAAAATAATAATAACAAAAAAGAACCACTCTTCAGAAAATTCACCTACTCAGAAAACATTTCATAATTCACAACGTGGTTGCTTCTGTATTTGGAAATTCTTTTACGAGCATCTTACCCACACATATAATTATCTGACTAATGTGACCTCCCCCCCCACCTCCCGATGAACTCTGAATGACTGCAAGCTGAGCTGGCAGTAGTTGCCCCAGCATAATCCACTTCTCCTAAGTCTTTCAGGGAGAGGGTGAGTACTTATGAATTGTGTATTGCATATAAGTTGAGATAAATGATAACACATATCTGTCCCTTCCTGTAGGGAATATGGAAGCTAACTGACAGTCTCTGGTCTTTAGAAATAGATAGTATCTATTATAAAACCCCAGATATAAATAAAATGAGAGCGATAAATTGTGTGTTGTATCATTTTCCTGTGAAATTGTGCTAGGCAATTTCCAACCTCAAAAAACTTGTAAGATGAGTCCAATTTATGCTGGATCTATTTACTTCTTCTACAGAACGATTTAAAAATATGCTACTTGTACATCTGATATGAGATCTTGAACTTTTTTTGTTGTTTTTTCCTCTCCTTTCCCTTTAATATGCCTTTTTTTCTGAAATAGCAGCCATACTTTTGCCATCATTTTATTATTGTGTTTGAAAACAACCCATGTTTCTCAAAAAAGTATTTCCTAACCACTTTAATTATATAGCACATGCCTTTCAATTTTCTCGGTATACTTTGGGCAATTGAAAAAGATGAAGAAAGTTAGCAGAGTACAATAGGTAAATACAAGGCTCAGAATCTGCTGAGGCTCTGGAAAGATCTGAGGACCTACCCCATGTAGACATAGACGGCAGCATCACTCACTGAACACCAGCCCTGTTCCTTTACAGATGTGTCCCATGATGCAAAGGGCAGACTAAGACAGTAGACTATAGGATGCAAGACTCTTTTGTTGCTATTGTTTTGCTTTGTTTGTTTGCTTTGTTTTGCATTTTAAGAACAGCAGGGGGTTGCGGTCTCCATATTGCTACCAGGACACAGCTAGAGAGGCCCAGGTAGACAGACTCCAGCCAGGGCTACATCAAGTGAGTGGATCCGCCAGGCTCTCGCCACCAGCCAGTCCCAGGGCCAAGGCTTTGAGGGACTTCTCCATGACCTCCGGCCTTGCACCAAGGAATCTGGGAGCAGCCTGCCTGCGGACCCTTACAGCAGGGCTCGCGGTAGGTTTCCATATTGCCACCAGGACACCACTAGAGAGGCCCAGGTAGACAGATTCAATCAGGGGCTACCATCACTCGGGAGGATCCTCCAGGCTCACCCCACTAACCAGGGCAAGGGTGGCAGCTGCAGAGACATCTCCACACCCTCCGGCTTTGCACCAACTTGGTTGGGAACTGCCCTCCCTGAGGTTCCCTCAGCACTCACAGAGGCAGTCTCTATCTTGCAGCATAGTCAATAGTAGAGAAACAACAGTTGAGCCCAGCCTCGCGGGAGGTCAAACACCAGCCAGTGACAACAAGGCCAATTAACGCCAGAGATAACCGGATGGCAAAAGGAAAATGAAGGAACGTTACTAACAGAAATCAAGGCAGCATGACAGCATCTGAACCCAGTTCGCCGACAACAGCAAGCCCTGGATACCCCAACACACCAGAAAAACAAGAATTGGATCTAAAATCACTGGTCAGGATGCTGGTAGCAGAATACATAGATAAATCTCTTAAAGAAATACAGGAGAAAATGGATCAAAAGTTAGAAGCCTTTACAAGGCAAACACAAAAATCACTTTAAAAATTCAGAAGAATAACGATCAAAAAACAGAAGCCAATAAGGAGGAAACACAAAATTCACTTAAAGAAATACAGAAGAACGTGGGTCAACAAGTAGAAGCTATGAAAGAGGAAACACAAAAGTCTCTTAAAGAAATACATGAAATCACAATCAAGCAAGTGAAATATCTGAGCATATCCATCCAGGTTCTAAAAACAGAAGTAGAAACAACTAAGAAATCGCAGAGGGAGACAACATTGGAGATAGAAAACCTTGGGAAGAAATCAGGGGCCATAGATGCAAATATCAACAATAGAATACAAGAGATAGAAGACAGAATCTAAGATGCCAAAGATACCATAGGAACCATCGATTCAACAGTCAAAGAAAATACTAAATGCAAAAAGGTTGTAACCCAAAACATCCAGGAAATCCAGGACACAATGGGAAGACCAAACCTAAGGATTAAAGGTATAGACGAGAATGAAGATATACAAGTTAAAGGGCAAGCAAATATCTTCTACAAAATTATGGAAGAAAACTTCCCCAACCTAAAGAGAGAGATGCCCATGAATATACAAGAAGCCTACAGAACTCCAAACAGACTGGGCCAGAAGAGAAATACATCCCACCACATAATAAAACCCCAAATGTACTAAACAAAGAAAGAATATTAAAGTCAGCAAGAGCAAAAGGCCAAGTAACATATAAAGGAAGACCTATCAGGATAACACCAGACTTCTCACCTGAGACCATGAAAGCTAGAAGATCCTGGGCAGATATCATACAAACTCTAAGAGAACACAAATTTCAGCCAAAACTACTTTACCCAGCAAAACTTTCAATCACCATAGATGGAGACATCAAGGTATTCCATGACAAAACCAAATTTGCACGTTATCTTTCCACAAACCCAGCCCTACAAAGGATAATAGGGGGAAAACACCAACACAAGGAAGGAAACTACATCCCGGAAGAAGCAAGATAGAAACCTCTCATCAAACCCAAACGAAGATAACCTCTCAAATATAAAAAAATAATTTCAAAAATGTTAGGAGGTAATAACTACTATTCCTTAATATCTCTTAACACCAATTGACTCAATTCCCCAATAAAAAGACATAGATTAACAGACTGGATATGGAAACAGGACCCCACATTTTGCTGCATACAGGAAACACATCTCAGTGTTAAAGACAAACACTGCCTTAGAGTAAAAGGCTGGAAGACAATTTTACAAGCAAATGGTCTCAGGAAACAAGCTGGAGTAGCCATTCTAATATCAGATAAAATTGACTTCCAACCTAAAGTCATCAAAGGAGATTCAGAAGGTCACTTCTTGCTGGTCAAAGGGAAAATCCACCAAGAAGAGCTCTCAATACTGAATATCTATGCTCCAAATGCAAGGGCACCCTCATTCATAAAGGAAACCTTACTAAAGCTTAAAGCACACATTACACCTAACACAATAACTGTGGGTGACTTCAACACTCCACTCTCCTCAATGGACCGATCAGGAAAGCAGAAACTAAACAGGAACACAGTGAAACTAAGTGAAACTTTGGACCAATTGGATTTAACAGATATAAATAGAACTTTTTATCCTAAAGCAAAAGAATATACCTTTTTCTCAGCACCGCATGGTACCTTCTCCAAAATTGATCATATAATTGGTCACAAGACAGATGTCAACAAATACAAGAAGATCGAGCTAATCCCATGCCTCCTATCAGATCACCATGGAGTAAGAGTGGTCTTCAATAGCAACAAAAACAACAGAAAGCCCACATACACATGGAAACTGAACAATACTCTACTCAATGACACCTTGGTCAAGGAAGAAATAAAAAAAGAAATCAAAGACTTTTTAGAAAATGAAAATCCTGCTAATCCAAGAGCAAGAAATATTTTTCCATCTTCTGAGGTCTTAGACCCCAAAGAACCAAATAATCCTATCAAAAAATGGGGTACAGAGCTAAACAAAGAATTTTCACCAGAAGAAATTCGGATGGCCGAGAAACACCTTAAGAGATGTTCAACATCATTAGTCATCAGGGAAATGCAAATCAAAACAACCCTGAGATTCTACCTCACACCAGTCAGAATGACTAAGATTAAAAACTCAAGAGACAACAAGTGCTGGCGAGTATGTGGAGAAAGAGGAACACTCCTCCACTGTTGGTGGGATTACAAAATGGTAAAACCGCTCTGGAAATTAGTTTAGAGTTTCCTCAGAAAATTGGGCATGTCACTCCCAGAGGACCCTGGCATACCACTCTTGGGTATATACCCAGAGGATTCCCCTCCATACAATAAAGACACATGCTCCACTATGTTCATAGCAGCCTTGTTTATAATAGCCAGAAATTGGAAGGAGCCCAAATATCCCTCAAAGGAGGAATGGCTACAGAAATCGTGGTATATTTATACAATGGAATACTACTCAGCAATTAAAAATAATGAATTCATGCAATTTGTAGGTAAATGGTTAGATCTGGAAAATATCATCCTAAGCTAGTTAACCCAATCACCAAAAAATACACATGAAATGCAATCACTGATAAATTGATATTAATGAGCCCAGAAGCCCTAAATACTCAAGGCACAACTAGCAATTCAAATGATTCACAAGAAGAAGAAAGGAGAGAATCCTGGGCCTGAAAAGACTGGATCCAGTTTTGTAGATCCAGAACAGCGAAATGGGGGTGGGGATGATTGGGGAATAGTTGAGGGGGAGAGGACTTATGGGATATATGGTGGGGGAGATATGGGAAAGGGGAAAGCCTTTGGAATGTAAACAAAAAATATAGAAAAGAAAAAAAAAGAAAAAAAAAAGAACAGCAGGCAGACATGGTGGCTCACTCCCACAATCATAGCATTTCTGAGCTGAGACTGGAGAATTCATGTTTCAGCTGAGAAGTTGTCCTTGGCCAGATCTAATCTTAGTGGGTTAATTTTTCATTCCTTGTAGATCCTAAGCATAAACATGTCCTCATATTAAAACTACGGCAGGTTTCCATTCTAATGTCAACACATCCTTATAGTATGTTGGTTGTCATAGTTGCTCAGTTTTTTTGATAACCCAGTGTCTCTCAACTGCTGCTGCTCCTTTTTCATCAATGCTAAGAAAATTCAGAGTTAACGAAGCACTATGGAGTCTGTCCCTGGGGTTTTTAAATCTCCCCTTTTAAAAATAAGCATCTCTTTTAAGGTATGATTGGCCCTTTCTCTAATTACTTATCCTGTAGAATTGTTGGATTGTGTGGTATAATCAGTAACATGCTTTATATTGTACTATGCAAAGAATTACTTCATCTTATTGGATACATATTTGGGAGAATTTTTAATTTGTATTTGTGCAGGTATGCCCATAACTGTCATTATTTCTAATAAGGGTAGAATTGTACAATCAACTTTTTCAGAACTTAAAGCAGTTGCCCATTAAAACTCTGAGTACTTGTCAATGGTATGATACATACATACATACATATATATACATATATATATATATGTATATATATGTATATATATATGTGTGTGTGTGTGTGTGTGTGTGTGTGTGTGTGTGTGTATACCAAAAATCTGCGAAATGGGAAACACCCATCTACCATATACCATTTCTTTTGGTTTCCTTAGAGCTACTACCAGCAGGTAATGAAATTTAGTTGTACAGAGAATATTCAAGATTTATTTTTATGATTTCTTTCACTTGTTGCCAAGTGATAGAAATTATTTTTAAGCCTTTCCCATTAATATGATGTTTCTCATGAAATTTGTGTTTCTAACACAATTTCTATTAGTAACTGGTCAATTTCATCATTTCCTTGAGTTAATGGACTGGAAAAACATGTATTACACTGAGTGTGTGTGTGTGTGTGTGTGTGTGTGTGTGTGTGTACATACATATATATGTATATGTATATGTATATATATACATATATATGTGTATATATATATATATATATTTGATAGTTTCTACCTCTGATGGCCTGTTGCAATTGTATAAATAACAAAATTAATTCTGAGTTGTACAGCAGTCCTTATATGCAAACCAACTTTTTCTGCATATAAAGAATCTGTAACTATGTTAGGAGATTCAGGATAATAATATAATAATATAATAATACCATATGGATTACATACAATTTCAATTTTTGAACTGAGGTATATAAACTTTTGATCAGATTGCTTTTTTTTATCTGACTTAACCTGACATCCCTGTCTTGTTTGCATCAGTATAAAATGTGCCTTTGGAATTGGGGTTACAATATGTGGAAGAATCCAATTAGTTGTTTTTTTAAATAAACTATATATCTTTGTTTTTCATATATTTATTAATTTCACCCATGTAGTTACCACAAGCTCTTGCCAGTCCTCAATGATTACCCATAGGGACTTCATCTCAGCATTTGTAAGAGGTATTGCAATCGCAGTTGGATATGTTCCTGACAATTGACATAATCTTATTGTAACTTTTATAATTAATTCAAAAATAGTTTCTATATTTGTTTTACTTTGTTCTGTGCTAGGAAAACTCATTTTATAATATTATTTTCACTTTGTATAATGAACCCAGTAGAAGAATGAGCTGAAGTTAAAAGGACCAGAATACAATAAAGATTAGGATCAATTTGACCCACATATGCCTCTTGCAGTCTTTGTTTTACAAGCCTTAACACTTTTTCTGCTTCAGCTGTTGAGCATCTTGAACTGTTTAAATTTGAATCTCCTTGTAATGTTTGAAACAAATTACTTAACTTATATACACTTAATCCAGTTGTAGACCTCAGCCAGTTAATATCTCCAATTAATTTTTGAAAATCGTTAAGAATTTGCAATTGTTCCCTATGGATCTTTTGTGATTGAGATTTTTGTTGACCAATTTTTTTATAACCCAAATAACTAAGTGAATGTCCCCTTTGTATTCTTGTTTATGGAGATATCTGTAACCTTCAGCATGCCAGAATTTTCTTGCTTTACCTTAAACATATTCTCTAAAGCATCTTTGTCAGAATCAGCAAACAAAATGCCGTCCGTATAATGATACAAGATAGATTGAGAGACTTGATTATGAATACTTTCTAATGCTTGTTGCACAAAATTTTGACATAAAGTTGGGCTATTTAACATTCTGTGTGGTACATTCCAATGGTATCTTTTCATTGGATCACTATTGTTCAGTGTAGGTACCAGGAAAACAAATTTTCCCTATCTTGCTCATGCAAGGTATTGTGAAAAGTCAATCTTTTAAATCAATTATCATTATAGGTCATGATCTCGGTAACAAAGATGGTAAAGGAAGTCCAGGTTCTAAAGGACTCATTGATTGAATTACCTTATTAATTGCTCTGAAATCCATTGTCATCTTTTTTTTTCCTGTTTTCTTTTTTACAACAAACAGAGTGCTTTCAATGGACTGGACGACTCTTCTATATATTGAGCCTCCAGCTGCTCTTGTACCAGTTGTTCAAGTGCCTGATTTTTTTTTTGGTTATGGGCCACTGCTCTTGTTAAACAGACTAATTTGATATTTGTTTTAGGGGCCAGGCTGCTGGTATATCAGCACTGACCTCTATTATATACTTAGAAGCTCAGTCCCTGTGAGGTTCTGTGTTTGGACAGTGGGCAAACATTGTGGTTGTTCTTGATGACCTGTAACAATACCTTTCCCAGAGAGTCTGCCATATAATCACTAATTTTCTCATTTGCTATCCCTGGAATTGTAGGGATAATAATTTCAGTATCTCATTGTTGTCAAAGATCCCTTCCCCATAAGTTTACGTTTATGTCAGTCACATAAGGTCTCAACTGCTCTATTTGCCATTCTGGTCTCACAAAGGTAATCCACCAGAAACTTTGTCTTATTTGTGATTTACCAGTTCCTATAAGTTGTGTGTAAGCCTTCTCAAAGTGGATAATCTGGATTCCAAGACAATTGGGAAAGTATATTAATATCAGATCCTGTATCCACCAAAACTTCTATGTCAACACCATTCATTTGTACCATTAATTTGGGTCTCTGATCATTAAGTACTGTTTTCCAGAACATATGTTTCCCAGTACTCCCAAAAGCCCCTGTCTTTTCTACTAGAGCAGCCTTGCACTTGTAAGAAAACAACAATAGTTGAACACTTCTAACCTCTATATCAATTTGCATCTCCTTTTTCACATATGCTATAAATTTTATTTCCTTGCTACCCCTTTGTAGTACACTTTGATGCACAGAAATCCTTAAGAAGTTAATTCCCTTATTCCCAAGATTATTCCCCCTCTTTCTCTCTGAGAGTAAAGGATCACAAACACCAGTGGCTAACCTGTAATATTCAACTTTGGAGAATAATGCAAGAGGAGAATCTTTGGTCAGCTCCAAAGCTGCACTTCCTTCTGTAGTATGCATATGATGAGAAATATTCAGTGTTGATATTGTTGCCCAATTCGTACCACCTGCCTGATCAAAGGAAGACAGTTCATATTGTGTGCTGCAAGGACTGGAGCTGACAGGCCCCTCGTTTCATTTTTTGATGGGAAGAAGTTACCTCATATGTCTCTCTTGGACCAGCAGTCCTTAGACCAATGTTTGTCCTTTTCACAGTAGCTACAATACCCCAGAAGTCTTTGTAGCTCATGTCAACCAGAACTCATTTGTTCTTTTCTATGAACTCCATGTTTCCTTGTACATGATTTTTGGAGCTCTGAATCTTCCATCCTTACAATGTCTTTGGAAATGACCACATTTCCTATAATTAAACCATTGGGTGTTTTGATTCCTGAAATTTCTAGCTACAATTTGCCTTATGATATTGGCATTATGCTTCTGAGAACCAATACCAGTTGTCTTCATTATCCATTTGTATGTCAAAGCTCCACATGCTTTCAATGGTCTGGCTGCTCTCCTACAATCAGTATTTATATCTTCAAATGCCACCATTTCTACCAATTCTGTCTGGTTTCAGGGTCTGATATGATTCTATAATAGCTTCTACAGAACCCTGTATTATCTTAGTAAATGAGATGGATTATTCCCCCCCCCAGGCTTCTCAGTCATATCCCAAGTTCTTAAAACCAACACATGACATTGTTCCATTTCAGCATCCTCAGATTTGATTTGCTCTTGTAAGTCAGCATAATGTCCTGCACCATGCAGCTGGTCATTCGTACCAATCAACTCCCACACTAAATTACGTTGTTCTATTTTTGTGGCTTTGTGCCTCCACTACAACCCTTGTAATTGCTGTCCAGCTTCTAGTCCAGCTGACACCAATCCCTTCCAATCTTGAGGGGTAACCCTATGCTGTGTAGCCCAGTTATTTAGCATTTCTTTACCAGATGAAGAAGAATGCAAGCTATATAACACAACAGCCTCCTTAACATGTTTTAGACCTAGATTGTTTTTTATCAGCCGTCAGGTCAATTCATTTTAAGCATGGCCACCATCATTAGCAGGCATATGCTATACAAAGACTGGAAAAGTTGAAGGTGCCTCTGTTTCCCCAAGCAGATCCTCTGGTGGTGCACTTGTCAGCACCCATTGAGTTTGTACTGTCTCTTGCTCGTCCCAGCCCCTTGTCTTACTGAGGTGCTCTGGGCTCCTGGCAGTGTTAGTGTGTGGATGGCAGTTCACTTTCCAGACTGGTTTGCTTCCCACTTTCATCTTGAGGTAAATTCCCAGTCTCAGGAACCATATCTGAAGCCTGTTGTTTTCCTTCCAGTGGCCTTGAAGCCACCGAATACCATCAGAAGTCCTTTGGTGTTTTTCCTTCTATTACAAACGATGATCAATGAAGAAGGCAAGGCAAACCAATGAAGAACAGCATCAGCAAAGCCCAACAAAGCCCATCAAAAAAAATGACAACGTAAACCAATGCCACACAGTATCATCTACTCTCTGTGAGTTATATTTATACTCTTTCCAAACACCCCATGTTCTCTCAGCATCTGCTCTAGCAAAATATCACATGAACTTTTCCCTAGGCAGTTTCTAGAAAAACACCTCATGCCTGTTCTCAGCAAATCATCCTTCCATGTGTCTGCTTCAGCAAAAACATCCCTTCATAAGACAGTTTCCAGAAACACATCACATGAAATAGCTGAGTCTCCAAAGAAACCAGAAGTTTCCACTTCAAAGATACCATTTTGTAGGGACAAGATTGATAACTTTGAGCACAAAGAATTTATGTAGAACGCATTTAGGAATTGGAAGACTCTGAGCTTATTTTGGAGGTTGAATGACACTTAGGCTCGAGGGACTTCAGTTGCAAGGTCTGCACCATTTTTATAGGTTGATTAGATTGTCCGTGTAATCCATGGCCTCAGCAACATAGAAAAGCATAATGTGGGAAGATATACAATACTGCAAAATAAGACCACTGTCTAAACAACAGAGCTTCTAGACATGTACCAAATTCAAGTCACATGCTGACTAAAGCTGGGGTAGAATTCAGGCTGTCAAAGGGTTGGGAGCATGATGAGACAGAGGGGTAAACATACTAAATGCTTCAGTTAGAGACAAGAGTTCTGGTGAACACCTACACTAGAGTAGCCATAATGAAAAATAACTTACTGTTCTTTTCCAAAGATCTTAACAAAGGGATCCTAAATGTTCCCAAGCCCCACATGATAAACTTTTGTGATATCAGGTATGGTAATTAATGATCCTGGTTTGAGTATCACACATTGCATGTATGTATATATATATATATATATATATATATATATATATATACTGAAATATTACCCTGTAGCTAATAACTGCCCATTTATTATGCATAAGTCTTCAAAAAGATAACATCAAGAAAATGGGTCAGGTCAAAAGAGAGTTAGAGACATGGCTTTGTAAGTATTGTTACTGCTCAAAGCCAACCAATCCTCCTGTAATTGGTGAATAATCTGAACTCTGTAAGGGCACTATTTGCAGACCTGGCCAAATGAATGTTATATCTGTGCACTTAACCTTTGAACTGCAGTGCAGTGATTTGTAGCCACTGTAATCAAGCAAGTGTTAGGGGTTTCATTGTTTAATTTTAATTCCCAACTTTTCTATTTGACTACATGACCCTTGAGAAAAATGACAAAAAAACACCATAAAAGTCACTGCTCTAGGGGTAAGTGAGAGAAATCTCACTGTGCTTTTGTTTGTCTCCCCACATCAGGGCCACTGGTTAGTGAGCAAGACATCAGATTGATCTGACATCTATGTGTGCTCCAAGTTCATGTCCTCCTCTCAAGGTACCATCTGCGTGCTGGGCAGGAGAACCATCACTTTCCCCAGCTGCTTTGATGGATTTCTTTTTTCCAATTGATTAAACTAGATGATTGTTTTGGGTCAGAGTAATTTAGGCTATTTTGGGGAGTAGATGAATCGAGTTGTAGAGAAGTAGCTGATGCATATTTCTGAGCAGTTACACCTCCCTCTGCTCTCGAGACTGCAAGCTGACCTTTTGTGCCTTCATTTGTTCTGATGTGTTCAGTGTCTCTTAAATACCAGGAGATTGAAACCACAAACTCTACATTTTGCAAGGGAGGTGTAGGTGGGTTAAAACACCTTAAAGAAGAACAGTTTTCACCCTGTCTCTTTTTTCCCCACTGCAAGGACATTCTGAGACCATTTCCCTTAAATGTTATAGAAATGGTCTTTGTACATCCCACTGCCAATAATCAGTCTCTTGTGAATGGTCCTCAGAGGGTCTACCCTTGTACTTAAGCATTTTCCCTCAAAAGGAAAGGTAACCTTTAAACATACAATATTCAATGAAAAAGAAAAAAGTATTATTTATGAGCTTGGCACATGTGAGCTTGAAGTTATGAATGTACTTGCTTTGAGATATTTGATGTCTCACAGTTAAAATCTTTGAAGTTATTTCTCAGACAACCTCATGGATAAGATGCAGAAATGACTGCTTAGATCTAGAATAAGCAATGATGTGATCATATTTCACTTGAAGGAGCAGTCTTTCTGATGGGACTCCACAGCCATGTGTTGTTGGTACAATGGTGTGTTGCCAATATACAGCTCTGCCTCATCTGTCAGTGGAATGTGGAGAACGAAAGCTGTTAGTTCAATTATTTACTAGTGCAGTGTATCATCTAGTGTTTTAGGGATATGACAACAGAGAAAAGCTACTGGGTTCTTTCCTCTTCTCACTTGAAGGTGAAAACATCTATGGTCATTACCAGGGCTGTCTAAAAGTGTGCTATAATAACCCCACCATGGAAAGAAACTATCCCAGAGATCAACTAGTTGAAAGAAGTATAACTTAAATTCTTTTTACATCTCTGCAACTTAGATTTGTTAATCACAAGGTGTAATTGATTTCATACCCTTTAGGACCCGTTTGAATTTCAGTGATAATTATTCTTTAGAAAACAGTTTTCGGAGTCTGTGTGCTGAAATACTTGAGACAAGTCAGGTAGGGATGGTGGAGAGATATGTATGGAATAAGTGATGCAATGGGGACATGACTGAGTCAATGTAGAACCTGCTGTGCAAGGTGAGGAACTGTGTTTGGATCCTGTGTAAGCCAGGTAAAAACTCACACTGTTTCTTTCTTTTTTTTTTTTTCTTTTCCACATATTTATTGTTTTACATGTAGGCCTTTCATTTTATCTGCAATTTTAACACAAAAATCTTCAATTTTATCATTTTTTTCTGTTATCATCCATAATTTTTTTTCTATATTCTATGTTTACATTCCAAAGGCTTTCCCCTTTCCCAGTTCCCACCCACACTCACACTGTTTCTTGGAGAGAGGAGAAAGCCCACAGCTTGATACAGGTCTAGCCAAGATGGCAAACTCAGGATTCAGTAAGATGCTGTTTGGAAAAAAAATATGCTGGAAACCTCTGGCTTCTGCATACAGGATCATTCATTTTGAGATAGTAACCTCCTTTCATCAAACCCAAAAGAAGATAACCACTCAAAAACAAAAATAACATCAAAAATGACAGGAAGAAATAATCACTATTCCTTAATATCTCTTAACATAAATGGACTCAATTCCCCAATAAAAAGACATAGACTAACAGACTGGATACGGAAACAGGACCCTACATTTTGCTGCATAAAGGAAACACACCTCAGAGTCCAAGACAAACACTACCTTAGAGTAAAAGGCTGGAAGACTATTTTGCAAGCAAATGGTCGCAGGAAGTGAGCTGGAATAGCCATTCTAATATCAGATAAAATTGACTTTCAACCCAAAGTCATCAAAAGAGACACAGAAGGTCACTTCTTGCTAGCCAAAGGAAGAATCCACCAAGAATAACTCACAATTCTAAACATATATGCTCCAAATGCAAGAGCACCCTCATTCATAAAAGAAACTTTACTAAAGCTCAAAGCACACATTGCACCTAACACAATAATTGTGGGGGACCTCAACACTCCACTATCCTCAATGGACCGATCAGGAAAACAGAAACTAAACAGGGACATGAGGAAACTCATTGAAACGTTGAACCAATTGGATTTAACACACACACACACACACACACACACACACACATGTATATATATATATATATATATATATATATATATATATATAAACATTTCATCCTAAAGCAAAAGACTATACCTTTTATTCAGCACCTCATGGTACCTTCTCCAAAATCGACCATATGATTGGTCACAAGACAGACCTCAACAAATATAAAAAGATCGAACTAATCCCATGCCTCCTATCAGATCACCATGGAGTAAGAGTATTCTCCAATAGCAACAAAAACAACAGAAAATCCTCATACACATGGAGGCTGAACAATATTCTACTCAATGATACCTTAGTCAAGGAAGAAATAAAGAAAGAAATTAAAGATTTTTTAGAATTTAATGAAAATGAAGACACAACATACCCAAATCTATGGGACACAATGAAAGCAGTGCTAAGAGGAAATCTCATAGCCCTGAGTGTCTACAAAAGGAAACAGGAGAGAGCATATACTAGCAACTTAATGGCACACCTGAAAGCTCTAGAACAAAAAGAAGCTATTTCACCCAGGAGGATTAGAAGACAGGAAATCATCAGACTCAGGGCTGAAATCAATCAAGTTGAAACAAAGAGAACCATACAAAGAATCAAGAAAACCAAGAGCTGGTTCTTTGAGAAAATCAATAAGATAGATAACCCCCTAGCCAGACTTACCAAAGGGCACAGAGACAGTATTCAAATTAACAAAATTAGAAATGAAAAGGAAGATATAAAAACAGAAACTGAGGAAATTCAAAAAATCATCAGATCCTACTACAAAAGCTTATACTCAACACAACTGGAGAATCTGGAGGAAATGGACAATTTCCTAGACAGATACCAAATTCCAAAATTGAACCAGGATCAAATAGATCGTCTAAACAGACCCATAACCCCGAAAGAAATAGAAGGGGTCATAGAAAGTCTTCCAAACAAAAAAAGCACAGGACCAGATGGTTTTAGTGCAGAATTCTATCAGACCTTTAAAGAAATCCTGATACCAATACTCTTCAAAGTATTCCACAAAGTAGAAACAAAAGGAACACTACCCAACTCATTGTATGAAGCCACAATTACCCTGATACCAAAACCACACAAAGATCCAACTAAGAAAGAGAACTACAGGCCAATTTCTCTTATGAATATCGATGCAAAAATACTAAATAAAATACTTGCCAACTGAATCCAAGGACACATCAAAAATGATCATTCACCATGATCAAGTTGGCTTCATCCCAGGGATGCAGGGATGGTTCAATATACGGAAATCCATCAATGTAATCCACTACATAAACAAACTCAAAGAAAAAAACCACATGGTCATCTCATTGGATGCTGAAAAAGCATTTGACAAAGTTCGGCATCTTTTCATACTAAAAGTCTTAGAAAGAACAGGAATTCAAGGCCCATATCTAAACATAGTAAAAGCAACTTACAGCAGACCAATAGCCAACATCAAGGTAAACAGAGAGAAACTTGAAGCAATCCCACTAAAATCAGGGACTAGACAAGACTGCCCCCTCTTACCATATCTCTTCAATATAGTACTTGAGGCACTAGCTAGAGCAATTCGACAACATAAGGAAGTCAAAGGGATACAAATCGGAAAGGAAGAAGTCAAACTATCACTATTCGCAGATGATATGATAGTATACTTAAGTGACCCAAATAACTCCACCAGAGAACTCCTAGAGCTGATAAACAACTTTAGCAAAGTGGCTGGTTATAAAATCAACTCAAGCAAATCAGTATCCTTCCTATACTCAAAGGGTAAACATAGAATATAGAAAATAAAATTAAAAAAAAAGAAAATACAAAAAAAAAAGGATAAGCAGGCCGAGAAAGAAATTATGGAAATGACACCCTTCACAATAGCCACAAACAATATAAAGTATCTTGGTGTGACTCTAACCAAACCAGTGAAAGATTTATATGACAAAACTTCAGGTCTCTGAAGAAGGAAATTGAAGAAGACCTCAGAAAATGGAAAAATCTTCCATGCTCGTGGGTTGGCAGGATTAATATAGTTAAAATGGCAATCTTGCCAAAAGCAATATACAGATTCAATGCAATCCCCATCAAAATCCCAACTCAGTTCTTTATAGAGTTAGAAAGAGCAATTCTCAAATTCATCTGGAATAACAAAAAACCCAGGATAGCTAAAACTATCATCAACAGTAAAAGAACTTCTGGGGGAATCAATATCCTGGACATCAAGCAATACTACAGAGCAGTAGTGTTAAAAACTGCATGGTATTGGTACAGTGACAGGGAAGTGGATCGATGGAATAGGATTGAAGACCCAGAATTGAACCCACACATATATGGCCAATTGATATTCGACAAAGGAGCTGAAAACATCCAGTGGAAAAAAAGATAGCCTTTTCAACAAATGGTGCTGGCTCAACTGGAGGTCAACATGCAGAAGAATGAGAATTGGCCCACTCTTATCTCCTTGCACTAAGCTCAACTCCAAGTGGATCAAGGACCTCCACATAAAACCAGACACACTAAAACTAATAGAAAAGAAACTGGGGAAGACCCTTGAGGACATTGGCTCAGGGGGAAAATTCCTGAACAGAACACCAATTGCTTATTCTCTAAGATCAAGAATAGACAAATGGGACCTCATAAAATTACAAAGTTTCTGTAAGGCAAAAGACACTGTCAAAAGGACAAATCTGCAACCAACAAATTGGGAAAAGATCTTCATCAACCCCACATCCGACAGAGGGCTAATATCCAATGTATACAAAAAACTCAAGAAGTTAGACCCCAGAAAACCAAATAACCCTATCCAAAAATGGGGTACAGAGTTAAACAAAGACTTTTCACCTGAAGAAATTCGGATGGCTGAGAAATACCTTAAAAAATGTTCAACATCATTAGTCATTAGAGAAATGCAAATCAAAACAACCCTGAGATTTCACCTCACACCAGTCAGAATGGCTAAGATTAAAAACTCAGGAGACATCAGGTGTTGGAGAGGATGTGGAGAAAGAGGAACACTTCTCCACTGCTGGTGGGATTGCAAGCTGGTACAACCACTCTGGAAATCAGTCTGGCGCTTCCTCAGAAAACTGGACATGATACTTCCGGAGGACCTAGCCATACCACTCCTGGGAATATACCCAGAAATTCGCCAGCATGCAATAAGGATACATGCTCTACTATGTTCATAGCAGCCTTATTTATAATAGCCAGAAGCTGGAAAGAACCCAGATGTCCCTCAATGGAGGAATGGATACAAAAAATGTGGTATATATACATAATGGAGTACTATTCAGCCATTAGAAACAATGAATTCATGAAATTCTTAGAGAAATGGATGGAGCTGGAGAACATCATACTAAGTGAGGTAACCCAGTCTCAAAAGAATATCCATGGTATGAACTCACTGATAAGTATATATTAGCCTAGAATCTTGGAACATCAAAAACACAATTCACATACCAAATGATGTCTGACAAGAAGAAAGGAGTGGACACTGGTGCTGCAAAGGATCAAAGCATCAGTGTAGGAGAATACAAGTACAGGGAAGAGGGAAGGGGTGAAAGAGGGAGCAGGGGGAGGGAAAAGGGCATGTGGGACCTTTGGGGGGCTGGGGAACCAGAAAAAGGGAAATGAATTGTAAATATAGAATATATCCAGAAAAAAAAAAAGAAAAAAAATATGCTGGAAACCTCTGGCTTCTGCATATAGGATCATTCATTTTGTCCAGATACACAAATGCACAGATCCCCACATACACACGTACAAATAAATAAACATAAATACATATACATATGCACAACACACACACACACACACACACACACACACACACACAGAGAGAGAGAGTCTCACACACAAATAATGTAGTGGTTTGAATGCTTGGCCCACAGGGAATGAGGTGTGTCTTTGTTGGAGTGGGATATTATTGGAGGAAGTATGTCACTGTGGGGCAGGGCTTTGAAGTCCTATGCTCAATCTCCACCCAGTGTAGAAGAGTTAGTCTTCATCTGGCTACCTTCAGATTTGGATGCAGAAGTCACAGCTCCTTTAGCAACATGTCTGCCTGGATACTGCCATGCTTCTTTAAGAGTTGCCTTGGTCATGGTGTCTCTTCACAGAGATGGAAACTCTAACTAAGACACATAGTAAATGAATACTCCATTGTGGAGGCAATTGAAAAGAGACTAGTCAGTATTGATTCAACAAACACTCCATGTGTTTCCCTTATGTTCTTGGAGCTTTAACAACTCCTTGGGGTATAATAACAAATGATTCTTGAACCCAAGAAGTTAATAGTTCTTAAGCAAAGAGACAGGAAGTATTGTAAATCATTCTATAAGAAAAACAAGTCCTTGACATCCAGACGATTCTCTACACTATCCCCTAAACTTTGCTGTTGCCCTGGGTTGGGGTCTATTCACAGCTAGGCATTTGTGTTCTGTTGAATTTAAATGCTCTCTGCCGGCAGCCTCAGAACACTCGGTCATTCAGTGACAAAGAATTATAGATCTATAGTTCTTTCTGAGCACACACAAGGGTGACACCATCCAATGTCCTGCTGTCTTGCCTTAGTTTCACCTTTTACCATTCTGATATTTTTCCAAATATAGCCCTTTCAGTAGATATTATGTCACGGTAGCTACCCAAGCACCTTCTAATAACATCAAAGCTCTGGACGTTTTCAACCTTTCTAGCATCTCCAATCAGAAGGTGAGGCATGTAATGAATTATTTCTGGTGCCCCTCTTACTAATTATAAATAGCCCAGGGTCTCCACAGTGGGCTGTTTCTGGTGTCAGAAAATTAGGCCACAGCTCTTCAAGTATGTTCTTAGAGATATTTAGCCTGATGATATTGATTTTAAAAAGATACTTTGAACAGTAATGAAATAAGTGCTCTGGGAACAAAATGGGGCTTGTAATAAAGTTGTGTGCATTTGTGTGTATGTCAGAGAGAAAGAGACAGAGACAGAGAGACAGAGACAGTGATGAGACACAGAGAGGCAATTATTGATTTAGCTGAAGTGATCCTGGGAAATACAATTGGAAATAATCATCAACAATACTCAGTACTCAGAAGACCATGGTTTTCAGTGTTGTAAACTGGACCTTGCTACAATAAATAACCTTCCACCTGTGCTTTGATAATAAACAAATCAAAATCAGTGTACCACACAAAATGAAGACAGAAAAGCAGGGTGGGATGAAAAGAAAGATTTCAGTAATATAGAAAGAAGGAGGAAAAAGAGGAAATTAATTACTAAGTTTTTTTTCATAACCTTGCCAAAACATTGAATCATTTTTTGAAAATGAAATTCTATCTGTCTCCAATTTTTTCCCATCTTCAACCCTTCCCATTGTCTAATAACAGCAGTGTGGTCCAGGCACTGCCATTATTCATAGTTCCCCAGGAAGAACCTGAGACAGAGATGGGTTTCTCCAACTTGCAAAGCCAACCACAACAGGACCTGGATGTAGCTGACTGAAGCTGATTGCATGCTCTTAGCAGGAGTCTGGGCTAAGGCTCAGTCCTGCATCCTTCCCCATCTGACAAATAACAGAAAGGGACTCATGCTACCAGACAAGAAGTCTTACTCATTTTATATCCCATTCATTCTATGTATCAAGGGAATGATTGCAAAATGAAGACTGGGCAATGGCCACTCTGCAGTTGATTTTTTTTTTACAGTGGGTTATACTAGAGAAGTGGACAGTATAGAGACTGTAGAGTACCCAGAAGCCCTACAATGCTAGCCCATACTATGAGTAGTTTAATGAGACTTCTGAAGTTTGAAAGAAAGAAACAAAAACAAAAATAGAAAAACCAAACCAAAACAACAACAACAACAACAAAAACCAGTCAGAAGTTTTAGAAAGAATGGGAAGAGAATGGAGTATACCAGTCAAGTGAAGGAAGGAAATGCCCCCCTCCTCACCTTCTTAAAGGTATAGTAGTATGGATTGACATGACCTGGAGGGAGGGCTGCTAAGAGAAATTAGTGAGAAATGAAATGTTACCGAGACTGGCATGGTAGACATTATGATATTCCCTAATGTTTCCATAGCCTAGTTATCAAACCTTGTGAATGAGATATGCTATCCAAACAACTAAGGAAAGGTTCACATTATCCCACAGGGTTGGCGCAATCATCTAAGCACAAATAGGATAGAATTTTCTCCAGACATAGATGGAAAAGAGACACAACAGGAGGACTCAGAGAGATGCCAGGCAAGAGAGAGTGACTTCCATAAGAGGAACCAAGTGAGTTTCTAGGAGCTCAGAATGCCCCCATGTTCTAGTTGACAGCAAGAATGATTGTGAGGCTCCCTTTAACAAGGAGCTGGTCTTGCTGAACAGGCTTGCAAGCATAGGCCCTGCTGTGCTGTGGAGTCCATTAATGCAGAAACCCACCGATCAGATGGACACAACAGAGACAGGATAAGCTTTGTGTTGTGTAAGCCTTTAACTTTGTTGCAGTTTGGTACCATGGTGGATCAATACATCAGGAAATATTTTAATATTTCAAAATTGGAAAACTAATGTGCTTTCATAATCAAACTGTCTTCAGACCACTTCAAGTCATCTATGGGTAAAAAGAGAAAGGTATAAAAACATGCTAATGGCATTTTGCGTAAATCCTCAGCTGTGAATTGTCTTGGAATTGTTGAGGGACCACCTCTAACAAACAACATTACACAGTGTTAAGAGACGGGAAAAGGGCAACAGTTGGGTGCCAAGCTGGGTCCATTAGTGACTAAGTAGTGACTGAAGTCATCAAGTCCTACAAGCAAGACTCAATGCTATGTCTGGAACATGCTGCTTGTGGTGGGGAACCAGGTTTCCCATAGTGATCCTAAGCCTGCAGAAAATATTCATCCAATTTGGGGCTAGAAAATCTCATTTCCAGAATGGGACTCCCAAATCCCATTTCCATAATTCTCAGCACTTGTTTTTCTTCCTTCTATGAGCCTCTCTTAAGGTAGGCCATTTTCTATCCTTAGCTTTCCTTTCTTCTCTACAAATCTATCATGCCCTTCCTCTTCTTTGTTGAAAGACAGATACCTTAGAAAAGTTTCCAGATTTCTAACATGCCTAGTATTAGTATTAAATAAAATTTTTCTCTATAATGGGAAACAAAACAAAATCATAGAATCAGGCAAAATACTTCTATATGAAAGTATCTGTAAGCTTATTAATATAAATCAGTGGCCAAAATTGTCTTAGCATGTCATCAGGGTATAGGTGTTGATCACAAGAAAGGGTAGTGAGATAAGCATTCGTTCATACATGATGGAAATCAAACCACACATGTGTTGACTATGACCAATGACTGTAAACATTTTATTTGTATCATGTCTTTCATTCTTTAAAACAACTCAGGGTTACATCTGTATGACGGTGTTAAAATTAATAGAGTAAGAAAGACCATGCCAGAAGCATACTAATGATGAAGTAGCCGACTTAGATGTAGTCACTATGGGAAAATACTTTAATTAGTTTTCTTGGCAGATCATTCTGTCAGACTAAACTAAAGAAATAACTAAAAAAGTATTAAGGAAAACCAAGGTTTTTGTCTCCTGCACAATAGTTGGGAAGAGATCTGAGCTCTCGGTTTTCTGATTCATAATAAACAAAAAAATAAATAAAAAGTTAAAAAAAATAGAAAGGACAAAACAATGGCAAGAACAGAAAAAGTCTCTGTGTTCCCAGCTGTGTGCAATCATGATGATATAATGTGTCTGATGACTTGAGTGTAAAGCTCAATTACTCTACAATGGCATTCTAACTACCATCTCATTACTCCCAAAGAAATATTTTTTTTAATTTTTTTTTATTTTCTATATTCTATGTTTACATTCCAAAGGCTTTCCCCTTTCCCAGTTCCCACCCACCATAGTTCCCATAGTTCCCCCCCAACTGTTCCCCAATCATTCCCCCTCCCCCCTCGGTTTCTTTACTAAACTGGATGCAATCTTTACAGGCCCAGGGTCCTCTCCTTTCTTCTTCTTGGGAATCATTTGACTTGCTATTTGTGTCTTGAGTATTTAGGGCTTCTGGGCTCATTAATATCCACTTATCAGTGATTGCATTTCATGTGCATTCTTTTGTGATTGGGTTAATTCACTCAGGATGATATTTTCCAGGTCTAACCATTTACCTACAAATTGCATGAATTCATTATTTTCCAAAGAAATATTTTTAATAACATACTTATTTGGATTTCATACCTAATCAATATTTTAGTGGCTATTCCTGGTTGTCAACTTGACTATATCTGGAATGAACTACAATTAAGAACTGGAAGGCTCACCTATGATCCTAATCTGGAGACTCAGAATACAAGTTTCTGACTTGGATCTTGGCATGGAGATCTTGTAGTGGCTATGCTTTCCAGAAGATTAAGACAAGGAGAGTTCTCTGAGTTCAAGATCATCTGGGATTAAAGGCACAGTGAGTGGCACACACCTTTAATCTGGGCCACACCCTCTGCTGGAGACCTACATAAAGACATTGGAAGAAGGAAGACTCACTCACTCTTCCTTTCCTGCTTGCCTCATGGGACTAAGCAACTGCTAGATCCTTGGACTTCCATCCACAGCTGCTTCCTGTGACTGAGCAACTGCTAGATCCTTGGACTTCCATCTACAGCTGCTGCTGACCATTGTTGGGGAGTTGGACTACAGGCTGTAAGTCATCGACAAATTCCCTATCTATATAGAGACTCCCCATACATTCTGTGACTCTCGAGAGCCCTGGCTAATACAAATATTAATATTTAGTCACAATTTTATTAATAAATCAATATATAACCTTAATACTTACTTTTAAAAGAACTGTGTACTTACACACATGATTATATATTTATAATTGATGGCAATAAATGTTTGTCCTGGGAAAACTTACGGCTTATGTTTGACTTATTACCTTCCTTCTTTTTCTTAAAATATTTTAGTTCAGTCTCAACTAAATTTCAAATGTGTTTCCAGATGGTAAGGTAAGGATCACATTTTACTGAGTAATAGAAACAAGAATTGCTTGTATGTGTGAGTATAAAATGCATACATACATACATACATACATACATATATACATATATACATACATATCTATCCCTTTAATACATATGTATCTGGGGCCTGAAGAGATTGCTCAGCAGTTAAGAGCACTGAATTCTCTTCCAGAGTTCCTGAGTTCAAATCACAGAAACAACATGATGGCTCACAGCCATCCATAATGTGATCTGATGCCCTCTTCTGGTGTGTCTGAAGATAGCTACAGTGTACTTATCTATAATAAGTAAATAAGTCTTTTTTAAAAAAGCATTAAGTAGGTAGCGGCGGGCCTCCATATTGCAACCAGGACACAGCTGGAAAGGCCCAGGTAAACACCCCTTCCAGGGCTACACTCACGGGGGTATCTGCTAGGGTCTCGGAGCCAAGCAGGCGGAGTCCCGCCTAGGCTCTGTGGGACATCCCCGAGTCCTCTGGTGAGCACCAAGGCTGCTTCTGCAACCAGCTCGCCGGCCCCTGGACCAGCGGTGTAGCGGCGGGCCTCCATATTGCAACCAGGACACAGCTGGAAAGGCCCAGGATCTGTGGGACATCCCCGCCCTCGGGTGAGCACCTAAGCTGCGTTCTGCAACCAGCTCGCCAGCCCCTAGACCAGCGGTGTAGCGGCGGGCCTCCATATTGCAACCAGGACACAGCTGGAAAGGCCCAGGTAAACACCCCTTCCAGGGCTACACTCACGGGGGTATCTGCTAGGGTCTCCGAGCCAAGCAGGCGGAGTCCCGCCTAGGCTCTGTGGGACATCCCTGAGCCCTCTGGTGAGCACCAAGGCTGCTTCTGCAACCAGCTCACCGGCCCCTGGACCAGCGGTGTAGCGGCGGACCTCCATATTGCAACCAGGACACAGCTGGAAAGGCCCAGGTAAACACCCCTTCCAGGGCTACACTCACAGGGGTATCTGCTAGGGTCTCGGAGCCAAGCAGGCGGAGTCCCGCCTAGGCTCTGTGGGACATCCCCGAGCCCTCTGGTGAGCACCAAGGCTGCTTCTGCAACCAGCTCGCCGGCCCCTGGACCAGCGGTGTAGCGGCGGGCCTCCATATTGCAACCAGGACACAGCTGAAAAGGCCCAGGATCTGTGGGACATCCCCGCCCTCGGGTGAGCACCTAAGCTGCGTTCTGCAACCAGCTCGCCGGCCCCTAGACCAGCGGTGTAGCGGCGGGCCTCCATATTGCAACCAGGACACAGCTGGAAAGGCCCAGGTAAACACCCCTTCCAGGGCTACACTCACGGGGGTATCTGCTAGGGTCTCCGAGCCAAGCAGGCGGAGTCCCGCCTAGGCTCTGTGGGACATCCCCGAGCCCTCTGGTGAGCACCAAGGCTGCTTCTGCAACCAGCTCGCCGGCCCCTGGACCAGCGGTGTAGCGGCGGGCCTCCATATTGCAACCAGGACACAGCTGGAAAGGCCCAGGCTCTGTGGGACATCCCCGCCCTCTGGTGAGCACATAGGCTGCGTTCTGCAACCAGCTCGCCGGCCCCTAGACCAGCGGTGTAGCGGCGGGCCTCCATATCACAACCAGGACACAGCTGGAAAGGCCCAGGCTCTGTGGGACATCCCCGCCCTCGGGTGAGCACCTAAGCTGCGTTCTGCAACCAGCTCGCCGGCCCCTAGACCAGCGGTGTAGCGGCGGGCCTCCATATTGCAACCAGGACACAGCTGGAAAGGCCCAGGTAAACACCCCTTCCAGGGCTACCCTCACAGGGGATCTGCTAGGCTCTCGGAGTTCCTTGCAACCAGGACACAGCTGGAGAAGCCCAGGTAGACAGACTCCAACAGGGGCTACAATCGCATGGGTGGCAGCCAGCTTATGATCCCTTAAAGCAGCAGTCACACATATTCACCAATAGAGAAACAACAGGTGAGCCCAGCCTCACAGGAGATTCAAACACCAGCCACTGACAACAAGGCCAACTAAAACCAGAAATAACCAGATGGCAAAAGGAAAACGAAGGAACGTTACTAACAAAAATCAAGGCAACATGACAGCATCTGAACCCAGTTCTCCAACCACAGGAATCCCTGGCTACCCTAAAACACCAGAAAAACAAGACTTGGATATAAAATCACTGGTCAGGATGCTGGTAGCTGAACACATAGAAAAATCTCGTAAAGAAATAGAGGAGAAAATGGATCAAAAGTTAGACGCCTTTACGAGGCAAATACAAAAATCACTTCAAGAAATGCAGGAGAAGATGGATCAAAGAGAAGAAGACAATAAGGAAGAAAGACAAAAGTCACTTAAAGAACTACAGAAGAACGTGGGCCAACAAGTAGAAGCTATGAAAGAGGAAGCACAAAAATCTATTAAAGAAATACATGAAAACACAATCAAGCAAGCGAAAGATCTGAGCACATCTATCCAGATACTAAAAACAGAAGTAGAAACAACTAAGAAATCACAGAGGGAGACAACATTGGAGATAGAAAACCTGGGGAAGAAATCAGGGGCCATAGACGCAAGTATCAACAATAGAATACAAGAGATAGAAGACAGAATCTCAGAAGCCGAAGATACCATAGGAACCATTGATTCAACAGTCAAAGAAAATACTAAATGCAAAAAGGTGGTAACCCAAAACATCCAGGAAATCCAAGACACTATGAGAAGACCAAACCTAAGGATTATAGGTATAGACGAGAGTGAAGATTTACAAGTTAAAGGGCCAGCTAATATCTTCTATAAAATTATGGAAGAAAACTTCCCCAACCTAAGGAGAGAGATGCCCATGAATATACAAGAAGCCTATAGAACCCCAAACAGACTGGACCAGAACAGAAATACATCCCGTCACATAATAATCAAAACTCCAAATGTAATAAACAAAGAAAGAATACTAAAGGCAGCAAGAGAAAAAGGCCAAGTAACATATAAAGGAAAACCTATCAGAATAACACCAGACTTCTCACCTGAGACCATGAAAGCTAGAAGATCCTGGGCAGATATCATGCAAACTCTAAGAGAACACAAACTTCAGCCAAAACTACTTTACCCAGCAAAACTCTCAATTGCCATTGATGGAGACATCAAGGTATTCCATGACAAAACCAAATTTGCAAGATATCTCTCCACAAATCCAGCCCTACAAAGGATAATAGGGGGAAAACACCAAGACAAGGACGGAAACTACACCCGGGAAGAAGCAAGATAGAAACCTCCTCTCATCAAACCCAAAAGAAGATAACCTCTCGAATATAAAAAATAAATAAGATAAATAAATATAATTTCAAAAATGTCTGGAGGTAATAATTACTATTCCTTAATATCTCTTAACGTCAATGGACTCAATTCCCCAATAAAAAGACATAGATTAACAGACTGGATACGGAAACAGGACCCTACATTTTGCTGCATACAGGAAACACATCTCAGTGTTAAAGACAAACACTACCTTAGAGTAAAAGGCTGGAGGACAATTTTACAAGCAAATGGTCTCAGGAAACAAGCTGGAGTAGCCATTCTAATATCAGATAAAATTGACTTTCAACCTAAAATCATCCAAAGAGACTCAGAAGGTCACTTCTTGCTGGCCAAAGGGAAAATCCACCAGGAAGAGCTCTCAATACTGAACATCTATGCTCCAAATGCAAGGGCACCCTCCTTCGTAAAAGAAACCTTACTAAAGCTTAAAGCACACATTACACCTAACACAATAATTGTGGGTGACTTCAACACCCCACTCTCCTCAATGGACCGATCAGGAAAGCAGAAACTAAACAGGGACACAGTGAAACTAATTGAAACTCTGGACCAATTGGATTTAACAGATATATATATAGAACATTTCATCCTAAAGCTAAAGAATATACCTTTTTCTCAGCACCGCATGGTACCTTCTCCAAAATAGACCATATAATCGGTCACAAGACAGATGTCAACAAATACAAGAAGATCGAGCTAATCCCATGCCTCTTATCAGATCACCATGGAGTAAGAGTGGTCTTCAATAGCAACAAAAACAACAGAAATCCCACATACACATGGAAACTGAACAATACTCTACTCAATGACACCTTGGTCAAGGAAGAAATAAAAAAAGAAATCAAAGACTTTTTAGAATTCAATGAAAATGAAGGTACAACCTACCCAAATCTATGGGACACAATGAAAGCAGTGCTAAGAGGAAAACTCATAGCTCTAAGTGCATCCAAAAAGAAACTGGAGAGAGTATACACTAGCAGCTTAATGGCACACCTTAAAGCCCTGGAAGAAAAACAAGTTAATTCACCCAGGAGGAGTAGAAGACAAGAAATCATCAAACTCAGGGCTGAAATCAATCAAATAGAAACAAAGAGAACCATACAAAGAATCAACAAGACCAGGAGCTGGTTCTTTGAGAAAATCAACAAGATAGATAAACCCTTAGCCAGACTAACCAAAGGACACAGAGACAGTATACAAATTAACAAAATTAGAAATGAAAAGGGAGACATAACAACAGAAACTGAGGAAATTCAAAAGATCATCAGATCCTACTACAAAGGTCTATACTCAAAACAACTGGAGAATCTGGAGGAAATGGACGATTTCCTAGACAGATACCAAATACCAAAATTAAATCAGCATCAAGTAGACCAGCTAAATAGTCCCATAACCCCTAAAGAAATAGAAGGGGTTATAGAAAGCCTCCCAACCAAAAAAAGTACGGGACCAGATGGTTTTAGTGCAGAATTCTACCAGACCTTCAAAGAAGACTTATCACCAATACTCTCCAAACTATTCCACAAAATAGAGACAGAAGGGACACTGCCCAACTCATTCTTCGAAGCCACAATTAAGCTAATACCTAAACCACAAAAAGATCCAACAAAGAAAGAGAACTTCAGGCCAATTTCTCTGATGAATATAGATGCAAAAATACTAAATAAAATTCTTGCTAACCGAATCCAAGAGCACATCAAAACGATCATCCACCATGATCAAGTAGGCTTCATCCCAGGGATGCAGGGATGGTTCAATATACGGAAATCCATCAATGTAATCCACTAC
Organism: Apodemus agrarius; assembly: GCA_964023405.1. Lineage (NCBI taxonomy): Eukaryota > Metazoa > Chordata > Mammalia > Rodentia > Muridae > Apodemus > Apodemus agrarius. The sequence goes on along the minus strand of OZ030025.1, from coordinate 15,842,799 downwards.
ATAAACAAACTGAAAGAAAAAAACCACATGGTCATCTCATTAGATGCTGAAAAAGCATTCGACAAAATTCAGCATCCTTTCATGCTAAAAGTCTTGGAAAGAGCAGGAATTCAAGGCCCATACCTAAACATAGTAAAAGCAATCTACAGCAAACCAGTAGCCAACATCAAAATAAATGGAGAGAAACTTGAAGCATTCCCACTAAAATCAGGGACTAGACAAGGCTGCCCTCTCTCTCCATATCTTTTCAATATAGTACTTGAAGTTCTAGCAAGAGCAATTAGACAACATAAGGAAGTCAAAGGGATACAAATTGGAAAGGAAGAAGTGAAACTATCATTATTTGCAGACGATATGATAGTTTACCTAAGCGACCCAAAAAACTCCACCAGAGAACTTCTACAGCTGATAAACAACTGCAGCAAAGTGGCAGGTTATAAAATTAACTCAAGCAAGTCAGTGGCCTTCTTGTACTCAAAGGACAAGCAGGCAGAGAAAGAAATTAGGGAAATAACACCCTTCACAATAGCCACAAACAACATAAAGTATCTTGGCGTAACTCTAACCAAACAAGCGAAAGATCTGTACAACAGGAACTTCAAGTCCCTGAAGAAAGAAATCGAAGAAGACCTCAGAAGATGAAAAAATATTTCTTGCTCCTGGATTGGCAGGATCAATATAGTAAAAATGGCCATCTTGCCAAAAGCAATATACAGATTCAATGCAATCCCCATCAAAATCCCAACTCAATTCTTCATAGATCTAGAAAGAGCAATTCTCAAATTCATCTGGAGCAACAAAAAAACCAGGATAGCTAAAACTATTCTCAACAATAAAAGGACTTCTGGGGGAATCAATATCCCTGACTTCAAGCAGTACTACAGAGCAATTGTGTTAAAAACTGCATGGTATTGGTATAGCAACAGGCAAACAGATCAATGGAACAGGATTGAAGACCCTGAAATTAACCCACAGACTTATGGTCACTTGATCTTTGATAAAGGAGCCACAACCATCCGATGGAATAAAGATAGCCTTTTCAACAAATGGTGCTGGTTCAACTGGAGGTCAACATGCAGAAGAATGCGAATTGACCCACTCTTATCTCTTTGCTCTAAGATCAACTCCAAGTGGATCAAGGACCTCCACATAAAACCAGACACACTGAAACTATTAGAAAAGAAACTTGGGAAGACCCTGGAGGACTTGGGCACAGGGGAAAAGTTCCTGAACAGAACACCAATAGCGTACGCACTAAGATCAAGAATCGACAAATGGGACCTCATAAAATTACAAAGTTTCTGCAAAGCAAAGGACACTGTCCGAAGGACAAAACGGCAACCAACAAAGTGGGAAAAGATCTTTACCAACCCCACATCCGACAGAGGGCTAATATCCAATATATACAAAGAACTCAAGAAGTTAGACCGCAAAGAAACAAATAACCCTATCAAAAAATGGGGCACAGAGCTAAACAAAGAATTTTCACCAGAAGAAATTCGGATGGCCGAGAAACACCTTAAGAGATGTTCAACATCATGTCATCAGGGAAATGCAAATCAAAACAACCCTGAGATTCCACCTCACACCAGTCAGAATGGCTAAGATTAAAAACTCAAGAGACAACAAGTGCTGGCGAGGATGTGGAGAAAGAGGAACACTCCTCCACTGTTGGTGGGATTGCAAAATGGTAAAACCACTCTGGAAATCAGTTTGGCGGTTCCTCAGAAAATTGGGCATGTCACTTCCAGAGGACCCTGCCATACCACTCCTGGGCATATACCCAGAGGATTCCCCTACATGCAATAAAGACACATGCTCCACTATGTTTATAGCAGCCTTGTTTATAATAGCCAGAAATTGGAAGGAGCCCAAATATCCCTCAAAGGAGGAATGGATACAGAAAATGTGGTATATTTATACAATGGAATACTACTCAGCAATTAAAAATAATGAATTCATGCAATTTGTAGGTAAATGGTTAGACCTGGAAAATATCATCCTGAGTGAATTAACCCAATCACAAAAGAATGCACATGAAATGCAATCACTGATAAGTGGATATTAATGAGCCCAGAAGCACTAAATACTCAAAACACAAATAGCAAGTCAAATGATTCCCAAGAAGAAGAAAGGAGAGGACCCTGGGCATGTAAAGATTGCATCCAGTTTAGTAAAGAAACCGAGGGGGGAGGGGGAATGATTGGGGAATAGTTGGGGGGGAGAAGAACTATGGGAACTATGGTGGGTGGGAACTGGGAAAGGGGAAAGCCTTTGAAATGTAAACATAGAATATAGAAAATAAAAATAACTAAAAAAAAAAAGATTAAAGAAGAGAAAAAAAAAGAATAAGAATGCATTATAGGATATTTGTATTTATTAAAAAACCTTTCATAAAAAAAGCATTATGTATCTGTTTATTTTATGTGTATGAATGTTTTTTTCCTGCATCGAGTATATTCTCTTTGTGTGTGCAGTGACCACAGAGACAAAAGAAAGGTGTCAGAACCTCCGAAATTGGAAATATAGAAGGCTGTGCACTGCCATGTGGCTACTGGGAGCCAAGTTCCAGTTTTCTGTAAAAGCAGCCCGTAATGTTAAACTGTTGATCCATCTCTCCAGCCATGAAATCTAAATCATATTTTAAAGATCAATTATTTAAGTAATTCTGTAAGTACCTTCCTGCTGTATTATAGATGTATATAATACCCCACAGATGGCTGGATATTCTAGGAGCCAACTTTTCATGTAAGTCCAATTAAAATTAAAAATGATTTTAGAGACTAAAAACATTTAGTTGGAACTGAGGGTGAGAGATAAACCAAGTAGAGAACATAAATTCTTGAAGAAAAAGTAAGTTTCGTTTGAAAATAAATAACTAGGTTGAACACTGAAGAATACTTTTACAAGAGCATCAAAGTACAGCTTTTAACTACTTTAAAACTACTTTTAAATTTCCATTCAATGTGCGTGAGTATTTGCCTGCATGTCTGTTTATGTACCACATGCCTGTCCACATAGGTCAGAAGAAGGTGGCAGATTTCTGGGACCTGCAGTTACTGATGGGTGGGAGAAACCTTGTAGATGCTGGAAATTGAACCCTGGTCTTCTGTAAGAATAACAGGATTCATTGTTCTTCCCATGGAGCTGTAAATCTTTTCAGCTCCTCCGGTCCACCCTCTACCTCCTCCATTGGGGACCCCACACCCAGTCCTATAGCTGGTTGCTAGTTTCTGCCTCTGTATTTGTAAGGCTCTGGCAGGGCCCCTTCAGAGACAACCCAGACACCCCAAGACTCCCAGGGACTGAGCCATCAACCAAGGGGCACACATGGTTCCAGCCAAAAAATGTGAAAGAGGAAGGCCTTGTTGGGCATCAGTGGGAGGAGTGGTCAGGTAAAGGCTTAATAGATGCCCCAACAAAGGGAAACCAAGGTGGGGGGGGAAGGTGGGAGTGTGTCCGGTGGAGGGGCATATGTGTGGAGGCAGGAGCTAGGAGGAGGTCTTTGGGGAGGGGGGAATTCGGGAAAGGTTTCCCCATTGGCAATGTAAATGAAGATGATATTCAATAAAAGAAAAAGAACAGGATTTGTAGGATTAAGGAAAACAACAAGCAAACAATACCGTAATTATTATTTAGGTTTTACCCCAATTATATGGCCAACCACTCTTGCTTGGAGACATTCTAGAGCAGTGGTTTTCAACATTCCTAATATTCAGACTCTGCATTTTAGTTCCTCATGTTACAGTGACCCTCTGATCAGAGAATTATTTTGTTGCTACTTCATGACTAACTTTGAATCATAATGTAAATATCTAATATGCAGGATATCTGTTATGTGACCCCGATATTTGACCTCCCCCTCCCCCCATGGGTCATGACCCACAGGTTGAGAACTGCTCATCTAGAAGAATGTCTTGAACCAAAAGCTATGAAGAGGTATGGGAGGGTACTTAGGACTTGTGAGTCTAATGTTAAGATTTTTGGATAAAATAATGTCCTCTGTCATAGTGACTGTTGTACAATTGGAGGGTGTTAATATTTAGATCTACTGTTTCTTTATTGACAGTCACTTCTGTTAAGTGAAAAAAAAATCCAAGTCCATTTGGCAGCAAGAATTTAGAGTGACTCACATAGTACAAATATCCTGGAAAATGGGGGTGCTGTCTAATGCTGGGTTGTAGGCAGCAGAATTCAAAGAGGAGTTACCGCTATAATCACATTTGAATGGTTCCTTCTCTTGTATTTTAACCACCCATTCACAATTCTAACCTACAACATAGCCTGTGAAGAAGCAATAAATAAGCCAAGAACTCTCTTCTTTAGCAGCGATCGGATTACATGTGCGTTCAATTCAGAGTTCATTAAACTGCAAGGCTAATCTTGCAGTGAAAGGAATGAGGGAGCATGGTGATAATGTAACAGCATACTTTTCCAGTGGCAGAAGTTTGTCAGTGAGGTGCTAGACAAATATAAAAGCCGGTCATCTATAATAATAAAACAAAAACATAATATTTTCAGCGTGAATTGTGCAACTTGGTTTTTTTTTTATCCATGTCCTGTCTGTAAGTATTTCTGAGTCAATAGGAGAAATAAAACCAGAAGATTAAATACATAACAAAAACAGGGATGCTCTGACATAAAACGAGACCAAGGATTTCTCTCCAGTCTCATAATTTCATGAACCCCATTCAGTTTCAGATTGGTAATTAGAATGTTGCCACTTTGGTCAGCTTGCTGGCCAATTTGTAACGATGTTAGTACTTTATATCTATGCATGCAGTTTCAGTAGTTCTGTATTTATCCACTTAAAATAAAAAGATGGGAACATAAAGTTAAATTTGGAATGACACACAGAAGATTGGCAGAGCCCTGCATAGCAAGGACATTTTAGTTCACAGATAATCCCATAGTTTTTACAAGGTCTGCCAACAACACACCTGGCTATAGAGTAATATCTGGAATACAGAGAAAATTTTAAAAATTAAACAACAGAAAACAAGGCACTCATTCAATAGTTGGGGAAATGAGCAGAATTCAAAAGAAGAAGAAATCCAAATTGTTATTAAATATAGGAAAAGTGTTCAGCATCCTCGGTCTTCAGGAAAATAGAAGTTCATAATTGTTTTGAGATTCTGGCTCACCCCAACAAAATGCCCTTACCAAAAAGACACATGCTCCACTATGTTTATAGCAGCCTTGTTTATAATAGCCAGAAATTGGAAGGAGCCCAAATATCCCTCAAAGGAGGAATGGATACAGAAAATGTGGTATATTTATACAATGGAATACTACTCAGCAATTGAAAATAATGAATTCTTGCAATTTGTAGGTAAATGGTTAGATCTGGAAAATATCATCCTAAGTGAGTTAACCCAATCACAAAAGAATACACATGAAATGCAATCACTGATAAGTCGATATTAATGAGCCCAGAAGCCCTAAATACTCAAGGCACAATTAGCAAGTCAAATAATTCCCAAGAAGAAGAAAGGAGAGGACCCTGGGCCTGTAAAGATTGGATCCAGTTTTGTAGACCCAGAACAGAGAAATCGTGTGAGTGGGGGCGGGGGATGATTGGGGAATAGGTGGGAGGGAGAGGAATTATGGGACGTATGGTGGGGGGGGGAACTGGGAAAGGAGAAAGCCTTTGGAATGTAAACATAGAATATAGAAAATAAAAATTTAAATAAAAAATAAATAAAAAAAGAAATAAATCATAGCATGGCTATTGTTTAGTTTATGGCTAATATCCACTTATCAGTGAGTACCATGTACAGCCTATTGGGTGTAGGTTACCTTACTCAGGGTGATATTTTTTAGTTCCATCCATTTGCCTGCAAAATTCATGTTGTCCTTGTTTTTAATAGTTGGGAACCACATTTTCTTTACCCATTTTCAGTTGAGGGACATCTAGATTGTTTCCAGTTTCTAGCTATTACCAACAAACCTGCTATGAACATAGTTGAGTAAGTTTCCTTGTGTAATGTTGGAACATTTTTTTTGAGTATATGTCCAGAAGTGGTATAGCTGTGTCTTGAGGTAGAACTATGCCCAATTTATCGAGAAACTGCCAGATTGATTTCCAGAGTGGTTGTATATGCTTGTACTCTCACTAGCTATGAAGAAGTGTTCCCTTGCTCTATATCCTTGCAAGCATGTGCTGTCCCTTGAGTTTTTGACCTTGGACATTCTAAGGGGGTATAAGGAGGAATCTCAGAGTTGTTTTTATTTGCTTCTCCCTGATAACTAAGGACTTTGTATATTTCTTTAGGTGTTTCTTGGCTATTGAGGGACTGGAAGAGGACAGGGACTCTACAGGAAGACCAACAGAAAGTTAATTAAGTGTCAATTAAGCTGGACCCTTGGGAGCCCAGCAGAACTAATCACAAACCAAGGAGTCAGTATGAGCTAGACCTAGGCCCTCCCACATATATGTAGCAGATGTGTAGCTTGGTCTTCATGTGGGTCCCCCAACAACTGGAGTGGGAAGTGTGCCTGAAAGTGTTGCCCACCCATGCATCCCATACATGTACAGCCATACATGTAAAAATAAGTAAATCTTTAAAACAACAACAGATGATTTTATAGATAAGATATCAAAGTTTAGCATATATTATTTGGGGGTAGTAAAGGAAAAGCAGAAGGGGTGGTGCCAATGGGGAAAATGAGCTGTATATGAGTATATTCCACTCATTATGCAAATATCATGTGTGAGTTCTTTTTGCTCATTATGCAAATGTCCTGAGGATGCTTATTGCTCTCTCCACTAACTGAAAAATTAAAACAACAACCACATTTAATCTAAAACATGCATGATTCTCTTTATTTGACAACATTCAGAACTTGATCATTTTCCTTCCCAGAAAGAGAGTTCTCGTAGCATTGCGTTTATAGCATCACTTAAAGTTGCCTCGAGCCTCAAAAGCAGGCAGCGGGACATTGTTTCAGTACAACTGGTATGTCTTTGAGTCTGACCCATTCATCCAGTAGACAACACCAACGATGTAGGAACAGTACTTGCTTCCCTATGGCTAAGGTTTTATTTCTGCCAGGAGGAAAAAAAAATCTTAACATGGGATATTAAACTGCATTAGGAGATGCCTGTGTGGGATGCCAAGACTCCAGGTGTGAAATACAAAGGGGAGGAAGAACAGCACTGCACCCACTCAGCTGGGTGCTTGCTTCAAAACTGACCTTTTTGACTGGCCGGAAGCAGAATGGATTTCTGACACTCAGTTGACAGGAGAAAGTTATGAAGGAGAAAAAAAAAAAACATTCCTGTTGTTTCTCTGGGCTCACATGCAATTAAACTCATGCTGAGTTTTTTGAGAACATAGCTACCTTCTGGTGTCTGTTTCAGGCATTAACTCTTTTTTCCAAGTGAACATTTCCGAAATCATGAAATTCTGTGCAAAACTAATGGAAGGAGTACGAGAATATATGAGAAATCTGTGTTTCCCTTTCAAATAAAATAATTATTTTATTTTTCTGTGCACACAACCTTTCCTTTCATTTGATCCAGTTTGAGGACTCCAGGGAGAAACTTTGGACTTTCTCATGTTTCAGACAGCGTTGAGGCTTTCCATGTGCATATCAAACATGCTATAAGCAGGCCAATGTCATACTAGCTTCATGCTAAGTTTTCTGAACATTTTTTGTTCTAAATTCAAAAGATTGTTGAATATATGAATGTCAGATGTATTCACTTCACTCTTGAAAGACCATAATTTTTAGATAGGTGATAATAATAGATGAAAGATAGTAGATAGATGAATAGATAGATAGATAGATAGATAGATAGATGGATGGATAGATAGATTGCCAGGTAAATTGATAGGTACATAGACATGTAGATTATAGATATATTATAGATAGATTGATAGCTAGATGTACACATATCATATTTTATAGTTGCTGTCCCCATGATCTTACAACTTCTGGCATAGTTAAAATAAGTTGTCTATGTTTGAGCTTTTCCTTTCCAGAGTTAGGAATTCATTAGGTACCACCTTATCTAGCCACTTGATCTGGCATGAACAAGACCCTGGTTAAGACCCTAGAAGAGCAATGAGCATTAGTGTGCAACAGACTAATCTAAGACTTTCTTAGCCTGTATATTGCCTTAACTTCCTTGTGATGAACTGTAGACAGATAGCATTTATGCAGTCTGATGGATATATTGAGTGCTAAGTTATGAGTTAGTGTTTTGGTTAAAGAGAGACACTTGAAAGTGGCTTCCTTAGGTTTGCAGAGATTTCTAAGTCCAAAGATGAGCCAGAAAGAATGAAGGAATCTTGGAGCCAGGGTAATAACAGATTTTCGTAATAATCCGTTAGGCTTTGACCAGTCACAGACCTGATACGTGCTAGGGCAGGCATTATCTATTGAGCACATTTCCATCTTCAAATGTACACGTATGTACTATCTCACAGCATCAGAAATTATTCTAACTAAATAACAGAAAGACCAATAAATCATCCATGTGGTACCCTCCTCCCAATGTAGTTAAACTACTAGACTCGTGATTAGACTCGGAAGGCTCATCAGAAAGACACATCCCGAACAGATTACAATGAGAATGTACCAAGTATCTTAAAGATGATCATAATGTAGCCCCCAACTAATACAGTTTGTAGTGGCAACATTTAGAGTAGAACTCAGTTCTCTAGAACGAAAATATTTGAAACAAAAATGAATCAGAAAGAAAACTGAAAAAAAAAAGTAGTTTTTCCAAATGAAGAAAGTGAAAGTAGCACAAAAGAGATTTAATGTAATGATGCTTTAATGGTAATAATAAAATATGAAATGTGAAAAAGAGGAAACAAAATGAAGGTAAAACATAATGATGAAATACTGTGTTTGAGTAGGCTAGCAGCTTGTGTAAGTAAACTCAAGTTTAAGACACATAAAAAGACAGATACACAACATAGAAAAGAGTAGGAGATACTAAGTACTGCTGATAATGCCCTAGAGTTTCACTGAGGAAAATGCCACTGTGAAGGTACACTGGGAAAGGACACTGTGTACTGTAGGCAGTCACATAAAGTTCCCCAACCAGATTGAGCCAACCAGATTGAGGCTAAAGCAGTCATCTGTAGTGAAAGTCTTGTTTTTCCTTTTGTTTTTGCTTTTGTTTTTGTTTTTGTTGTTGGTGGTGGTGGTGTGTGTGTATGTGTTTTTTTTTTTTTAAATAACCCATGTATGTTATATGAATAGATTTGTGTCTTAATCCCAGGCATGGGATATGGGGTTGCTTCAGTTTGTTCACAGCTGTTAATTGTGGTTGTCTTGTGCTCTAGGAGGTCCTGAGTGTTGCCAGCTACAGATAGTTTAATTCTGGGGACTCTGGAGAGGGGATAGCCGCTAGTGCCCCAAGAGGGGCCAGTGGCACTCTGTAAAAGGGGGAGGAGGAGGAGGAGCAGCGGGAACAGGAGATGGTGGTGGTGGTGGTGGTGGTGGTGGTGGTGGTGGTGGTGGTGGTGGTGGTGGTGGAGGCAGCTGCTGCTCCCCCTGCTGCCCCTGGTTGCTGTTGCAGTTCAGTTTGTCAGGCGTCCTTGAGAAAAGAGAGAGAGAGAGAGAGAGAGAGAGAGAGAGAGAGGGAGGGAGGGAGGGAGGGAGGGAGGGAGGGAGGGAGGGAGGGAGGGAGGGAGGGAGGGAGAGAGAGAGAGAGAGAGAGAGAGAGAGAGAGAGAGAGAAAGAGAAAGAAAGAAAGAAAGAAAGAAAGAAAGAAAGAAAAAGTTTGAGATATTCAGAGAACAGAGATTGGACTGGCCCCAAGAAACGCAATATCCATAATCAGCAGGAAGTAGCCTATTTTGTTGGCTGAAAGAGGTCTACACCCCCTTCCCCCTCTAATACTCTGTCTCTCTTACCTAGTGTTGCCTCCTCTTGTGGGGCTGGAAGGAATTAGGGTAGGATAAAGGTTGGAAGGGTGAGAGAAAAACCCAGTAGATGAAATGCTAAAAGATAAAAAGCACCAACCTTGAGGATTCTTAAGTCATTTATTATAAGATGGAATTGAGTGAGAAAAAAAATGATCTTTGTTGTTAATTTCGAAGGGAAAAAAACTAAACCTTTAAACTAAATCCTTTAAAGAGGAAAACTATCAGGTGCAACATAGTTGCCAGCATGGCTTCCGGACACGGTTTCAGCTTGTGGGAGCATGCGCACTCTGAATGATGCCTCTGGCTTTCTAGTATACAGATGGCGTTGCTCCTTTTTCGATGCTTGTCTGTTTGCCTTTTTCTTTTTCTTTTTTTTTTTTGATTTTTTTTAATTTTTATTTTCTATATTCTATGTTTACATTCCAAAGGCTTTCCCCTTTCCCAGTTACCCCCCACCATATGTCCCATAATTCCTCTCCCCCCCCTGCTACTCCCCACTCATTCCCCCCCCCCCACGATTTCTCTGTTCTGGGTCTGCAATACTAGATCCAATTTTATAGGCCCAGGGTGTTTGCCTTTTTCTATACCGTATTTGTCCTCAAATAGAACTGTGGTAAAAATTTCTTGGAAAGCGATTGAGGGCATCACTAGTGAAGGAAATGGCTCTGATGTGTATTAGGAACAAGCTGCTCCGGTCCTGGCCATTCAAGCAGTCAACCCTAGCATAATGGGACAAGGGGTTTTTGGATACGGGAAGGCTGACTGCCTTAATTGTTCTCTTGGAAATCTTAGCCAACTCATGATGATTAAATCGTACCAGGAAATATTTGAAGCAGGAAATTTTTTTTAGAGAATCCTGAAGTTTCTGTAGTTAAGAAAATTGAAGATGTCAAGAAAAAGGAACACTGGTCCCGGGTCACTAAGGACAGGGATGTCCATAGAAAACACAAGGGTCAAGACAGGGGAAGAAATAGATGGGTCTACTGGATTAGCGAGCAATGCTGAGAACCCTTGTGAGGGGAAATCTCGGTTAATAGAAAGTGTGAATCAGAATTGTTGGTGGGGAAAATGGGAAGATATGCTATAATAAAAAAAGAAAAAAAGAATGGGTTAAAGAGTTTGGATCCTGGGAGGGGGGACATTGGATTAGTGAACAGACCTTCCTGGAAAGGTTGGAATGTGCTGATTTGACCCCCTGGCATTGCCAGTTCTAAGAGAGAGAACTCAGGCTTGTGAAGGAGCCCTGTGGGAAGCCACAGGAGGAATTAACATTGCATATGGAATAGAGTTTGAAAAGCATTGTACAAATAGACATTTGGATGAGCTTAATAAAGAGATCTTGCAAATGTAAGATAAGTTAAAACTGTTAACATTACTTGGACTTGTTTAGCTCCTTTCTGTTCTTATGCTAATGTAAGCACAAGTTCATGCCCAGATGACCTGTGATTTTGGAGGTTTTAAAAGTTAATGTGTAACTTGCTTTCTCAGATACTGCAGATACTTTGTGTGTGCACCATGCTTTCTGGTGACATAGTTACATGTTTGTTTTTTTTTTTTCCAAGAAAAATACTGGGCTTGGGGAAAATCATGAAAAGGATTTTGATTATGTATTATTGCGTAACAAGGAAGTGTGTAAGCAATAAAAGCCACTAGGGTGAGCTCAGAGAAGAGAGAGAGCGAGAGCGAGAGCGAGAGCGAGAGCGAGAGCGAGAGAGAGAGAGAGAGAGAGAGAGAGAGAACAGAACACAAGAGATAGAAGGAACCTAAGAGAGAAACTGCAAGCTGTCTATAAGCACAGCTTCGGAACAGCAATGAATCACCTATCAGCTTACACCTTCATCCTTGCCTGAGACTCGGATTTCCTGCTGATCCAATCCTCCCAATTCTTGAGAACCTAGAAATGACTAAGGCTGGTCCTCAGCCGAAGACACAATTGCTCAAACAAAGCAACTCAAGCAAATCAGAGGAGTCCAGACTTTCAGAGTTTAATAAAGTTGATTAGACTCCAGTTTTATTGCCAAGAAAAGGGAAGATGTCCAGTGTCCACCCTTGAAAAGATAAGGGAAGTAGCATCACACATTCCAGTGCCTATGCCAAGGTCATGAGAAAGTAGAAGCAGGAAAATGCTCAGACCACAGATGTGAACATGCTTGTCAGGTTATGTGGAGTGAAGCTCTTAATCGAAAATAAAAGCAATTTAGTTGAAGGAGCAAGAAAGTCTACATGGTCTTACATTCAATAATTTTTTTTAATGAAGTGATTTTGTTATCAATTGAAATAATTTAATCTTTAGGAAGAAAGCCTCACAGATCTCCTCAGGGGGAAAACATTTAATGTGAAATTAAGAACAAATTTTTCCCCTGATTCTTCTAGATAAGGAAATATTAAACTGCTTTCAAATATGAAGGGATGTTGTGAAGTTGTCTAACATGTTAACAGAAAAGGAAAGAAGCCCTGACTCTGGTGATCTGAGATGGGAAACAGAAAGAAACATATACATCAGTAGATAAAACACTGCAGTATGTTATATTAAAGTTACTTGATGCTAATTTGTGATATTGGTTTTCTGCCTCCCAAATTTGTCAGTTAGTAAGTTTATTTAGGGACCTGACAATATTTGACATGTGTCTCTGTCGTGGTCCAGGAATGATTAGAAGATGGCCCACCCTCACAGAGGAAGGCTACCCGTCTTGACTAAGCCCAGTTACTTGTTTTCTCTATCCTCTACTCATGCTTTATAGCCATATATTTGCTTTATTTTTCTTTTCTTTTTTTTTTAAAATTTTTATTTTCTATATTCTATGTTTACATTCCAAGGGCTTTCCCCTTTCCCAGTTCCTACCCACCATAGTTCCCATAGTTCCTCTCCCCCCCAACTATTCCCCAATCATTCCCCCTCCCCCCTCAGTTTCTTTACTAAACTGGATGCAATCTTTACATGCCCAGGGTCCTCTCCTTTCTTCTTCTTGGGAATCATTTGACTTGCTATTCGTGTCTTGAGTATTTAGTGCTTCTGGGCTCATTAATATCCACTTATCAGTGATTGCATTTCATGTGCATTCTTTTGTGATTGGGTTAGCTCACTCAGGATGATATTTTCCAGGTCTAACCATTTACCTACAAATTGCATGAATTCATTATTTTTAATTGCTGAGTAGTATTCCATTGTATAAATATACCACATTTTCTGTATCCATTCCTCCTTTGAGGGATATTTGGGCTCCTTCCAATTTCTGGCTATTATAAACAAGGCTGCTATAAACACAGTGGAGCATGTGTCTTTATTGCATGCAGGGGAATCCTCTGGGTATATGCCCAGGAGTGGTATGCCAGGGTCCTCTGGGAGTGACATGCCCAATTTTCTGAGGAACCTCCAAACTGATTTCCAGAGCGGTTTTACCATTTTGCAATCCCACCAACAATGGAGGAGTGTTCCTCTTTCTCCACATCCTCGCCAGCACTTGTTGTCTCTTGAGTTTTTAATCTTAGCCATTCTGACTGGTGTGAGGTGGAATCTCAGGGTTGTTTTGATTTGCATTTCCCTGATGATGTTGAACATCTTTTAAGGTGTTTCTCGGCCATCCGAATTTCTTCTGGTGAAAATTCTTTGTTTAGCTCTGTGCCCCATTTTTTGATAGGGTTATTTGGTTCTTTGGGGTCTAACTTCTTGAGTTCTTTGTATATATTGGATATTAGCCCTCTGTCAGATGTGGGGTTGGTGAAGATCTTTTCCCACTTTGTTGGTTGCCGTTTTGTCCTTCTGACAGTGTCCTTTGCTTTGCAGAAACTTTGTAATTTTATGAGGTCCCATTTGTCGATCCTTGATCTTAGTGCGTACGCTATTGGTGTTCTGTTCAGGAACTTTTCCCCTGTGCCCAAGTCCTCCAGGGTCTTCCCAAGTTTCTTTTCTAATAGTTTCCGTGTGTCTGGTTTTATGTGGAGGTCCTTGATCCACTTGGAGTTGATCTTAGTGCAAAGAGATAAGAGTGGGTCAATTCGCATTCTTCTGCATGTTGACCTCCAGTTGAACCAGCACCATTTGTTGAAAAGGCTATCTTTATTCCACCGGATGGTTGTGGCTCCTTTATCAAAGATCAAGTGACCATAAGTCTGTGGGTTAATTTCTGGGTCTTCAATCCTGTTCCATTGATCTGCTTGCCTGTTGCTATACCAATACCATGCAGTTTTTAACACAATTGCTCTGTAGTACTGCTTGAGGTCAGGGATATTGATTCCCCCAGAAGTCCTTTATTTTTCAATGCCTACTGCATAGTTTAGTTTTGTTTAGAAGTAGAATCTCATTAGCCAGTCTGGCATTGAACTCCCTAAGTAGTCAGAGGTGACCTTGAAATGACCTGCCTGCTCCTAATCTCTCAAATGAATTAGGAAAAAAAACACATATGTATATGTATATGTGTATATATATGTACATATATATACAGTTATATAGTTATATGGTGTTTACTCTAAAGGGAGATAAATGATTGGAACTAGTGTTCAGGATGGGAATGGAACAGTGTGTAACATTGACTTCTCAGAAGAAAAAGGTCGCATGGGCAGGTTACAAACAGCAATCTCCTACTTTGGAACTTAAGTTCTATTGCAATTAAAACACCTTAAGAGATGTTCAACATCATTAGTCATCAGAGAAATGCAAATCAAAACAACCCTGAGATTCTACCTCACACCAGTCAGAATGGCTAAGATTAAAAACTCAAGAGACAACAAGTGCTGGCGAGTATGTGGAGAAAGAGGAACACTCCTCCACTGTTGGTGGGATTACAAAATGGTAAAACCGCTCTGGAAATTAGTTTAGAGGTTCCTCAGAAAATTGGGCATGTCCCTTCCAGAGGACCCTGTCATACCACTCCTGGGCATATACCCAGAGGATTCCCCTGCATACAATAAAGACACATGCTCCACTATGTTTATAGCAGCCTTGTTTATAATAGCCAGAAATTGGAAGGAGCCCAAATATCCCTCAAAGGAGGAATGGGTACAGAAAATGTGGTATATTTATACAATGGAATGCTACTCAGCAATTAAAAATAATGAATTCATGCAATTTGTAGGTAAATGGTTAGACCTGGAAAATATCATCCTGAGTGAGCTAACCCAGTCACAAAAGAATACACATGAAATGCAATCACTGATAAGTGGATATTAATGAGCCCAGAAGCCCTAAATACTCAAGGCACAATTAGCAAGTCAAATGATTCCCAAGAAGAAAGGAGAGGACCCTGGGCCTGGAAAGATTGGATCCAGTTTTGTAGAGAAACCGTGGGGGGAGGGGGAATGACTGGGGAATAGTTGGGGGGAGAGGAATTATGGGACATAGGGAGGGGGGGAACTGGGAAAGGGGAAAGCCTTTGGAATGTAAACATAGAATATAGAAATTAAAAATTAAAAAAAAAAAGAAATTCAACCTTCCTGAATATTCCAGCCTGTTTTGTAAATGGCACTACTTTAGAAGAGGTGAGCTTCTGAGATGCAGGGGGATTATTGCAAGTTCAAAGATGTGCCTAGAGTAAGTTGGGATCTTCTAAGTCAGTCTTAGCTACAGTGTGAAACTCAGTTTCTCAAAGGCCAAACAGAGATGGAGAGAGAGACAGAGAGAGAGACAGAGACAGAGAGACAGAGAGACAAAGAGACAGAGACAGAGTAACAGAGAGAGACACACACAGAGAGAGACAGAGACAGAGAGACAGAGAGACACACACACAGAGAGACAGAGACAGAAACAGACAGAGACAGAGACAGAGACAGAAGCGTAGGAAAGAAGGGGAGGGAGGAAGAGGATAAGTAAAACGGAGTTTGCCAGAAGGGTCTGTGTGACCTGGGAGCTATGATATTTCCTGGATAGTCACACTATGAATTGAAAATTATCCTCCAGTAAATTGGCTCTCCCTCATTTCCAAGATGTAGTTTATGGATTCTCCATCTGTAGACTTTAGAAAAAGGTGAGAATACAAACGTTTTGCTATGTCAAATCTGTCTTTTATCAGCGAGAACTTCCCACAATCCTGTCCCCGAATCAAACATAGGCTCGGCGAACGTCGCTTCAGTCTTGTAAGTTTCTGCTGGACTGGGAGTAGATTGGAAATTCTTTCTAGTTAGGATGCCAGTGAGTGGGAAGTTAGGAGAAATTGATACCTGTGCTCATTTGTTTGTTTGACGTATAGCTAAAAATTATAGGCTAGGAACATGAAATAATGAAGAGCAAAGCCTGGACTTAACGTTCAGTGTTTGAAGGTGGAATTTTAACTGCTTTGATTTCGTGTGGCTCTTACTCATGCAGTCACATGAAGCATCTCAATCAAGATTGAAAATGACACAAATATAGAGATATAAACACAAACATGCAAGTGCAGCTTAACAAACTTAG
The DNA here is from genome assembly GCA_964023405.1 of Apodemus agrarius. Classification (NCBI taxonomy): domain Eukaryota; kingdom Metazoa; phylum Chordata; class Mammalia; order Rodentia; family Muridae; genus Apodemus; species Apodemus agrarius. The sequence continues at coordinate 15,826,527 of OZ030025.1, read as the reverse complement.
TAAGTTTACTACTTGCCTAGACAACAATAGCCCCCCTACCCGTACCCCATGGGCTATGATCATAGAAGTCATGGAATTTTTGCACTAGATGACCTGAACCAGCAAGTTATTCTTTGGTGACAGGTATCTGAGGGAGGACCAGAGCATGAGAAAATAAAGAAGACAGTATACCTTGGGTTAGTAGTTCTTGCATGAGACATGTCTTATGCCAACCATGTTTTGAGAGAGACCTGGGATAAAGGAAGCTCCAAAAATCAATGAGTGTGACCTTAGCGGGGACTCACTACACTAGGGATGTGGAACATGAAGAAGCCACTTCCTGTAGCCAGACAGGAGCCCAGTGGAACAATAGAGACACCAACCTACCCACAAAACTTTCAATCCCAAATTAACCCTGTCTACAAGTAATGCAGGCAGAGGGGAAAGAGCAGAGACTGAGGTAATGACCAACCAATAACCAGCCCAATTAATCCTGTCTACAAGTAATGCAGGCACAGGGGAGGGAGCAGAGACTGAGGTAATGACCAACCAATAACCAGCCCAACTTGAGACCCATCCCATGGGCAAACACCAGTCCCTACTACTACTATGATACTGTGATATGCTTTCAGACAATAGCATGCTGTCCACCCAGCAGCTGACTCAGATAGATACAGACATCCACAGTGAAACAGTGGATGGAACTTGGGCACTTTTATGGAAGAATAGGAAGAAGGATTGCAGGTCCCTAAGGGGATAAGAATTCCACAGGAGGACCAACAGAGTCAACTAACCTGGACCCTTGTGGCTTTCAGAATCTGAACCACCAATCAAAGAACATGCACAGTCCCCCCTGCACATATGTAGTAGATATGTAGCCTGACCTTCATGTGGGTCCTGAACAACTAGAATGGGTACTATTCCAAAAGCTGTGTGGTCTGTATGTGGGATATGTTCTACCAGCTGGGCTGCCTTTATTGGTCTCAGTGGGAGAAGACACACCTAGCCTCACAGAGACTTGAAGAGCCAGGGCGAGGGGACGACCAGGGGAGTCTCCACCTTCTCAGAGAAGAAGGGGAGAGGGGATGAAGGAAAGATTATGGGAGGGGTGACTGAGAGAGGGTCTGTGAGTGGGAGGTAAACTGAATAAGTAAGACAATTAATATGTACAGCATCTTATATGTAATTTACATGGGGAAAATGAAACAGAATCAGCAGAAAGTTAAGCAATGTTGGCAAAGGGAACACAGAATTCCTCAGACACAGTTGCCTTTGGACTGAAAAAGTCAGCTCAGGGGGGAGAGTTGAGTTCTTAGAAACTAAGACCTTGACTCCTTCAATGCCCTGATTCCAGCCCCAGACCAGACCTTGCCAAGTCTGCTCCTTGGCAAGAACACAAGTTAAGGTGCCCATTGTCCTTTTACCAGGTCTCTAAGAAAGCCTGGGTTTGCCGGACTTCCAACAACCAGCTCTGAATTGTCCTTTGTGGAGCACAACTCAAAGCATAAAGGGTTGGCATACCCTAGTAATAGTCATGCTGCTGTTATGCTAGTAGGGACATCTTGCTTCGCAGGTTGTACTGTATCATGCAGCATCTCTCATTGAGGAGACAGGAGACCAGTGTTATTTCTCTCTAAGATGTATACATTGCATATTCTGGTACTGGCACTATGAATGCTAGCCAGAGTGAGGAGGTTTCCCAGTTAGTTTGATACTGGTTTCTCTACAACCTACAATCAGACTCTGTGGTGTCTTCAGCAAGAGGGTCTTAGCATCTACTTAAAGTTTTCAATTAATAGCCCATGTCTCCATTGTGATATATGTAAAACTCCTCTGCCTAATCTACTCTCTGTTTTGTTTTTAAGGATAGGGACTTACTATGTAGTTGTGGATAGCCTTGATTTACTGTGTAGACCATGATGCTTGCCTTGAACTCAAAGAGATCTACCTGGGATTTCCTCAATTGTCCTTCCTTTCTCCTCTCTCCTCTCTGTCTCTTGCCTTTCCCTGTCTCTCTTTATCTGCCTTTCTCTCTGTCTCTGTCTCTGTCTCTGTCTCTGTCTCTGTCTCTCTCTCTCTCTCTCTCTCTCTCTCTCTCTCTCTCTCAAATGCTAATAGTCAACTCAGACCTTTACACCTGCTACCTTAGTGCTCTATCACTGAAGTATGGGTTTCTTATCCCACCCAAAATATTACCGTGTCACAATTCTTTGAATATATATCATATTGTAGGGAAAGGAAAAGATGAAAAGTGATCCCAGCCTGGATATTACAAAGAAAGCCATGTTGAGTACTTTTTTTGGAGGGAAAATAATCACATCACAAAACTTAAGGTCATTATAAGATATGGTATGTGACGTATTTGAGCCACTGTTCCAATTTACTGCATGGTTCAGCAATTTCATCCCTGTATACTTTATAACAATAACTCCAGCAATATCATAGATGACATGAATTTAAATTATATTTTATATATTATTAATATACATAACAATGAATATTAGCTAATTAAATGACCAAATTTAACTTTTATATGCTTCAATTCATTTAACAACAAAATGACTACAATTATAGCTTATTAAATAGTTCTATACATCGATACATATCAGTCCTGAACACTGCTTAATTCCACTTTTGATACAAAGCCCTGAAAAGTATTTTAAATCATCGATTTGTAAATTAAAAGCAACCACTTGATAAAGTTCTGAAATACATCTCTAGGGACTCGTTGTTCCCTAGCAGCTAAATTTAGTAGAAACACAGTCTTCAGGTCGTGAGATTATTCCATTTGTACACATTTTATTTGAAAATGCAGTTCTTACTTGCAGCCGCATGCACATCAGATGGCATGATGGAAATAAAATAGATATGAGCGACTAACAATGCAGAATTCACAGAAAGGCAGAGGCAGCATGCAGTAGATGCGGAGTGCAGTAGAAGCAGCCTGCAGTAGATGAAGCTTGCAGCAGAAGCAGTGGAAGTAGACACAGTATACAGCAGCAGATGCAGCATGCAGTAAATGCAATGTGCAGTTGAAGCAGTGTGCGGTAGATGCAGCATAAAGTATACAAAGCAGGCAGTAGATGCAATGTACAACAGATGCAGCATGCAACAGATGCAACACATAGGGCATGTAGTAGATGCAGTATGCAGTAGATGCAGCATGCAGTAGAAGCAGCATGAAGCAGAAGCAGCATGCAGTAGACACAACATGCCGTAGATGCAGCATGCCGTAGATGCAGTGCGCAACAGAAGCAGCATGCAGTAGATGCAGCATGCAGTAGATGCAGTGTGCAGCAGAAGCAGCATAAAGTAGAAACAGCATGCGGTGGATGCAGCATGAAGTAGATGCAGCATACAGGACAAGCAGCACGAAATAGATGCATAGTGCAGCTGATGCGGGTGCAACAGATGTGGTGTGCAACAGATGCAGTGTGCAGCAGATGGAGGCAGAGCCAGCAGTGCTTTTGGAGGATGACCTCAGTGGTCCAGAGGTAAAAACTGTCACCTCCACTAATTCAAGCCAGGAACGATCTCCCTGAATTAAAGCAGCATAGATTGGACCCTGTTCTCCCCAGAGACCTGATGGAAAATCAGGTGACAAGATCAATAGGAAAAGCCACCTGGGGCTGATTATGCTGTCGGTATGCCCACTCTCGATAAAGAAGGTAAAGTACTATGTTTTCTGGAGCCAACGTAGGAAAGGACAGAAGATAAATAAAGCCTTTCCAGTTGTTACTCTGAAGTTTTAGGCTTTTATTATGCCAGGGACTCCAGAGATCACTATCTGACCTTATTTTAAAAGAAAAACAGTAAACTCTTAGCCAGGACTCTAAGTTCCCCAAGGCCTCTTCCTGAGCAGCCTGCGGTCTCCAGGATTCTCCCATAGTGAGTCCTCCAAGTCCTGTCCAAACCCCTCAGAAGCTAGTCAGATAAAACACAGACCTCTGTCTCCATGTCCTCCTCGCGCTGTTCCTCCTATTTAGGATTCTGCTCATCATTTCCACCTGACGGCACAGCGATGTGACTTGACTTACCATCTGTCTTAGTTATGATTTCATTGCTGTAAAGAGACATCCTCACTGTGGCAACTCTTATAAAGGACAGCATTTAATTGGAGCTGGTATACAGGTTCAGAGGTTGAGTCCATTATCATTACGGCGGCAGGAAGCATGGTACTGTTCCTAAGGCAGCTAGAAGACTGATGTCCAGAAAGTTAGAAGGAGGGTCTCAAAGCCCACCCCCAGAGTGACTCATTTCCTTCAATGCCTACTCCAACAAGGCCACACCCACTCCAAGGCCACACCCACTCCCACAAAGCCACACCCACTCCAACAAGGCCATACCCACTCCAACAAGGCCACACCCACTCTAACAAGGCCACACCTATTCCAACAAAGCTACATCTGCTTCAACAAGAATGACAGAGACTCCGATGATCTGGAGCAAAAGGACATTAAAATTTCAACACCATAAACAGTAAGAACTCTTGTGTCTTTCTGATGATAAAGGCAAACGGAATTTAATATGCACATCACACTGTGGATGTATTTGACCTCTCTAATTAAATGAATTGGGAACAAACTTTTTACTGCTTTGATTTTTTTGGGTGTCAGACAGTCGCTTCAAGTCAATAGGAATTTGTTCTCATATAGAAAAGCTTCCCCCACCCCCACCTCATTCCATGGTGCTGGGTAGTGAGCAAAGGATCTCACACTTGCTGGACAAGCAATGTACTGCTGAGCTTAATCCTAACTCCATTTTTACTTTTAGCCCAGGCTAGCCTTGACAGGATCTGCCTCAGCTTTTGACAGTAGCTCGGATTCCTAGTCTAATTACAAGAGTGAGCTACAAACTGCCTTTTCAATCAGATTAATTATATTCAGTTGGGTTTGAACAGAAGCATACTTGTGAATTTGTGAATGAAAATCTTTTTTGAAACTTAAGCTTCAAATAAATTGAAAAAAACCACCACAACAAAACAAAAACAAACAAACAAACAAACAAAAAAAAAAAAACAAAAAATGTGCAAATTTGCCAGGAACTTCCCTGTGTGGTTGAATGAGATTCTGATTTAATATTTAAGACCTGCACATTTATATTTTGAGAGGCATGAATGTGGGAGTCGTAATAAATTATCAAAGTTTGCAATATTGTACCTTTCAATAAATCACCACACTACCATCCACACATGTATAACTTACTGTATTTCAAAACAAAGTGTTATATTCTTGGATAGGAAGAATGATATATCCTAACAAATAGAAAGTTGAGAAATATGAGGTTATAGGTTTTCCTACAACACAATTTCATTCTGGAGTTTGGGCCTGTCAAGGCACACTGCAAGGTGATTATCAAGCAAATATCATACGGATAAAATTATTTTTACAAACAAACCCGAAAGAAAGTAACCACACAAACATAAAAATAACACCAAAAATAACAGGAAGTAACAATCACTATTCCTTAATATCTCTTAACATGAATGGACTCAGTTCCCCCAAAAAAATGCATATAGGCTAACAGATATGTTTTTCATGTAAATCTTCAATTTTATCAAAAATGCTTGTAATTTCTCTTCCAATTAATTTAGTAATGTTTTTATGTCTACGATTTTATCTGTATTATTTTCCATGATAATCTTGAATTTTAACATGTTTTTCTATATATTTCTTGAATTTTATCAGGAATATTTTCCATGTAAAACTTCAGTTTTATTAGAAAAAGTTTATAATTCTACTTTCAATCAACTTAATTTTTTTTTTTTTTGGTTTTTTGAGACAGGGTTTCTCTGTATAGCCCTGGCTGTCCTGGAGCTCACTCTGTAGACCAGGCTGGCCTCGAACTCAGAAATCCACCTGCCTCTGCCTCCCAAGTGCTGGGATTAAAGGCGTGCACCATCACCGCCCCGGCAACTTAGAAATATTTTTATGCCTATCATTTTATCTGTGTAATTTTCCATGATAATCTTCAATTTTAACATGTTATTCTATATTTTTCTACAATTTTATCAGAAATATTTTCCACATAAATCTTCAATTCTATCATAAAATGTTTCTACTTATTTTTCAATTAATTTAGCAATGTTCTTTATGTCTACCATTTTACTCCTTAATTTTCCATGAAAATTGTCAATTTTAACATATTTTTCTTTATATTTTTTTCAATTTTGTCAGAAATATTTTCCATGTAAATCTTCAATTTTATCAAAAAATGTTTTTACCTCCTTTTTCAATAAAAAAGAAAAAAACAAAAAAAATTTTACCTAGAAAATATAAAAGTAAAAAAATTCTATAATTAAGAATTATATGGAAAAATTAAAAAAACATTTTTAAAAAGGAATTTAAAATCGCAAAATGTAAATAATCCTCTGTATAATGCACAGGATGCAATTTTACACAAAGGAAGAAAAAGTATTGCAGACAAGTCAGGTTCTGACTCGCCTGTGGGTGACAAGGAACATTTAAAATGGAGCATCTCTGTTGTCTGAGGATGAGTTCCTCAGGACAGGAAAGAGTCATCTTCAGCAAGCTGTGGGCTGAAGAATGCTGTGTCTTCAACCAGAAGGCAACCTGTTGGGAAGGTTCCAGTATCCTCAGTCAAGATGGAAAGCCTGACAACTTCAAGTTAAAAAATAATCCTGGTTCTGAGTGACAACTCTGACTCGTGGTTGTCACTACCCTTTGAACGCACAGCTTATTTATTATTCCCTCTGATCCCGATGAGATGGATGTGACCAGATCGGTCTAAAGTTGGGACCTTCAGCATCAGAGGATATTTTAGACAGACACAAGTTCGAAGAAGGTCAGAGTTAGAAGAAGGCATGTGTCCATCAAACCTCCAGATGCCACGTTTAGAATCGCCCAGTAGATACTTTCCTAAGTAAAGAGACAAGGAGGTAACATAAGTGGAATTTGGAGAGTGGGACAAAAAACACAAGATAAAACATTGAACCTATAAACAAACTGCCATGTATCCTTAATAGATTATGAGGTACAAGTCTGTGTCTCGTCCTAGTCACACAGTGCATGGTTTCTTTAAAACAAAACTGTATAAAGCACAGTGCAATATGGCCTTCTTCCAATGCCAGGAAAGTCAGCTGCTGCACTTGAGAATGAACAGGCGGGCACTGTTATCCTTATGGTCTTCAAGTCACATCCTAGCACAACCAGGAGGGTCATTTGAGTTGTCTGAGTGATCAATTACAGCCCTCAGAACCTTGCTCAGGGCAAATCAATTGTGCAGCAATTTATATCAATTATTTAGAGTAGCGAGGTGGCATGAAAGCTGGTCTTTCACTGTGAGATTGAATAGCTAGCACGCAGAACAGGACTTTGTTCTGCGAGAGTCATAATGTCTTTGCTATACACACACACACACACACACACACACACACATATAAAATCTAAGCAAATGAGATTGGAGAATATGCATGAAATATATAAATATTTATGGCATCCCGGGTCTATTCAGACCTCCTGGTCTCTTCATTGTATTAATCAAAGCTGGTTCGAAAACTCGATAAACCAAAATACATCCAAATGCAAAAGCTGAAACAAGACAGTGGAGTAGTTTCTCATGTATTCATAAAGAGAACAGGATCCAGAGGAACTGAATGCATGATGCCATTCAGAGGTAGGGTCTTCTTCCCCTGGGCTGATTTCTTGAAGCGCTGGTCTTCATTCCTCTCAGCTGGGAAAGAATTAAAATGGTGCTACCCAGCCTCTGGGTCTCCCAACATGGCTATCATTTCTCCTACCTTGAAAAGGTAGAGGTGCAGACAGGGACTACTCAGGCATTCTTGTAAAGTACAATGATAGGCCAGGGGCAGAGTCAACAGGAGCAGCCATTGAAATGGACTTCTGGGTGACAGGATCCTGCTGGGCTAGCAACATTTAGCCATAAGACAAAAAGGGGAGATGGCACCCGAATTAGGTGAACAGAGACACAGAAATATGTACGGGGGTTATCTAGAAGAAAAAGCTGGGTTAGTGAATTGTCCAAGGCAGTGTGTTAGAAACAGGCAGGAAAGAGCTCAGCACTATATTTAACATTAGTAAGACATGCTTTGGGCCAGGTGATGTCTTCTTTGTCCTTTCTTGATTAATTGGTCTGGTCTGTAGTGTCTAATTTGGAAGACGACAACTGTATTATATATATGTATATAATATTTACATATATATACACACATATTGTATACAGAGACACAAACATATATTGCATAGAGACATACACACACATGCACACATAAACATTGCATACAGAATCATACACATTCATATATATATTTATATATACACATTGCATACAGAGGCACATACATACATGTATACACACACACACACACACACACACACACACAAAGATGTTTCTCGAGTTTCTCCAAATATTACAATTGTAAGCCAGAGGATGTATTACAGTACATGAGGAGTCCCTAAGACTAGTTCTGTTGGAAATAGAAAATATAGGTGAGTGAGCTTTAAATCAGTGAGTTTCAACATGTTTAATCTAGGCAGAAGCTGAATAGACCTTAACTAAATGTTACACTGATGTGGTTCAATTATGGTAGCTGAGCAGAGATGGATTTATAGATATTGTTTTATCAAGTGCTTAAAATGTTTTATTAATTTTATTAAGTATTAAAACTAACATAATCAATAATTTCATACATTGTACTTTAGTCACATTCAACCCCTTCCCAACTCCCCCACCTGATACCACCAATTCCACATCCACACATCTTACCGTTTTTCAGTTTTGCAAACCATCAATTCCTAATTGTTCTGTCTCTATCCTCTTGTGTGCACCCATCCACTAGAGTGTAGTCGAACTACTAAGGGACCCACCCTTACAGAAACCTGACTGTTCCTCTCTCAACATCCTCTACTTGACTTAGACACTACAATCAAGTAAACATCTCCAAATGAAATAAATAAATAAATAAATAAAACAGATATGTGAATCCAGTGACCTTAATTAAACCAAGTATTAAATGCACTGACAACCTAAAGCACTGACACTTATTTCTTTTACATATAGTGATGCCTACACAATAATGACTCTTATTTATGTGTAATCCATTTACTTTGGTTGTCCTAATTAATACGTCATAGTACATTTTTCTATTGCTGTAACAAAATATTTGAGGCTGGTAATTTATAAGTGAAAAGGTTTCTTTGGTTCACATTTTTGGAATTATTGAGATTCGAGAGCATCCTGCTTGTTTTCCATTATACTTCTGATATTTCTGGTCAGGGCTTTGTGGTGAAAGAGCAAGCAGTGGATATTTGTGCAAGAGATGTGCATGTATGAAGGTAAAGAGAAGAGATGACATGCTCAATTAACCTCCCTTATAGGCAACTCCCACAAGACCTAATTTAATCTCAATATAACCAAGTCATCCTGGAGAGAAGACTGTTGGTTCCTTCATAAATCTTATACCTGCATATCTCTCCCAGTCCCTCCTCCTAAGCTCCTCTCTTAAAGTCACAGTGCTTCTTAAGATTGCCACACTGGAACCAGACCCCAGAACATGAACATTTGTAGTGCAAACTATTCCGCACCATAGCAGAATGTGAATAAATGTTTCATTTTCTCAACTTCTACTTAGAACATAGCCACATAAATATAAATCCAATAAAAGAGGGAATTATTTGTTATCATCAATAAGTTTTAAGAGTGAAAAACCACTCCCATCTAAGGTGTGAGTAGCATAGCTTTCTTAGATATAGTAGCATAGTTTTCCCATCAGTAGATACAAGGCTGGTCTGAAGCAATGCTAAGATCACACTTCTTTGACATTAAATGTGGGAAATAGCAGACACATTACCATGGCATAAATATATGTACATGCCAGATAGTGGAAGATAACTCTTGTTTTGTGTTCAAGTTTTGCCTGGCCACGGAAGTTTTCAGAGTCCTAGCTCTCCTCCTGGGCTTGCTCCAACATTCCATGGGTTTTGTGTTCATCTATATAACTGAAGGTGGCATTTGCCTGATCCCAGACGATGAGTGGGAAGAGATAAGATACGCAGGTGATGCCCATGGTTACTGCTGTTCTTATGCATAGCATTTTTACACTTTGCTCTTTTCTTATGTAGATTCTAGTTGTTTCTGTCAGGTCCATGTGCATTACATTATTGAAAACTCTCATTTGCTCATGGACAAAGCAGTTTTAGGTGTTTGTTTAAGCCAGAGGCATAGGACACTATCAGGCACCATTAAACATTATTTTCCCAGTCTTTCTGTGTTTCTATGTCTTAAATAGCTTCATTTGGCATTAGCTGTTTTTTCCAGAGTAGGGTGAGCCATTGTCATGTGTTCATGACTATATTGGTATGAAGTTAAAAAAACAATTAAGCTTGTCAAAATGATTGTTAAAATGACAACAGGCTGTGCCTACTGTTTGGACTATCTTGCTACTCCATCTATGATGGGGCTCCAGACACCCAGAATTTTCTTTGTAGAAAACAGGTGATTATTTTTGTTTATCTTGGGGATTGTGTTTAAATTACATTACACCTCATCCTTTTTCTCCCTCCAAACACTCTTGCCTGCTCTTCCTGATTTTAGGCTGTTAATACTTATTTTTCTTTTTTAGTGGTGGAAAGTCTCTGTCCATCATTATCCAGGCTGCTGTAGTGCCTGGATGCTAAATTTTGAGAGCATAGGGGTGATGATATTGCTGCCCTGGCAGACGAAGAACATCACTATGTCCAGGTGACAATGTAAACATCAAACCTCTCACTTCACATTGCCAAAGAAGTAATGGAATTCTAAACATACTCGAAATTGCAATGTTGACATGAAATTACTCCTACCTGCTCTCCTTCATATTCATAGTTTCTTTGTGAATTGTTACCACCTGAATATATGTATTTGCATATACATATTCATTCTCAAATATAACCCCATACGTTCATATAATGTGCCTTCAATGTATGCTTTCACAGCTGTCCAATTAGTACTGGACCAATTGGTACACTCTTCTCTGGATCTCCAACTCCCAGCTTTAGCCAGATGCCTGTAGTCTTTTGTGCACAGTTGAGTCCTTGTGGGCATTTTCACATGTACTTTGCCATGTTGATTGATGTCCACCTTGTCCCTATTACATTTGAGTACTCATGTTGGTAAGACTATGGATATTCAGAGTTGTGGAATCCAGTCCTAATAGATTATCTACTAATACTCTCACACTTAAGGTTCAGGGAATACTGTGGAAGAAGGTACAGAATGACTCTGAGAGCCAGGGGATCATGGAGTTTCCTATGAGATGGCATCTTCTAGTAGCATCAGAAGTTGCATCTATAACATCTCAGGTGACAATTTTCAAGGTTAGAATTGATGTTCCATTTCTCTCCATCTTTCAACTCAACATGGCAATCTCAGAAGTCCTTGGAATTCTCTTAATTCTTTGGCAACTTGAACAGCTGATGGGTTTGATGTTGGTAAGAAACAGGGACACAATGATGGTGTTTGTCTAACAGGACAGCGGCACAGCATCATCACTCTTATGCTGTGAATATTTCAGCAGCCACACATTATGGCTGCCTGCATGTTGAGAGATAGACTTTGCAACATAAAATACAAAAGCAATACTATTTGAGTATGCCATAAGTGTGAGTATCCACATCAGAAAATAGTTCTAATCCTGGTGCAATTCATAAACTCAGCCTGAGGAAGTGGAGCTGTGCTCTCTTGATAACCAATTGAGCAGATCTTACTGCTCTATTGAAAGGATAACCTTTGTTATTGATAATAACTAGATGACAATGCTGATGATTTTACAGAAAGTCAAGAATGTTGATTTACCATCTCTTGTCTGAGTGCAATTAGTGGCAAAAATATTAACTTTATTTAAAAGAAGTATATTTTTCCCTCCTCTTAAAAGTAGCATACTTAACTACCAATCATTTTAAACCAATGAGCCCTTAAATCTATGAAGCAACTAGCTGAGACATTAAGTTTACATATTTACTCAATTCAGATAAGTGTTTAATGTGTTTGTGTGTATTTTCAATGCACTTCTCTACCCACCCCCACTTTAAGTTAATAACAAATAATAAATTCAAACACTTCCTATATCTGTATTTTACCAAATACATTTAATACCATTTTTTAAAAATAAAGAGGGAGTTACTGAAAATAATTTCAGTATTTTCAAAAAATATGTTAGTTTTACTTTTCTCATTATTCAGTATTTTAAGGTGACAGTTTGGAACATATGAAAAAGGTAGCAGAATGGGACAGAAAAATTTGTATTCTTCACCTGGAATGCCCCCAGGACTAATTTCCATATTCTCTCTCTCTCTCTCTCTCTCTCTCTCTCTCTCTCTCTCTCTCTCTCCCCCCACTTGCATACATACATCTAACTAGTTATTTAGCTAGTTTCATCATCTTTCTATCATGTGTCTATTGTATACATACCACCTTATCTATATCTGTTGATTTTATAAGTAAATAACATTTGTAACATGGAAGAATTGGTAAGATCATTTGCCAGGAAACATGAAAAATAACTTTCAAGACATAGGGCTATGGCCAGGTCTTTACACAAGTTCAAATTACAAACAGAGTAAATGCAAAATTGTATGCCTTGCAAAATGGATTAAAAATAAAGACACATATCAGAAATAAAAAATTATGGATCACAGACCAAAGTATGAATCTTAATCACAATATAAAATCTTAGACAATAAAGAATAAAAAATCTTAGACAGAAAAATGAAGAAATATCTATTTAGACTTTCATTAAAACGATTTCTTAGGTATAAGATGAAAAACATGATCAATGACAGTTCAAATTGGTAAAATTTTTGTCAAAACTAAAGCATTTGTTCTTTCGCAAATGCTATTAGGGAAATTAAACATGCTAACCAAAGACTGAAAGAAGCTATCTGATAAGGGAATATCTGATAAAGTGTCTGTATACTGAGGAACAAATATCATAGAGCATAGGAAGAGGAGAACAAAATCAATAACAAACCCTAACAAATGTCTGGATAGTTAAATATTCATATCACCAACCCAGTTGTATGCATGAAAAAAAAACCAAGATTCTCAACATATCACTCAAGAAATCTATACTCATGACATAATTGAATAGCACTACATGACACTACATTGATTACTATAAAAGTGATCTAGCTTTACAATGTTCATAAATACTCAACAAAATACTCACAAATAGAATCCAAAAACACATCAAAATCATCATCCACCATGATCTTATAGGTTTCATCTCAGGGATGCAAGAATTGTTCAATATATGAAAATCTACAATATAAACAAACCAAAAGAAAAACATCTCCATCCTTCCCCTCCCTCCCTCCCACTCATAAATCAAGTTGTGATTTATGTATCAAGAAAGACTCACTCAGCTGTTCCTGTCACCCTTGCTCTACCATCAATGACTCTGTATGTTCAAACCTCTAAAACCATAAGCCAGAATTAAATGCTTCCTTTTATAAATTGCCTTGGCCATCGTTTCTTATCAGAGCAATAGAAAAGTAACTAAGACATGATAGAAGCATGGGCCACTTCATGTCTAAAAGGAACATCATATCTCAGCAAAATAGAGGGTATATGTCATAAGCCAACAACTAACTATGTTGAATGAAGGAAAACCATTTCTTTCTAAGAGCTGGGGCAAGACAAAGATGGCCACACACCCCACTTCTATTCTGCATCATCCTGAAGATCCTAGCCTTAGCAGCCCTGGGCAAGATGTGGAAACAAATATCCAAATTTGAAAGTAGTCATCAAATTGGCACTCTGTAGATGTCATGATTGAATGTACATATGTAAATGCATATATAGATAATAAATCTTCTATTACCAAGAAAAAAATAAACATGCAATGGAATGAAGTTAATAATGCCTATCGTTTCAGTGCAGAAAAGGAACATACCATTCACAAAGAGTAAACTGCACATATAGATCTTTTTATATTTTTTTTTAAATCAAGAGATTTCTAACACCCAGATCCTCATTAGCTTATCACTAGGAGAACATTGCAACTTAGGGACAAATCTGCCCTCAAACTCTTTATTGTTAATGGTAGGCACTCAAAATTTTCCTAAGTGTTTTTTTGTGATTTTAAATGCACATTTTAGCCTGTGTCATGTACCCAAGGTTGTCTTGAACTCTTGATATGTCTGAGGATGATCTGGATCTTCTGGTGCTCCTCTTCCTGATGTAATCTTGGGGATCCAATCCCTAGCTTCAGGTGTGCTAGGCAAACACTTTATCAGCTGAGCCACATCCCTGGCACACTTTTAATAACTGAGCATATTCCTGCTGCCCAGGTGTGATACTGGATATGTACAGAACTCCTTCTGCCCTCTGAATTCCTACTGTCTTTACCCTCAGGCCCTCTGTGTCCATCAAAGTAGTAGATAGGTCAACAAACATGAAAAAGCTCCATTTCCCTTCTTCGTGTATGTCAGCCTCTTGGATCGTCATGAGAGGCTACATTATGCATTGTGTATATAAATAGGATCACTCTGTATGTACTTAGCTCATCAATTCTGAGAGCTCTTTTGAAAGAATATAACAACACTTATATTTGGTTTTTTTTTCTGTATACACTAGCGTTTCAGCAGGATTCAATGCAATAATAGATACTTTGAATGTGGAGCGCCCTGCCTGATGTGCTGAATCTACCTTCTTGTGTTCATGAAGCACTTTAAATGTTAGTACCACTGCTGACCTAGGATTTAATTTTAGTCCTTTAACATTTAAGTGTAAGTATATGTGTGTGATAAATCTGTACAACCTTTGACAATAAATATATTCAATTTAATTTTTATCCATTGATCAAAGAGTTAACTTTTGTTGAAAACATCACCTTAAATTTTTCGCTTTTGTTTGGTGAAGGTGCACAGTTTTGAGAAGGGTACCGTTGTACACTGGTTAGGGAAGTGAAAACCTTGGTCTCTTTCTGTGTATGCCTGCCACATGAGATGTGTTATTCACTTTTAGTAAATTATACAGGACACTTTACAGGTTCAAGTCCCTACCAGCAGAATATGAGATATGGGGCTCCATATTCCTTCCAATGTTTTTCTCTGACAAGTATTGGCTATTTGCCCCATTTGGATAATACTTTTGGGTGATGCTTATCACAGTGTATTTTGAAAGTGGGTTTTGGGTATCAGTCACTCTTACTGAAGTTGGAATACTTTAGGTTCATGCTGTGAGTGAGAACAATTTTCCTAACTCTCATCTTAACCTGACAATTATTAATTTTTCATCTTCATTTAATAATTCTTTTAGCAATTCTGCACATTAAATGTATGAATAAATCACTTTGCATACTGTTCTCAGGGACCCTCTAAAGTTCATCCTCTCATTATATTTTCATTACTTATTAACTGAATAACATTTCACTTTCATCTGACTATGTCTAAGATCTTTACACCTTACTTGCAGATCTGAACATAAAGTGGGTACAAAGGTCCTTTAGATTCTTTCTACATTTTGATCTGTTTGATTGGACCATAGTTCTCTCTGTTAATCTATCAGTTGTGAGATCACTTTAAATAATTCGGTACAGAATGTCTACAACTTGACAACTGTATCGAGGGCAAAAGTGCTGTTCTTTGCACCCATCACATCCAGGACATCTCATAATGCAAATTCTCCCACACTTCTAAATTTCTGGAGTTGTCTTATTGTGGACTAGATGTGAAGTATCCCACAAACTTTTATGCATGAATGTTTGGTACCCAGCTGTTGGTATTGTTTTGGAAAACTGGAATCTTGAAAGGATGGGACTTAGTTGAAGGAAAAGGGCCATAGAGAGGTGGATGGAGGTTAGTGTTTATAGTGTCTCCATCTTCCTACCCTTTCTCTCTTCCTGATGGATAGTGATATGTGCAAAGAGCTCCTTCTACCTTTAGGGTGTTGGTGGATTGCACCCTTAACCCATGACCCACAGTATGTCTTGTTTCCCTTAAGTTCCTTTTTGTTAGGCACAACCATGACTAAGAAGGTGACATACATCACAAAAAGACCTTACTGTATTCATATTCCCTTCCCATCTATTTCTCAGACACTGAAACATAATCCAACTGAAATTATAATAGAAAACCAGTTAGGTGAAAGCCGTATGTCCACAGAAACAGTAATCCAAGGGAAACATCATGTGGAAACTCATGGAATGTATATTTCAAGCAGGTCATCACTGCCCAATTTGAACAATGTTCACTTCAGAAAGGCACGGGCACTGAGTGAGAAATGCTCAGAACACAGCGAGCACTGTGGTGATGTGAATAAATACCATGGCTTTTACTTCTACTTTTAAAAATGCTATTCATTAATATTGTTATGAATACTGCTGGGGCCCTGGTGAGAGGCTCTGAGGTGGTGGGTAGTCACTTCTATCAGGACTTGGTGGCTCAAATAAGGATATACTCTTCTGGAACTTAGAAACATCAACAGAAAACAACAATTATTCTTGAAGTAAAGGAAATGGTTTAGTCAGAGCTGCACAGGAGGGCACATGTCCTGAAAATATCACTTCTAGTTGCCTTGGTTCAAATCAACACTGGAAGGGTTTACACAAAAGTTTAGTGTCATAGAACAAAGACAGCTGTAAATCAGAACATTTACAAAAGTACAACCATGGGGCATTGATGGGCAGATTAGGTGATTAGTTAAAGTGGACAGTCTTTTCCATAGATTCCAAGGCAGGGTTCATAGCATTCTCACTTTTAGTATCTGTGGCGAGTAGATGTTTGCTGGGTCAGCAACACATTTGAAGAATTTTACCGAACAAAATTACTGGAAGGATAGGCCAGATACAGAATTTAGCAGTAAGTTACATAGCTAGTAAGTAGGCCACAGTAGCCCAAGGTAATCTTGGTTCTGAGCCTGCAATATTCTATGTCTCCACAACAGTGATGCTCTACTCAACCAAGCATAAATGGCTTACAGGCTTGTTAACAGAGATGTGTGCTTTCAGATCTCCCTGGCTACATGCTCTCAAGGTAAGATAGACAGAAAACTTGAAGCTATCTTTTTTACGACATCTGACATCTATCCCTTTAGAGAAAGAACAATGTCTTGACTCCTGTTCTCCCCAAAGCCTCTATCTCAAATTAGCATCATGTTGGGACTGAAGTTATTACATTAAGAATTTAATAGCGCTGGGCAGTAGTGGCATATGCCTTTAATCCCAGCACTTGGGAGGCAGAGGCAGGTGGATTTCTGAGTTCGAAGCCAGCCTGGTCTACAGAGTGAGTTCCAGAAAAGCCAGGGCTACACAGAAAAACCCTATCTTGAAACACCCCCCCCCAAAAAAAAAAGAATTTAAAGGACATGATGGCTTTTCAAACGTCAGTTTTATGCAGAATTTTGGCTGGTAGGACGTGGAGATGGAACAGACTGTTTAACAGGGAAATAAGGACATGTAAAGAAAGTGGTTTCTGGTTCAGAAAAAAATGCTACAAATGCCAGTTCCCTCCTGACTGTTAACTAGCACTGGTTAAATGATCTATATCTGTATCTGTATCTAATCTATATCTATGTATCATCTATGTATATAATCTATATGTACATCATCTATATGTATATCTATATGTATTTCTGTCTATATCTACATCATGTATAAGTATACATGTGCATATACCTATATCAGCTCTATATGTGTGTGTATATATATCTATATGTATAACTATGTTTATCTATATCACTCTATTCCTATCTATCTCTATTGCTCGCTGTCTCTATCTATCTATTTATCTATCTATCTATCTATCTATCTATCTATGTTCAATCTATCTCACCTATCTATACATATATATCTGTTATCTATCATCTATCATCTATCAAATCTATTTATCTCTGTCTCTGTCTTTCTTTTCCTTTCCTTTTCTTCCCTTCCCTTCCGTTCCCTTCCGTTCCCTTCCCTTCCCTTCCCTTCCGTTCCCTTCCCTTCCCTTCCCTTCCCTTCCCTTCCCTTCCCTTCCCTTCCCTTCCCTTCCCTTCCCTTCCCCTCCCCTCCCCTCCCCTCCCCTCCCCTCCCCTCCTGTCCCCTCCCTTCCCTTCCCTTCCCTTCCTTTCCCTTCCCCTTCTGTCCCCTCTCTTCCCCTCCCCTCCCCTTCCCTTTCCCCTCTCTGATATGTGAATGCCTATGAAGTTCTCTTGCTACATTTACAGCTCAGGATGTTTCTTGAGAACCTAGAAGTCTTCTTTTGGAATGGACTCAACAAGGGAACTGTCTCCCAGCCTCCTCCGTGGGGTGTAAGTGCCTAACTCTAATGAGCCCTGGCTGCAAGCTGTGAAACTACCTCTGGTTAACATTTTAAAAGTGTGTTTTCTTCTGGTTAAAGCCAATTAACAAAAAACAGATGGCCTATAGTCCTTACCCCAGCTCTTTAGAAGGTACCATCCATCACTGGCTGCCTCTGTGTCTTTAGCTCAGGCTCCACTCCTCTTGGTCTCATTTTAATGAAATCTTTCCTTGGACAATCAAATCAGTCTGGTGCCTGTTTGAATTTCTCACTTGTCACCAGGCTTGTTCGTGTCTACTACTATAGTTTAGATCTAGAATGTTCTCCCAATGGTCTCTGTGCTTAAAGGCTTGCTTCGCATGAGACAAGGAGCAGCCTAGTAGAAGGAGTTAGGCTACTAGAGAAGGCATGCCCACGAAGGGAATATTGGATTCTAGCCCCTTCCATCTCTCCCTCTGATTATGAGCTGGCACCAATGAGCAAATACCATGATGTGCTATGCTTCCCTAGCAATCAAAGACTGGGGCTGAGTAGCCAAATACCTTTTACCTCCGTCTGAGTATATTTGTTGTTATTGTTGAGATAGAATCTCACTGTGTAGCTATGTAGACCGACTGGTTTTGAACTCACAGAAATCTGTTTGCCCTCTGCTTCCAGAGGGCTAGGGTGAAAGGCATCCATCACTACACTGGCACGAGTGGCTATATTAAGCCATTTTGTCATAACCAAAATAAACAATATGTCGTAATGCAAAATTGACATATGCATGCTAGCAGTCAATTCTATAGTCTGTCATTATAGCCATTCTAGGGGTAATCACTTCTGGCTTCCTTATTTGCAGAAATGGAGACATAGGGGTAGATGAGCATCAATTAAGGAGATTTCCCAAGCTCAATTATATCACAAACTATCACTCAGCTCATATACTTTCCTGATTTAATTCCATGGCACCTCCTTTACTGTTAAGTAGCAAAGCAGGAGGCCAGCAAGGAAACACTAGGTTTCTAGGCTGCTATACTATCTACTGTTGCTACCACCTTCTATGGGTTGTTATCTTCACTGTCCCATGTAGAGCTTTATAAGCTGTCTTACAGAACATAAACCTCTTTCCAAGAGTTTGATTTTTTGCTTACTTTTTTTTGTATAAAAGATGTAGAAATTCCTCATAGAACTAGATGCCATATCCAGGCATGGTCCCATGTTTCTAGTTCCCCAAAGTGCTGCAGCAGAGACTAAGACAGTTTCAACATATGCCCTTGGCAGGGGGACATGTAAGATCACAATCATGGAACTGGAATAAGACAAGTGACCTGTGTTTGCTTTTGGTTGTTTTTGTTTGTGTGTTTGTTTCTCCTTGTAACAAAATCTATGGTAAAAAATTTTAAACAATGTTAAAAAATTTAAAGTACTTAAAGGATTAAGATTTAAAACTTTTATCCTGTGGGCCATTGACACATCACATATAGAATAAAGTGCTACTTACCATAAAATTAAAGACAAAGGGAGGATGTGACATCTTATGGGCTTTGTTTTTTGCTGCAATGTGACAGTCTTCCAATGCTACTTTAGTCAGGGTATTCTCTCAATAAAGGTATAACAAGGCAGACTCCGATCAGGCCGGCTCAAGCTCACTCAGGTTGGGCGGGTCATCTCTGAGTCAATAACATCATCTATATTCTAGTCACTATTGGTGCTTACTTTGGGAGCTGACTCACCCTCCAGCAGAACTCATCAATTTGGAAGAAAAATCGAGGCTCAACATCATAAAGCCCCCATTGCAACAGGGAAAGCTCTGTCCCAGCTGGACTGCCGCAGCCGGGCCACTTAATTCCATCTCCATCATTTGACAAAGAACAAATTTAAGGTGAAGGATTTAACTTAGAATTGATTTTTCCATCACTGGGACAAACCAAGAATCTGTTCACAATGTTTCACCTAGACAAGAAAGGCCACACAGGTACCAAATTAAACTTTTGACATATCACACATTCATTAGGAAAATTATAATTAAGTGAATGTGCATGTAACAATAAGAGACTTTAGTAAAAAAATAGTTTGTATCTTTCATAGAATGTGTAGTACATAAAGGCAGAAAACAACTTAGAAGAATTAAAGTTTTATTTCTCATTCCCTCTTTGGTTTCTGTGGCTTTTTTCTGAACAATCATTTGCATGTTCTTAGAAAGTGTGTGTGTGTGTGTGTGTGTGTGTGTGTGTATGTGTGTGTGTGTGTGCTTGTGTGTGTGTGTGTGTGTGTGTGTGTGTGTGTGTACCTGCCCGATAGTGTGTGGGTAAAACTGTATATAGTACCTAATGGACAACCTTGGGTGTGTATCCTCAGGTAGCATCCATCTTGGCTTTTGAGATAGCTACCCTCACTGCCTAGAATGAATCTGGGTCTCTTCTTTCCTCAGTACTGGGACAAGGCTACATCATCAGGCCTGATATTGTCATGTGATTGCCAGAACCTCAGGTCCTAATGCCTGCAAACAAATCACTTTATTGACTGAGCCAAATCCTGCACCTCTAAGATAAATTTCTTTATGATTTGGTTTCACTATATGCTCGATTTATATGCCTATTTTGTACACATATAGCATGTAATGTGAACATTTCTCAGACACAAAGAAGCCATGAATGAAAACATATCCATATATATATATATATATTGCATATAGAGACATATAAATATACCTCATATATACACACACATATATATTGCACACAGTTAACATACTTGTCAAATTCTCATCTGTGTTACTATTCATCTCCAGTTTACATCATCACATTGCATGTTTGAAAAAAAAGATTACCTCCTCATTTTTCCTCCTTTGTTAAATCCCCTTGAAACTAAAAAATCGTTCTCTAAATAACTTCCAAATCCCTAACAAATGTTGTTCCCAGACATATGTCACAAAGCTTTTCTTGTTTTATCTTTTAGATGTTCAAGCACATGACTTGACTTCCCCTTACGGTCAACAATGGTCAGTCAGTCTGACCTGAGTCATCACACATCACCCTGACAGATGAGCAAGTAACCGTGTGATCCACATCAGTTGAGTATATATTAATTGGAAAGAAATTATTGGCCATCAGGCCTTTCTCAGGTACCAATCTTTTCATGGTTACAGGCAGTAATGTTTTTTCTGTCAACTGATCTTCCCTCTCTTGGTGACAAAATGATTACTGAAGACCAGAGGAAGGTAATAGATGAAAATTTCTGACTGGTAATTTTTGATGCTGAGGAAAAACATCACTGTCTTCAATATTTGGCATAGCAAAATATCCCCATATGTTCCTCGCAGAAGAATTTGGTTTCCATGTAAGGAGCCAGCCTTAGAGAAAATATGTCCTGGGATTCATCAGAGATGACTGTTTCAGAACTGATTGCTTTCTTCTACTGTTGTGGCACACAATTAAACAAGTTAGGAAATAGAGCATCATTCTGTAAGTAGGAGTGGAGAGGATTAGAAATATCTCAAGATCGAAGGCCAAAAGCCAGGGTCCCAGTTATAGATCCTGGGCAAATCACTGATCCTTTCTTAGTGCTGTAGTTATTATCTATACTAAGATAGGTTTGATGCTTAGTAATCTCTGCAGGACATGTCTCATGAAAATGATTTAATTACTGTAAGTTTATTGCTTGATCCAGTGCCAGGCACAAAATTCTGATATTTTACTTGCTCTAGGTTTCACTCAGGGGAAGGAAGATAAGCTTTAATTCGAATGGATTCAAAATCACAAGTGAATTCGTAAGAAGACACCCAGATACTGTGCTGAAGAACTACATCAAAATGTGGGTGTTTATGAGAGAGAAATATCAGGAGTTCAAAACTAATTCTCTTTCTGCCTTTTAAATCATATTGGTGTTTGTGTACAAGTGTGTGTGCATACATGTGTGTGCATGTATATGTGTGTATGCATGAGTGTATTTGTGTCTGTGGTATGTGCATATGTGTGTATGTGTATGTGTATGTGTGTATTTGTTGGACTGAAAATGAAGCATGAGTCAGGATTTAATATATTATAGACCTGTGAAGACATAGCTATGTGTCCTTACAGTAATAACAATTCATAGTGAAAGTGAATATGCAACTATAAATTCCAAAATTTCTTGCACTAATAGGTATATGCCTCAGGCTGAATACCCACCAACCAACGAGCAGATCAAAAACTTGCAACTACATGATGATCATGTGACAATTCTTTGCCTGGTGGTTTCAGCACAAAAGGAAATACCTTAATTAGTATCCAAATCTAAAACCATGGATGGTAAGAAACATTAAAAACAGTGTATATGAGTAGCCACTTGACGGTTTGAAAAAAAAAGAAAACCATAGGTTCCTTAAAGTTTGATTTTATCAGTTACAGTGTAAGGTGTGTGACATAAAGCCGTGGTGTGTTTGTAGACACTATTAAGGTTGCTGGAGTGAAGCAAACATGTATGGCCACTGTCTCATAGTTACTTCTCCTCGTATATGGCCACAGTAACTACATTCTACTTTACAGCATGAATAATACAGTACACTGTATTGCATTAGATCCTTATGCTAAGACTGGGTTACTGTCCACAGTGTCTTATATAATCCACACAGATATACTCATTGACCTACTAAGTCAATGTGTAAGTGCTAAGTTCTTTCACTCTCCTCTCTCCAATTTTGTTCCTTACTGTTGATATTTTTTACCATTTCTGATCTATAGTTAAATTTTGATAGTTGACTCCACATGCAAAGAAGATCTTATAATATCTCTCTATCTCTGTTTGGGTACGTAGCCCATTTCCTTTAGCAAAAGTCCAGACTTTTGTAACAAAAGATAACTGTATCTTATATATTTAAAAAAAACTGTATTTTTACTGGCTAAATGATTGCCCTTTGTGAGCATAGCACATAACTCTTGGGCAGATTGTTTACATATTGTAGCTTAGTTGGAATGAATCTATAGTGAGTGCAAGAAGAGCCAAGATGTCCTGTCAGGTGGAAATGGCATTTGCTTAGTTTCTGCACACAGGGGGGTTGTTGGGTAACAGACAGGTCGATGTTGACTTTTTCAGAGGTATCACTGTTTCTACCCACATCTCCCAACAGTATCCAGGCCATGTTCACACCACCAACAACACTGCTAGGTTCTTCCTTTCCCCTTCTGTACATCCAAACAAATGCAGCAAACTCTCTACTACGCAATACTCTACATCTTGTGACCTAACTGTGATTTGTATGTTCTTTGAAGAAATACACATTTAGGATGTTTAGCCTTTGACTTTCTCACAGTGGAGCAGGATGAGTCTTTACCAATCTTGGCTCCTTGCCAGCAGATGGTTGGCAAATATTTCCGTACTTGTAAACTCCCACCATATTTATTTTCTTTAAAGCTTTCATATTGGTTTATTATATACTTTTATAGCCTGAAATGTTGATGTGATTAAAAAAAAAACCCAAGGCCAATACCTGGGAACATCTCCCTGTGCTTTCTGTTAGTCGGTTCATTCTCTTATGGTCAAGATTTTTTCTTCACTGTGTTATTTTATGGCTGGCCTGATAATAATCTGTCCTTCCTATAATTTAAGCAGACATCCAACTGTTCCCAACAAGATTTACTACAGATTTACCAATGTGCCTTTTTGATGCTCTTGCAAAAAAAAATTAGTTGAACATGGGAACTTAGAGTGATGACTGAACTGGGTTTTCTTCACTTGCCTAGGCCCCTCTCCGTCTGTCTGTCTGTCTGTCTGTCTGTCTCTCTCTCCTTCCCTTTGTCTTGTGTACATTTTTAGTACCCCTCTAGACACTCCTTGAATAAGAATAAGGTTTCATGGCTCTTCAATTTGTCACTTCTTATCACAAAGGTCTGGGAGTAGCATCCATGTTAGTGCTTGCGGGAGGCGTGTTCTACAGCTCTGCTGAGATGTCTGTCATGCAGTGAGCCTGGTTCAGAGAGCTGTCAGATCACATGTGTCCATCTATCTTTCCTTTAACCCTGCTGATGGTTAAAGTACAGCTATCCATTGACCTTGCTCATAACTGGGCCGGAATGAGACATTTTCAGATTTTACTTTACATATTTAATAACATCCACATTAAAATTTTATTATGTGAAATTTGAATGTACTTTCCCATCCGCTGCCTTATATTAATTTGTCCCTGTAAACATAGTTACATGCCCTCCTCTTCTTTTAAAAAAAGTTGATATTACCATATTTTAAATAGATTCAAGTTTGGTGCAATGAGGAAAACATCTGAAAGAACGGATACCCAACAAACTGATATCCACTTTAGCCATGGGTTACTGTAAACTCAGACTCTTTATTGGCCAAGTAAATTTTATTTATAAAAGGGCTTCAATAATGTTGACATCAAGGTATATGAGAGATTCTAACATGGCTCTTCTAGCACTTTTTCAAGTGAATCTATGGTAGTCACCTGCAGCTCAACATCAGGGGAAGGATGGAGACCTCTATTTAGATTGTCTCTTTCCCATGTACCCACCCATGTCCAGCTTTTAGATACCCTCCAGGGATGAACTCTTATTAGTGATCTAGATAAGAAAGAAGTGAGGTTTAGACTCCAAGCTGATTAGCAATGGGGCAGGGGGAGATGTTCCCTATATTGCTGGGAAGTTAGCTGCTTCTGGAACTTTCTTTTCTTTGGTTTAAGAATGCTCTATGTAAACAACACATTTCAAGGTGAAGATGCCACTTTGTGCGCCGCAAACATAATGAAAGGTTTGAAGTGACACAGGTCAGAAAATAGGACACAGAATGAAAACGTTCTCTTGAACCAGATTCGTCGATAATACCTCCTGACAAGGTGAAAACAAAACTCATTAAAACCAAATGAAGGCTTCATTTTTAAAGCATTTGAAAAACCCTTTGGTGGGGAAAAATCAGTCATGAACAAAAGATCAACACTTTCTCCTTTCAAATGAGTATCGGGAGCAAAAACAGCTACATGATAAGAAGCACCAGAAATAGCAAGGTTTTAAATATTTAGGGATCTAGGAACCTTTTCGGAATTATTTATTTTCGTATCTTTTTCGAGTGTTTGCAAAAACACCGAAATCCACAAAATCTCCTATAAAGTATTCATAGGTCCCCACTCTGACCTGCTGCTAATGGTTCTGATTCTAGGCTTAAGGATGCCACCTTGAAGATTGCATGTTTTGCATTAGGGACGCTGCTCTCCAAACCACGATGAGTATTCCGCTATGGTCATTCTTTTAGATACACCCGCTTAGGTATCATTTTAAGAGTACATTGCCTAAATAAACGCCCAATGTTCCCATTATCATGACTAGAAATATTTCATGTTTTCTTGAATGGCAAAAGATGATGACAGAAGGCTGAGAGACTGTGCGTGTGATTAAATTGAGATAATGCTCGCCATGCTATGCCCAGCAAAGAGGAAATGGGTTCTTCAGAGCAAAGAGACATAAGCTATGGAAGCTGTAGTGGTGACTCTCCTACACACCTCTTTAGATCAGTTACATTCCTGCATCAGGCCATTTCAGCTTGTACTCACAAATAATAAACTTCTCCTTTCTAGCTACTTAGCTATTTTCCCCTCTTCCCCTAAAAAGCCTCATCATTCTTTGGCTATTTAAAAACGAAATCTAAAAGTAGCAACAACAACAACAAAAAACAACTTATTTTATCTTATGTGCGTGGGTGTGAGGGTGCTACTTATCTCCTGGAACTGGAGTTACATACAGCTTTTGTGAGCTGAGACGGAGGTACTGGGAATTGAACCCTGGTCCTTTGGCACAAACAACTAGTGCCCTTCACCACTCATCCACCTCTCCAGCACCTGCTTTGGTTCTTTTAAGACAGAAACTTGATTCACTTCACTCCTCTCATTTGTCTGGCATAACCAAACCATCACAGGAAGTGAAACCCGCCTCTCCTCATCGGAGGGCTTGTTTCTAGCTAGGTAGTTAAGCCAGAGAAGTCAGCATTGCATCACTGAAGACTGTACTAGTGGTCTTGAAATCTGCATATTCCCCTGAGAAATGCCTGTTTCTTTCTGTCCGCTTTTCTGAAACCATCCCTGGTTATTCATTCTCTGGGCCTGGGAAGATGGCCATAGGACATTGTTACCAGCAAACAGTGCAAAGTCTCAGGATTCTACACTTGTCTTGGGTTCTTGTTTCTTGGTGAATGGTCTTTCATTTCAGACAGGGGCCGAATTTCTCAAGGGACGTCTCGTCACCTTTTCCAGCTTTTCTTTTTTATGGAAATGTCTGAACTTGAATGCGTCCATCTCATTGAAAATTAATGCTGTGTATATTCATTTTCCACTCACTAGAAACACAAGCATAAAAAATAGAGGAATATTCTGTGCTCCCTATAGGCTCTCAGTTGATAATGCTTTGGCCATTGTTTACCTCTTTTCTTTAGAAACTTAATGAGGCATTTAGCAAATTTCTGAAATAGATAGCAAAATCAAATTTCCATAAAATTCTTTCAAAAGGAATGCATTTCCCGATGTATGTCCAACATAATTGTCACAGCTATGGATAATAAACTATCCTTTTAAAATTTTATTTTTAATTATATGTATACATGTGAATCTGTGTATGAATTTATGGACTTGAGTGATATTCCCACAGGGACCAGAAGAGAGGTTCTTTTGGAGCACCAGATAGTCTTAAGCACTGAGTT
The DNA here is from genome assembly GCA_964023405.1 of Apodemus agrarius. Lineage (NCBI taxonomy): Eukaryota > Metazoa > Chordata > Mammalia > Rodentia > Muridae > Apodemus > Apodemus agrarius. The sequence continues at coordinate 15,799,654 of OZ030025.1, read as the reverse complement.
GACTCTCCAGGCCAATCATGCATGTAGATCTACTTTTAAACATATTTATCTTGCTGTCTATCTATCTATCTATCTATCTATCTATCTATCTATCTATCTACCTTCAACTTGCTAATAATTTCATTAACATTCCATAGAGTTTTTCAGTGTTCCTTAGCTAGAATTTAAATTAAGAATTATCCATATAGTTCCTTATCTAGAGTTTAATTAAGGATTATCCATATCCAAACTTCCATAAGTTTCTAAACATGCTTGCGTATTTTAACTTATATTGTATACATGTGAACATTCCTGTCACTGCTAAAGATGGGAAAATGTATCTACTTTTAAAATGCAATAAAAGTATTAAAGAATGTTAAATATTTAATGACAAAAGAAGTTCTGAAAAGTGAAATTTCACAATAACAACATTTATATTAATGGGCACTGGGAATTTTACTAAATAGTAGTTTGTTGTTGTTGTTGTTGTTGTTGACAAGTGTCATGTAGCCCAGGTAGGTTTTAAACTTACTATGTTACTAAATTGACCTTGACCACTCAAATTCCTACCTTTACCTTGCAGTTTCTGGAATTAGAGATGTGTTCCATGACAGCCATTCCTGAGCAACACATTTGCAAAACAAAGCCATGGATATCAGACTGGTGATTTTTAGAGTTTTGATTTTATCAATTGAAAATTGGTTTCTTCAACTGTACCTGATGTAATGTGAAAAAAAATATATATATATTATGGCCATGCATTTGAGAGCTAGAATAAGGGAGATGTTTATTTATTTGTATAATCTTTAGAATATTTCAGAACTAAAAGTTAAAAAGAGATTAACTATGGCCTACGGCACCACCCTGCTCTCAACTCCTTTTGTCAGTATCGTTGCTACCTAGGGGCCGTGCATTTTTACCCTTTGTTTACATCTGTTAATTTTTAAAACCAGCTTGCATCCTTCTTCTGTGGGCAGACATAGATTGTCACAGTGAATAAGCATAAATGTTCCTTGTATTAAATTTTGCCTTGTTTGTCATGTTTGTCACCTTGACATAGTGTAGCAGTAGCTAGGGACAAAGGACATCTACTGTGCATGTCCCTGGCATCTTCTGCTTGACTGGCAGTGATGTGAAAGACCCCTTTCTAACTATCGCCTACAGTGTAATGAAATGTATGCAAATGCTTTCATAATTTGAATATAGATTTAAAATATCTTATAAGTTAAAGTTGAAAGACTTATGCATGATTAGAAGAAATATGAGATCCTCCAAACAGCTCTTGGGCAGGTGACAAAACATGGTGGCATCAGCCTGTGGCCTCACTATGAGCTAGGAGGGACATATGAGACCAAGTCAGGGAAGATTGCAAAACTCCCACCTCAATAACCAAGCCAAAGTTAACGATAAAGAAGCACCAACATGTATAAACCATTCCCCTGCTTTGACTTCCATTCAGCCCAAATTCCCATAAAAATCTTTTCCTTTCATCTCACTGTGATATAAATTATGGAAAATGCTTTGCCCTAGATTCAAAAATATCTATTAAGCTGTTCCTTTAGTATATGGCATTGATCATTTATTGTCTCCTTTAGTAATTAAAAAAATAGTACTTTGAAAAATACATTTTCTAAAAACACTTAGTTTTGGTTATTTACAAATAAATTCACCATTGAATGTCCTGGGATCTAAATCCATCTTAATTTCCTTCCTGGTGAAAAATGGAGTAACCTACAGCTTCTAAGAAGACTCAGCTTTTCATTTCAGGAGTTACCTAATACTGAGAGCTGAAGTCTAATTATGTACAGTTTTACCTCATGGATAGTAAGAGTGTCTTCAATGTTAGAGCCCCTTGGCATTTTATTTATAAGCTAAATTGTCTTTAAAATTTAAATTTTACACTTTGGGTGTCTTATCCTAAAATGTATGAGAAGACAGAGAAAGAAAGAAAGGAAAAAAGAAAGAAAGAAAGAAAGAAAGAAAGAGAAAGAAAGAAAGAAGAAAGGAAGGAAGGAAGGAAGGAAGGAAGAAAGAAAGAAAGAAAGAAAGAAAGAAAGAAAGAAAGAAAGAAAACGTTTCCTTTAAGAATATGGCCTCTAGAGAGTAGGCCATGATCTGGTGGATGGCTCCATACCTATATAGTACCAGGCAGAACAAACTGGAATCAATGAGCCATTGAAAAAGAGGACAAGAGGTTGGGAGGTGTTGGAAGATGAGAAGAAGAATTTGGGAAGAGTTATGGGGAGGATTGGGGAGAGCATTCATGTATGAAATTCTCAAAAGCTTAATAGAAATAGTCTGGTAAATAAAGTAAAAAATATGAGAAACTAGTTTGAAGCATGAGTTGGAGACTGAGAGGTCTTGATTGGCATCTTTGTTTATCCCCAATATATTATAAATTGAGTAATATAATTCTATCTCTCTTGATCACAATTTTACAACCTTAGTTTATAAGATACATAGGTAGTTTTGACTTACTAAAATTATGAGAATGCATGGGCCCTTTCAGCTTACAATGGCCCATTCAATCGCTCATGACTGACTAGGACAGAGTCTGTGAAACTCACATTTTCTTTTTTAATAAACCAGGACACACTCACTTATCTGGATTTGATTAATTCCTCATTGCTTCTACACTCTGCTTTCTGATTAATTGAGCTGTCTCCTAACTAATTTCTCAGACTTTAGTTTCTTTATTCTTTTGAGAAATACTTTAAGTACCATAAAACTAATGACAATTTATTATAATTAATAAGGTAGTTAGGATACTGTAGTGTTAATATGATTATAAAATAATTATGACTTTTCAGAATAAGAATGAACACAAGTAATAATGTTGATGCGTACAATCAATGAAATGTTTTACTCCTAGATTAATTACAAAGCTGATTTTCTTCATTATATTAAAATTGAAATTTATATATGTATGTTCTTAATTAGTATGTACCAAATCATCAAAATTACACATATAGATTGAAGCTAACCTTTGTACAAATAACTAAAAATAAATGAAAAAAATAGTCATTCAAGTTCAATGTTCTTGAATATTTATTAAGCACAGTGAAATGAATTGATTTTATGGACATCTCAATTATTTAATACAACATAAAAAATTGGAAAATTCTTGCAGTATGTTCTCAGATAAATATCAGTTCTTTCATAAGAAGTGCCCCAGGAGGAAAAAAAAGAAAAAAGAAAAAAAAAAAAAGAAGTGCCCCAGGCTATAGAATCATGTCATCCACTACAATTGTGACATGAAATTGTATCAGACTATATACATTGTAGTATTAGAGACTGAACAGATAATAGCACTGTTGAGATGATTTGGTTTAGGGTAAGGGCAATGATGTCATTTTCTGGGCTAGTCAACAGTGAGCTCTGTTACAGGCTCTGTCGAAACTACAATCAATGATTAATCTCTCTCTAACTGGATGAAGCCAAGGCAAATAGTGTAAAGTATGGATAAATTGGTGTAAAGTATGGATTATAAGAATTGCAAACCGCTGGTTAGATGTCACTCTTACACCCAAACTTGCACGTGCTTGTGGTTGCTCGGTGTGTGTTTGTACTTTGTTGTGTATTTGAATACAAACTCTTGTGCTCTAAGGATTAGAAAAGTCTACTTGGGACTCCCAGGGAATGGGAGTTAAGTCAGAGTTCTCAGTACAGAGAGCTATCAGGAAATGGCCCTGGCACCAAGCACTGGACATAGGGAAAGAAAGATATCCATTGAAAACCTCCAAATACCAACTTCATGGGATCTACAGAACGGGAGAAAGAAAATATTCCCCAAATTGTAGCAATGGATCATCTTCTGACTTGCTAACCTAAACTCAATTCTCATGAGATAAATGTGAAATAAATACCTCTTGGAAACAAAATTGTTTTGAACAATAGAACAAATTGTTCATTAGTCCTTATGCAAGGGCTGTGCAACCATATTATGTAACAAAGAACGTGCAACCAACCGAAAATTGGTATTTAAAATATAGAGCAAAGAGAGCTGAAAGGAATAGACATTTAAATACAGAGTATAATTTTCTAGAGTATTTCTTTTCTTAAAATGATAAGTAACCACTGAAAGGAATTTGGACAGGGTGTTATAGCTCTCAGCCAGGCTAATCATGGAGACCTCATGAAATAATGAAACGCTCAGTTGTTGCACACAGTGGCAGGTGGAGCAAAAGTAACGGGACCACAAGACTAACAGGAAAATAATCACTTGCGTAACACGCACAGTGGAGCCGATGTTATTAAGTCCAAAGGGTTTTCAAAAGTTGAGGTGATTAGACTGGATAAAAATTTAAGATATGAGTGGGTGGGGGAGGGTGGGAGTGACAGACAGATGCGAGTTAAATACACAGTCATACACTGCGCCCAGAGGGATGGCTCGTGCGAGCTCTCGCTGCGCTTGCACAGAACCCATGGTTAGGCTTGTGCAAGCTCTCGCTGCTCTTGCACAGAACCCACGGTTAGTTTTACCCCCAGCACCTTTTCCAAGCAGCTCCTAAACACTCCAGTTTCAGGGGATCAGAAACCCTTTTCTGGTTTCTATGTACATCTGCGTGCATCTACATTCACACACACAAACACACACACACACAGAGACAGAGAGAGAGAGAGAGAGAGAGAGAGAGACAGAGACAGAGACAGAGACAGAGACAGAGACAGAGACAGAGAGACAGAGATAGAGACAGAGACAGAGAGAGACAGAGAGAGACAGACACAGAGACAGAGACAGAGAGAGACAGAGGAGGGAGGGAGGAAGAGAAAGAGGGAGAAGAGGAGGAAGGGAGGGGGAGAGAGGAAGAGGGGGGAGGGAGGGAGGAAGAAAGAAGGGGAGGAAGGGAGAAAGAAGGGGAGGGAGGGGGAGGGACAGAGGGAGAGAGGGGGAGGGAGGGAGGGCAAGAGAGGGGAAGGGAGGGAGAGAGAGGGGGAGGGAGGGAGAGAAGAGAGAGAGGGGGAAAGGAGGGAGGGAGAGAGAGGGGGAGAGAGGGAGAGGGGAGGAGGAGGGGAGGGAGAGAGGAGAGAGAGGGGGGATGGGAGGGAGGGAGAGAGAAGGGGAGAGAGGGAGAGGGGAGGGAGAGGGGAGGGAGAGAGGAGAGAGAGAGAGAGAGAGAGAGAGAGAGATCAAATAAAAGGACAGAAAAATAAACACTGCATGAGAACTATTCAGGAAGCTAGAATGGTCATAGTAATATCCGAGGAAGTAGAGGCCATGGCAGGTCTTCTCCGACACATGAATTATTCCCGATGATAGAAAGATCAATCCAAGGGAAGTCTTCTCCGACACATGAATTATTCCCGATGATAGAAAGATCAATCCAAGGGAAAGACAGAGTTCCTCAATTCACTGTATTCACTCAAACAAAGCTGGAAGGAAGAGAAAATGGGAAGTCCAAACGTGAGTTGACATATCTATTTGACTTTCTTCTCGTGGCCATCGATGAGTTGACAGAGACAAGTAGGGATACAGAAGATGAACGGTCACTTCAGCCAGCAGAGCTTATGTGCACGTGGTTCAAAGTTTATCCCAGAAGAAGTGGCTTCACACTAATTCTAAGAGCTCAGGAAAATGTATCAAGAGTCACATTTAGCTGAGACATAAGTTACTATTAATTTAAAAGGATAATAGTTATACATGGCATGTATTCTGAACACAGCACCGAGAATCCTGGAGAAATGATAAAAGTTTCCAGTCCTGTGAAGGTTAAAGCAAAATGGTGTATTTGTAAAGAATCAAGGGGACAACAAATAATTCTGGAAGCAGGGCATACCAAACTGTGTGTCACAGGCCCGAATCGGAACATAAGAAGAAATTTACAAAGTAGATCATTATATAACTGATTAATAAGCCCACATCCCATATGAGCATTGATGGACATAAAGAAAGCTCTAAAATTAACAAGTTTAAACCAAGGTTTATGTAACAATTAAAATTATAAAGACAAGAGAAAAAGAGAATATTAAATCAGACTAAAGATAAACTGTAAAAAAAAGTGATTGCTAGGCCTTTGAGATGTTTTAGTTAGGGCTTGACACCCCAGAGCTTTGTAGTGAAAGAAGACACCAGACTCCCTGAAATTTAACTTCTACATGTTCCATGGAGTACACACACACACACACACACACACACACACACACACAAACACACACACACCATACATATAACACACACTTGTATATACACAAGCATAGACAAATCTACATTAATGCGTTATATAAAATCAATAGTCATTACTTCAAACAGGCAAATAAATTGAACACATTTTCCAGTATGTTTAGGAAAAAAACATAAATGGCAATTATCAATATCACCTATATAGTGAGCTTTATTGTTAAAAGTTGGCATACAGGGCTGGAGAGATGGCTCAGTGGTTAAGGCACTGATTGCCCTTCCAGAGGTCCTGAGTTCAATTCCCAGCAACCACATGGTGGCTCACAACCATCTGGAATGGGATCTGACGCCCTCTTCTGGTGTGTCTGAAGGCAGCTACATTGTACCCACATACATGAAGTAAATAAATAAATCTTAAAAAACAATAAGATGGCATACATGGAAATAATATTGGAGTCTTTACCTTGTGATGCCCATAGATGACTGAATAGGTGAAATCTGATAGGGTACTTTTAACAAATCAAAACATAGAGATAAAAGAAGTAGATGCAATAATCAAACGATTGTTTTGTGGTGGCAAAACAAGATCCCAAGCACACAAATTTTCCTGTTGATTGGATATTTCAGAAAGAAATGGCAGCCTTCAGCATAGTGTAAACCATAAACCTTGTCACAAAGACAGGAGCTCATCCCAGGTGATTGTATGAGCTCAGTGTCACCCAGATGTCAGAACTAGACCAGGCAATGACGTTCACAGAGGAAACAGACCCAAGCGTGAAAACAATGCTCTTAGATGTGGGTATGATGCTTTCATTTGTATGGTTTCTGAAGTATACAGTCACTGCTTTTCTTGGTACATGATGGGCCATTTTTTAAATTTTTGTATGATCTTCTTTCATTCAGCTCTGTTTATATCTATTTTTCAGAAACCTGATAATAAGCGAGACAATGTCTGAAGTGGCATGCTACAGACCAAATGAGTTTCTTCCATGAATGCAGGAAATTCTTAATTAATCAATTAACTAATTTTACATCCTGATAGCAGTTTCCCCTCTGTCCTCTTCTCCAAGCTCCTCCCACCATGTCCCCTCCCCACCTCCACTCCTCCTCCTTTTCTCTTCTGAAAAAAAAAGCAGGCCTCCCATGGATATCAACAAGCCATGATGTGTCACAGTAAGACCAGGCACACCCTCTCCTATTAAGGCGAGACTAGGCAACCTAGTAGGAAGAAAAGGTTCCAAAGGCAGGCAACAGAGTGAGAGACAGCCCCTCAAATGCAAGACATTTTAACATTCAGAAATATTTGTTATCTACATGAAGATGGAGACTGGAATTGCCCTTACATGTTCCCAGTTCCCCCCACCATATGTCCCATAATTCCTCTCCTCCCCAGCTATTCCCCAATAATTCCCCCCCCACGATTTCTCTGTTCTGGGTCTACAATACTGGATGCAATCTTTACAGGCCCAGGGTCCTCTCCTTTCTTCTTCTTGGGAGTCATTTGACTTGCTAATTGTGCCTTGAGAATTTAGGGCTTCTGGGCTCATTAATATCCACTTATCAGTGATTGCATTTCATGTGCATTCTTTTGTGATTGGGTTAATTCACTCAGGATGATATTTTCCAGGTCTAACCATTTACCTACAAATTGCACGAATTCATTATTTTTAATTGCTGACTAGTACTCCATTGTATAAATATACCACATTTTCTGTATCCATTCCTCTTTTGAGGGATATCTGAGCTCCTTCCAATTTCTGGCTATTATAAACAAGGCTGCTATAAACATAGTGGAGCATGTGTCTTTATTGTATGCAGGGGGGTCAGCGTCTGCAGGGGTGGGGAATGAGGAAGTGGAGTCACAGTAGAAAGCAGTCAGAGTCTGTAGTGCATCGTAGTATGAAAATTTGAAAAGAAGGCACTCTCAAGATGCAGACGGTCCCATACAGCTTCATGGTTGAAGATTTCTTTGTGTACGCCTACCATATTACCCTGTGGTTACCAACAGGAGTTGACAGGAACAGGTGATTTTTGTGGGCTTTATCACAATGAATTATCATTAGAAAGCAAAATATATTTTATTTATTTTCACATTGATATTTTGATGTTGTGTAGGACGTTGTTGGGTTAGGGTTAGGGTTAGGGTTAGGGTTAGGGTTAGGGTTAGGGTTAGGGTTAGGGTTAGGGTTAGGGTTAAGGTGGAGAGGAAAGAGTGGATGCTCTTAGGATCCTATGGCTGTGTGTTTTTGTGTGTGTATGTATGATGTGTATGTGTTATCTGTTAGGTAGACTCTACTGAATGTATATGAGCCCTCTCCAAAAATGTATTGGGTTACACAGACCCCTGAAATGCTGTCATTTTGAATGGAAGTCTTTGTAAGTCCAAGGATACAAAGCCCTAATGATGGCAATGCCCTCTGTAAAGAGATATAACATGTCCCCCTCTATGAAGAATGAGGACTTAGTCAGTGCCTACAGAGCTTCACTATCTCTTCATCTTCTAACCTTCTGTTCATATTGAGATAAACTCATCAGGAAGGTCTTTGGAGATAACCACCAGATGCTTCATAGGCCTCTGACTCTCATCATCTTTCTTTCAATGGTTCTTTTAGTTTGTTTCTTTGAGGTAGTGTTCCACTCTGTAGCCCAGGTTAGCTTGTATTTTCCCATGTAGCTGAGGTTGGACCTAAACTTATACACTACCTTCACTTCCGTAGTTTTAGGATTTCCAGAATGAGCCACCAACTGTACGGGTCCATTTTCTTCACCGTCCAAGCTTAATCCCCAGAACAGGCAGATAGATATGACATGCATGCCAACTAGTGTCAGTACTAGATTTCTATGTTGTTTAATTCTAGGCAAAGAGAAAATGCCTTTAATCCCAGAATTTGGGAAAAAGAGGCAAGTAGAACTCTATGAGTTCTAGGCTAGCCTGGTCTAAATAGTGAGTTGTAACACAGGTCTACATGGAAGAAAAAGGATTTCTTAAGCCATCTATATCCCCCCAGACCCCCAATATTTGTAGGTTGTCTGTCTTTCTTAAGCCAGTATCATACTATGGAGCCTTGGATGACCCAGAACTCACATTTAAGCCATGTTGGCTCTGAATTTATGGCAATCTAGCCTCTGCCTCTACCTCTGCCTCTGTTGAGTGCTGACACAATATACCCAAGCCCTTAAAATCCATAAAATCTTTTAGTTTTCTTACTGTAATGAAAGTATTTATTAAGGTGACCCCAAAAAATCTTTAATGGAAATGAGAACATCACTAAGCAGGAGGGGAAAAAAACCTAGGTTGTGTGTATATAATGTGGAAGTTTTTAATCTTAAAACAATTCTTTCTCTCATACCAAGTCCACAGTTTCCATGGTGATGACAGATTTGTATGTGGTAGAGTATGGTCAACACCTGGAGTGGAGATCACGATATATTCCTCTGTTACTGCTGCTGTTATTTTCTTGCCTTACAAAAGTATTCCTAGGATTCAAAGCTCTATAAAATGGCTGCTGTATTGGCATCTCTAAAGTCATGAGTTTGCACATGGCCAAAGTCTGCGGTGTCCAGTTGCCAGATCTGGGATCGCCACACAGAGGAAGATGAAACTTTTAGCACAATATTTATATGTGTTCTTTAAATTGCTTTTTTCTTTTTTCATTATATATATATATATATATATATATATATATATGTGTGTGTGTGTGTGTGTGTGTGTGTGTGTGTGTATATATAACCATATTACTAGCATATATACTAATACATTACATATATATGTAAAAGTTTAAAGGACATATTATGTCTTCATGAGAAAACTTGATCAGACAATGAATTGAAGCATGTCCTTTGTTTTGAATAACTCCATCAAATTTTAAGATAGTTCAGAGGGGATACAGGTTCATCCTGCATCTATCATCTATGTGAAAGTCAGGATATTCCTTCCAACAGTGGGGAAACATATCCTTATCTAGAAACCTGTATTTCAAGCTTCCTAGAAAGAAGCGTGTATAAAGTAAATAAGACCCTTAAGTATCCTTTATTGAAATTTGGAGGTGGGGGAGAATGATTGTGTGATGATTTTCACTCCCGAAGGGGATTTAAAATGTTTTACAAATGCCAATCTTTGTAGCATATCAACAGATAAGAATGACAATTGATTCATTACTGAAGGAGACTGTGGGACACCAGCACATTGAACTATCATGACAAGTAGATTTTCTTGGCCTCATAGCATACAAGCCTTACAATAAACCAGAAGCTATGATCCCCAGCCCAGGCCACAAGTATATAATTCTGAATTTAAACAGAATTCTGCAAAATTCCTATTTTTCTCAACAAAAAACTTAAACAATGTTAGTAATTACCTTTAGAAACTTTTATTTTAAAAGAGTAAAGAAACAAATTACTTACTTGAACATTTTTGAGTTTTTTAATCTATTTTTATTTACCTAACCCTAACCCTAACCCTAACCCTAACCCTAACCCTAACCCTAACCCTAACCCTAACCCTAACCCTAACCCTAACCCTAACCCTAACCCTGTGAGCTGCCTACCGGGATCCTCTGGAAGAACAAGCAGCAAGCGCTCTTAACTGATGAGGCCTCTCTCCAGCCGGTCCACCTTATTTTTGTTGTTTTTTTGACCCAGAATCTCAGTCTTCATCTAAGCTAGCCTGTTGTCTCAGGCTGGCCTGGAAATAGAGGCAATCCCCCTGCTTCAGCCTGTATGGGTCGGATCCTCTGCATATAAGTTAAGGTTGTGTAGCTCGGTGTTCTTGTGGCCTCCTAACAGTGGGAGCGGGGACTGTCTCTGACTCTTTTGACTGTTTTTATTTACCTTAATAAAATAAATATCTTAAAAAATACATATCTTAAATAAAAATCTATTTTTATTTACCTTAGTAAACAGCAGGTGGGTTTCTTTAAAATTATTGCTATATTTATTAACTTTGTGTGTGTGTGTGTGTGTGTGTGTGTGTGTGTGTGTGTGTACAAGCACATATCATGGTGTGCTTGTGGAGGTTAAAGGGTATCTTTAGGTTTATCTTCTCTCCTTCCAGTATGTGGGTCCCGAGGAAGAACTTACTCCACTGTCAGGTTTGGCAGCATACACCTATACAAACACAGGCAGCTCTCTGCCCAGACAAAGCATGGTTTGTGTTTATTTAAAGGTAACTATGTTGCAAAGAGAGGACTTGTCAGTAAATGCAACAGCTCTGATTCAAAGGTGAACCTTCTTACACAGCACTTTTGTGTGTTCATGTAATCCGAACATTTCTTAGACATAGCCATAATCATAAAACCCCAAGTTTGCATTTTTAGTGGAGTATCATCTCGTGTTTCATTTAAGACTCAGGGCAATATTTTCCCTTGACCTCAACCTTTATTTAATCTGAAAATGCACAAGGATTTATAATTTCACATTTCAAGTCTTTCTGCTAGGTTTTATTTGAGAGGAACCAAAAATTAAAGTAAGAAAGCTGTGCAGTGACGCATCACTCATCCTGAATAACAGATGGCCTTGCTTTTGCAAAATCATGTATCACCATAGAAAAGTGCATAGAAATTTTTTTTAAAAAGCCTTGCAAGTCCCAAAATTTATGCCAATGTACAATCAGCAGAAATACATTCATTGGATAAGAGTAAAAGCCCCATGGGGGGAAGTAGACACCCCCCACACACACACACATACACACACTTTTCAGAGCACAGATAAATAACCCACAATAAGCCACCCTCTAAAAGGCTGCCAAGTACCAGTTAGATGTAAAGCTGAAAGAAAATATTCTGTGTGAATTACTTCTAGAGACGGTTGCGTCGTCGCCGGGATTCAAGGCCATTCACATGTGTAATAGACTCGCGTCAGTATGACACAGGGCTTTGATTTTACAATGGTACAATCTAATAATGGAAATTTGTAATGAAGTTCAGGGTTTTGATGAATTGGAAAATCATAGTGTTTGCAGTTTGTCCATGACATGTAGATGCTGCAGATGATCCTCCTACCAGCCTGGTCATCCACAGGAGGTTTTACTGCGCATAACGAATATGTTTACTAGAAATCTAATAAACCCCCAATAATTGAATTATATATTCATATTCAAGCAAGAAGGTTTTAATTGTATAATCAAAGTATTTATTGAATTTGAATATTGAATTTTAAAATACAACTCCTTCCTGTAAGAACATTATTCTGCTTCTTAAATTGATTTGCATGTCGAACACTCCTCTTCTTTCGAAAGCTCACTTTTAATTTATACTCTAATGAAATTCTTAGGTTATCCAAAAGCTGTAAAACATAATGTAGAGTATTATAAAATATTTTAGGCAAAAATAACATTCAGATGCAAATTGTTGGGCTTGTGAGTAAATGGAGTTCTCTAGGGAAAGTCACCTGCTGTCAAGCCTGACCCCGTGAGTTTCACTTCCCGAACCCACAAGGTAGAGAGGGGAACTGGTTCCCATTAGCTATTTTCTACATCCACACAAGTCCCATAACACATGAGCACATCCATATTTTACATTAACATTTTAATGACACATGCTTATACATATTTCATTCTATTATTTACTTGATGCATGGTGTGTGTCCACATGTACCAAGTAAATGCATATAATACAATATGTTTAAACATGTGTCACTAAGATTCTTTGCAAACATCTCTTTAAGGGATAAATGACCAGATGGTAGGAAACAAAAAATACAAAACCTCTTACCTACACATCAAAATTTGAAAGCAAAATACAACTTTTGATACGTTAAAATCTGTGTCTTGACCATGAGAGTTTACTTACATTGTTATTTATTGCATTTTGGTAAAGCCATAGAGAAGATTCTATGTGTATATTTTTTTAAGTGTGCAGCTTTTTTATTTTCTATTTTAAAAAATAAACCGTGCAATAATTTTATTATTGCTTTAAGACAGAGTTTCACTATGGAGTTCTTCCTGGCCTAGAACTTGCTATATAGGGGGATCTGCCCTTGAACTTGGGATAATCTACCTCAAGACCCATGAGGCTGTAGCTGTGTATGATCCCACAATCTAAATGACATACCTTATTACATAAGAGATCTTCTAGTGTTTTAAAGCGCAACTTAATAATAATGTTTGCATGTTTGGCTAGCTACTAAATCTTCAAATTCACTGTATGATTTTGTGTAAGAGTAAGGCCATTGGAAGCAGGTTGGTTATCAAATGGTTTTTTGGCACATTTTAGCATCAACAGAGCAGGGCTTTCTGTGCTTCCGTCACCTTCTAGCTGCTGTCCAAAACACTTAAGCAAATCCAGCCCAACTTTGAGGTCTTTATTAAAAACCCTCCCTGCAGCCCAGCCTCATGGTGGCGCTTAGGGCTTGAGTCACCTGTCCCTCTTCCTTTCCAGAGAGACTAGTAAGTCTTCAAAATGGAGATTTATGCAAGATCATCCTGGATGTAGTTTCTGCTTTGAGTTGCTTTGAAACTGGGAAAACATTTTCTTTGTTTTATATATAACATGTTTACTCTCATCTAATCTGTTTCAAGATTCTTTATACTAAAAACAGCTCCGTCTAGCTGGACTCCCTTGATGTGCCCAGTGATTGCTTCCCTTTCTTTCTAGAAACTACAATAGGCATCTCATTTCTCATTTTGCTTTGAAGCCCCTTTTATACACCCAAGTCTTCCAAGCCAAAGTTTTGAGTTCCGTGCCTATTTCCGTCCCACTATTTAACAATCAATCAGAAGTGTAATCATTGTGTTTTCTTAAAAATATTTTGCTTTTCTTAGCAAATCAGGCATTGCAGAATTGTGTGTGTGTGTGTATGTGTGTGTGTGTGTGTGTGTGTGTGTGTTGATACAATCAAGTTTCATATTGTTTAGTGCTGAAAACACTATTGTTTAGGGACTGACCTGTCTGCTCTAAGCAGGGTGACAAGTAATGAGGGAAGGAAAGACACATAGACACAAATGCGGAAGAACTGGGATTGGTTGGGCCGTACATTATGGGGGAAATGCACCGGAAGCCAGAAAACTGGGTGTTTTTATTTTCTATTTCTAGATAGAGGAAGCAGATTTACTGTATGCCATTGCACAGAGAAGCAGGTCTAGATAATTTTGGTAAGAGGACTCTGCAGGGGTAACTCTCAGACTGTAAATATCTGGGAAGAAGAATCTGCAGTGGCCATTGTCCTGCGCACACTGCCATCATCTGCACATGGACCAGGGGTAGGTTTGCCATTTCCTTAACTCTGACCTAAAGTTTTTGGCATTTCTGTGGTTCTGGGGCATTGAGGTCCTTGACATGGCCATGATAATGTTAACCATAAGTATTGAACGAAACAAACAAAACAAAACAAAACAAAACAAAACAAAACAAAAAAACACAAAAAACCCAAAATGAAACAAAACAAAAACTTCATCCATTTTGCACATTTAGGATTCCCCCAGTTTTAAAGAAAAGCCCATTATCTACTTGAAATGCAGAGAAAGCTGACGCTGGGGTGCCCAATATCAATTGGTAGATCTAACAGCCACCATACCTGTTTGTCAGGAAACATCACAGTGCAGGTGAACAGATTGTGAAAGCTGGAGAAGAATGACGTCTGCCGGGAGACTGTGTCTTCTCTACATGACAACAAAGCTGCCTTTATGAACTCTCAACAATATGGATTCCTAAACGAGACCTGCACAAGGAAAATACCAACTAATGTGCCAATGCGGAAGGGATTAATCTCACAAGACCACACCCCTAGATGAAGAGCTACAGGCAGTTAGTGACTAACTACCAAGAGAGGAAGAGTAGGTATTGTCCATGATGAACAAGCCTCTTGTCCATGGTAGGTGATTTGGCCCCTGAATTAGGGTCCTCACATGATGACAAACTTCTGGTGCCGTAACTAGTTATGTGATTAGCACCAGGATTTGATCAAAGGGGAGAGATGCGTCCTGCCTGAGCATCTTTACATCAGGTTGTCCGCTCTGTGGCCAGAATGTGTTCTATCACAGGACAGTGATCTCAGGCTACTAAGACCTTCCTACAGGGTAACTGGATGCTACAAAGCAAGTGTCTTGACAGAGCTCTCAGAAGCTGACTTCAACCATGTATGAAATGTTTAATCTCTCTTCACCATAGTGTGCTAGTCTCCATATTAATGGCTTTCCCTATTAATAAGCCCGCAGCCCTGACAAAAACCACCTTGCATGAAGAAGGACTTACTCTCCTTAATGGTTTAAGAGGATGTGAGAGACCTGATCTTTTGGGTTCAGACTCCATCTTAGAGAACCTGACCTAAGGGTGAACTTGAGTTCACTAACAGTTCGGAACCTAGTACAAGGCACCAGTTTCCAGGTTATCCCCCAACGAATCTGCAGCTCCAGATTACAAGCCTGCCTCTGCCACTTCACTTCCTAACGACCACCAATTGGGAGGGAAACAGAAGTGAAGTTTATGGTTTGGTTCCCAGCACCAGCCAATTATGTTAAAGGCCATAATAGCCCCTCCATCAGATGTGTACCAGGCTGAATACCCCCTTCTTGCCTCTTAAAATGCTTGCCTGAAACTGTGCCCAGCTCAGCTTGGCACCCTCTCTACTGCCTTGGAGATGGTGGTGTGGCCCAAGCTCAAGCTTGCATAAAGAGACCCTAGTGGAATTGCATTAGAATTGGTTCCTTGATAGTCTTTTGGGGTTCATGATAGCTTCCTGGCCCAATAGGTGCAGTGCATCACGGAAGGGAAGGCCAGTGTGGACATGTGAATCAGCGGGCCAAACTCGTCAGAGCAGGGAGTCTCTGGGAGAGCAAATGTGGTTACTTCAGGACAGAGATGCACAGAGGTGGCTGGAGATACAGCACAGTATTTTTCAGCAGGTAGACCACCTTCTAACTTTCACATCTTCCCCCAAACGGTATGAGACTATGAACCTACCAATGGATATGTTCATTGGTGAAGTCAGAGTCTTTGGATCCTGAAAATTTAACACCAGTTTCCCCAAAGTTTTTAATGCTCAAACCTTCATAGCAATGGTTCTCAACCTGTAGGTTGCAACCACTTTGGAGTTGCATGTAAGATATCCTATACATCAGATAGTTACAATTCATTTTTCAGTAGCAAAATTTCAGGTATGAAGTAGCAATGAAATAACTTGAGGGGCTGGGTCACCACAACATGAGGAATTGTGTTAAAGGTTCACAGTGTTAGGAAGACTGAGAACCACGGCTTCGTAGGAAAACTCTGTGTTCACATGATGCCGTTCCACCTCAGTAAACATATTTTCTTAGTCTTAGATATTATATAATTTGGATGTTAATATGAACTTTATAATTACTGATGTCTCTGCTAATGTTGTTTTGAAAATCCTTTTGAAAGATGCTGTAGTAACATAACTCAAGATGTAGTCTCCCTAAATTCCTTAAGAATATATTTTTTTCTACTCATTGACTTGAAATGAGGGAAGTGAAATTCCCTAACACTATCAGCATAGAGGGTGTGGAAAGACTATATCTATATATACATATATACATATATATATGGCTACATAAATATGATATATATATATATATATATATATATATATATATCTTATAGCATGCTGTCCCATATTTTTATTTGTAATTTTTACTAAGAGCCACATGCTTCATCTTGATATTATTATGAAAATTTTATAGGAAGAGCTAAACAATGAATGCTAAAACAGCTTCAAACACTGAGGTAGGTCAATCTTTCTCTATGGCAATTTTATATTTTTTCCCCAAAGATGTAAGTAAGTGTTGATGTTGTAAGTTTCATTAAATGGAATATTAAAATCTTCAAAGGTTTAGTTTTCATACATATTATTGATGAATTATTCGAACTTCAAGGCATTCAACCATCTGACAGCATAAATTCTCTTTACTGTCAAGATTCCTAAGAAAATTCAGATAACTCATATTACCTTCATGACTGCCAAGAACTCCTAAAGTTCCTACAGTAAGGGTGTGGTGGCTTGAACAATAATGGACCCCATAGGCTCCTATATTTGAATGCTTAGTCACCAGGGTGTGGCAATATTTGAGAAAATTAGGAGGACAAGGATTCGGCCTTGCTGGAGGAATTGTCTCAGAGAAGAGGGCCTTTGAGGTTTCAAAAGCCTATGATAAACCCAGAGCCTGTTTCATCTCTGTCTTTCTCGTTTGTCTCTGTTGGTCTCTGTCTGTCTGTCTCTGTCTCTTTCCGTCTCTGTCTGTCTCTCTTTCTCTAGATCAGTATGTAGAGCTCTCAACTCCTTCTCCAGCACGATACCTGCCTACAGGCCAGCACGATCCCTACCATGTGGATAATGGACCAGTTCTCCGAAACTGTAAGCAATCACCCAACTAAAGGCATTCTCTTATAAGTGTTGTCTTGGTCATGTTGTCTGTTCACAACAATAGAACTAAAACAGAGATTAGTACTAGAAGTGAGGTATCCCTGTGACAGGTCTAATCATGCTGCTTGTTGGCAGAATGTGAACTTTGAGACTTTAGGTTACGAAAGAGGTTGGATGCTTCAACTTAAGGGGGGCTGAATGGGGCATACTAGTAGAAGCATGGTAGCATCCATGGAACTGCAGCAGTAGACGAGAGCTGTCAAAGAGAGCCAATATCTTTGGGATTCTGATATATACTGAGGATCAACTTAGACATGCAGCATTGTGAAATGAACAAGTACTGTATTCTTAGACCTTCCATTGGTAGACAGCCATTGTTGGACTGGCTGGACTACAGAACTCACCATGAGCTCCTATTTACTATGGTTGAGAAACTATCTCTTACCCCTCAAAGACTGGTAAAGAAGTGATTAGTAGAGATGCTTCCCTGTGCTGCAGCCAAAGATGGCTCAGTACTGAGGTGTGAATCAGTATGGGGAGGAGGCAGAGGATTGGTGCAAAGAAACCTGTTATCTAAATCTGCCTGCTTCTTTCATTAGAGGTCAAAACCTCTAACTTTCCCTAGTCACCCTTCTGGACCAACAGAACTTTACAAAGTAGGCAAAACCCCAAAAGTCTCCCTATGTATTATCTTATATAGTCAGTGAACTCTAATTTCAAAGGAGGCTCAGTTGGATTTGCAAAGTCATGTTTCTCTCTATTGGGATGATGACGCCCCTACCTCCCTTCCCTCTTACAACAACTGTAATTAATATATATATATATATATATATATATATATATATATATATATATATATATATATATGGTTAGGGTTAGGGTTAGGGTTAGGGTTAGGGTATATATATATACACAGTGAGATCAAACACAAAAGAACAATGTTTGCAGTAGAGAGAAAAACCAAACTTATTAGAATTTGAGGGAGAAATAACCTCCTCCTCCTCTCACAAAATATTATTTGGTTCAACTTACTTCATGTGTCAAAACTTGGGTCCAATCAGCATGACTGAAAGTTATAAGTGGTAAAGGATTTGATTGAGAGCCTTTCTTGCATAATAAATTGAAAATACAGAGTAACTCCGAAAAGAGCAACTAAGTGAAATGCCCTCCTGATTCAACACTATTTGACGATTCTTGCCAGGAATTGGAAGTGCGAGCCCGTCCTGACCTTCAGAACTCAGTATGAGAGGTAGAGCAAAGGTGAAAGGCTACAGATAGAGCTAAAGGCAGTTAGAAATCTCCCAGTGGCCTCCCAGGTATCAGTAAAGATGGCGGCCTTTCCTTAAGATGTAAGGGCTGACTGTGCCTAGCTGACAGCCCGTTATCAGCAAAGCCTCAGTCATATAGTTGTAAGAAAATGATCCTTCCAACAAGGTGTTTGAGTTTGGAGGTATGGTGATAGTCTCACCAGCTCTATCCAGGGTCACCTTGGCAAATACAGAGCCAAGAAACCAGATCAGCATGCTCAGACTAACCCAAAGAAAATTTGAGGTAAGAAACTCCTATTTTCTTTTAGCCTCCGTAGTACGGGCAATTTTATACAAAGATATAAAATTAACCAGCTATTCATTAACACAAAGCTCTATTTGCAAGGAGTCTCCTAGGGAATCCAAGCAGAAAATATTTAAGAAGAGACCCAAACTTTGCTTTTGATTGTGTGGGAAAAATCACAGACTGGAATTCAGAGCCAATCAAAAGTTTATGGTCTCTACCCACACCAGAACATGAGTTGAGGACCTGGGACGTGCATACTCAGGAGAATTAGCTTACAATAAATGGATCAAATTTAATTAATTATGATCTGTGAATATATAAGTTTAAAAAAACCAACTATAATGGCATGTACATACACACATATGTACATATGAGGGAAAGAGATAGACACAGAGACATGGAGAAACAAATAGATATGACACACAGATGCACTTTCAAAGTGATCAATAACTGCTCAGCGGGGCAGATATTAAAGCTAAGCTGTGAAGAGTTTGAAAGCACTGCCCAATGATGCCAGATGGAATGCTTCTCTGACATTGTGGTCCCGGCTTGTTCCCCAGCACTATGAAACCAAACTAACAAGTAACCTTATGAAAGCCATATTGCAGAAAACTCACACGAATCCATCCAAGAACCTGGACCTTAATGTGGAGTACATTAAACAGTGGTCACTATGGATATTTTTAGACAGGATACCCTAGAATACTGGTGACCTTGGAAATAAGGTGCAGAGTTCTCATTTTGAAATATGGAGAGAAAACCCTGCCAGCTACACAATGCTTGAGAAAGATTAAAAGTGACCAGGAAAATAGCTTAAAATCCTAAGACACAGATCATTCATGATGTGGAAGATAAGTGCAGGGAGGAGATAACTAAATATTGATTGAGAAGATGATGCCAGAAAGCAGAAAATAAAACTCATAATGGATGAAAAACTTCAAAGTTAAAAAAAATCAGGCTGCATTACCAACTGTACACTGCCCTCCTCCCAAGACACAGGGCCCAATATATCATACAGGTGAGTGCTACAGTCTAGTTGCTGGAAAACCCGAAGACTACTTAGAACGGCAGCTAGAGAAAAGGTGATCCTTGCCCTTTCTTTAAAAATTATAATAGTTGAAAAGAAAAGAAGAATTTTCAGAAATGGTAGAAATAATCAGAGAAAATGACATCTTAAATTGTTGGAAAAAATATCTGTAGCATAGCCAAAAAAATGAAATATATATATATGTATATATGTATATGTATGTATGTGTATATATATATACATATACATATGTATATATGTGTGTGTGTGTGTATATATATATATATATATATATATAAACCCAAGGCACTGTAGACCTTGCTCATAATGGTATTATTCTCTGCTTGTTTCAGTAGCTTCTCAAAATAAAAGTTGTTTCTTTGGGGAGGAATCTTTATCTGTTTTGACAGTTTATCGCCAGCATTTTGAATACACACACACACACACACACACACACACACAACAGCCTCTCTTGTAAAATTTTCACTGAGAATTTTAGTCCAAATACTCCTACTTTATAAATGTCTTGGATGATTCCAAAACCTGTGGTGATTCTCAGATCCAGTTTATTTTAAAATAGTCTGAGGGAGAAATATCGTGTGCCACACAGAACACTGGCGTTTTTGACTGATCAGATGAGGAAGCACCAAAGAGGACAGCTGTCGGCTACACCAGCTTTATAATCCCAATGGAGCGCCACGTGATAACAGTCAAAAAAATAAAAAAATAAAAGAAACCCAACTGTTAAAAAATTTGACCTTACTGTAGCTGCCTCGATCTAAGTAAGTGGGGAAACACTGCGTTGTTATTCTTTTAGTTTCCTAAGATACGATATTCCTGGATAGCTTACAGTGGTTTTGAACTTCTGATAGTCCTCATCTTGCTTCCCGACTGTGTGATTATAAGTACGAGCCACCAAGGCTGACTCTCTGTTGTCTGAACTAAGAAGAGCATCACCGATTTGCTGCGTGTTTTCCTGTTCTGTGGATTAACAAAGGGAGAGACAATTTGTTTTCTTTTGTCCTTACTCTCTGTGTTGATTTATCCCCTGGCTGTCTTACAATTAATCAATTTCCAAGGTTATTGGCCTCAGTTTTCATTGACTCTGCTTTATCTTCATTCATAAGTTAAACTTAGGGTCTATGTGCAGCTCTAAACTCTGGAATGTAGCTCAAGTTGGTATTGTTTAAGGATGGAAATTGTCTTCTGAAGTCTGTAGGACTGGTACATTCCTTCTAAAGAGGCTCCTGCGGAGACAAGACATCTGAGTTAGCACTTGTCCACACTCCTCTCATCTTGAGAAGAAGCTCCTCAAGACGTTGGGCTTTATTTCTTAGGCTAAATCTCTCTTCCCAAGAAGTGATGATTGTAACACAACTCTGTGACAAGACTGCATCTCCTCTCTGCTGCAGCAAGCAGCTCTTCCAGGGAGGGAGGGTGTGCATTAATTATACATGCCTTCTGGGTTTGCTTTCGGAGGTTCATTCTATTTATACTGAAGTTGGAAAACTACGCAGAGATGTGTAGCAGCAACGGTGACAACAAAAGGAACAGTGGGTGAGCAACTGAGATCTGTGTCCAAAGCTCCGTTGTGCTTTTTAAAACTCTCCCCCCTTTCCACTTTATCTTTCGTAGTACTAATTAAGAGACCTGAGAAGTCTCCAAAAAAATGAGCCCTGCAAGGCAGTACATATGTGTAAATCTCAGCACCCGGAGGCAGAGGCAGGGGCATCGCTGTGGGCCATCTCAACCTCTTTAGAAACTGTTAATCATCCAAATTATTCCACTTTCTCTGAAAAACGAATAATGACTGTGAACTGACTTCATAAGGCCACGGCAATGAGTCCTGTTCTACCAGATAAAGAGCAAGGAGAGAAACATCCAGAAGTAGGCATGTGTACGAAGCCATCCTTTCCTGATACTCTCAAATGATCGGGGCAGTGATATTTAACTTGCTGAGACTATAGCAATTTGCAATGAATTCATGGGCTTCGAAAAGGAGACTGTGCCTCCCTTACGTTTCCCACTGTCTTAGTCAGGGTTTCTATTCCTGCACAAACATCATGACCAGGAAGCAAGTTAGGGAGGAAAGGGTTTATTCTGCTTACACTTCCATACAGCTATTCATCACCAAGGAAGTCAGAACTGGAACTCAAACAAGTCAGGAAGCAGGAACTGATGCAGAGGCCATGGAGGGATGTTTCTTACTGGCTTGCTTCCCCTGGCTTGCTTGGCTTGCTCTCTTATAGAACCTAGGACCACCAGCCCAGGGATGGCAGCACCCACAATGGGCCCTCCCCCCCTTGATCACCAATACAGAAAACGACCCACAGCTGGATCTCATAAAAGCATTTCCTCAACTGAAGCTCCCTTCTCTGTGATAACTCCAGCTTGTGTCAAGTTGACACACAAAACCAGCCAGTACACCCAGGTACAGTGTTTGCTCCCATGGGTAAAAATTGAAATGCGAGGGAGACAGAAATTAAAAAGGTATGGGTGGTACATCAGGGCAGGGGCCCTGTGAGAAGAGAAATGAATCACGGAAGCATAGAATGTCGTGGAAAGTTCTGCCTGGAGAGCACATTTTGTACATCCTAGTGAGTAGTAGCTGGAGCATTGCTGATGGGAGATTTTGTACCTGTCAGTCAAAGTTGCTGTAGTGAGAGTCCTCGGTCTCATCTGTCCTCATCAATTGCCGTCCTAAAAAGCATCAGGGTAAACAGCCAGCAGCTAAGCACATTCATGCTGACGTTCTGTCTTTAGCTGTTCAGATACTATGGTCGTTTTCTCTTGCTGTGCAACAGTATACGAAACATTTAGCTAATATCAAGATAGGCATGTTTCTCCTACTGGATTCGGGCACCTCTTGGATCTGAGGCAGCAGTGAACTGGAGTTACTTCAGTATCTTAAAGTTGTAAATAATCACTTTGAGGCTGGAGAGATGGCTCAGTGGATAAAGGTCATGGCCTCTAAATAGCCTGACTTTGATTCCAAGGACCATGTGATAAAACGAGTCAACAGACTCCCCCAGGTTGCATTCCGATTTTCAAATGTGTCCTATGCTGTAAATAATATTTAATAAATCCCCGTGAGCGGGATTCCTTCCCGCCTTAGGCTATTTATGTCCTCCTTTATGTTCTCGGATGAAAGACCTACATACAGCCATATATTTTTAATATGCCTTAAGCAGCACAACAGCTGGACAGCTGACTACCCTCCGTGCTGTTAGAATCCATTTTCCTACCAATAACTCTGAGTTACTACTTCCTAATGTCTGTGTTCCATCTGAGCTGCCTTTAACGTCGATTGGCCGGCCCACATGGCCTCGATTTTATGGCTCAGTGACTCTTCTTCTTCATCCTGCGTCTTCTTCCTCTTTCCCTGCAGCTTCTCCTTGCTTCTCTCCTGATATTCTGTCTCCCTTTGCTCCTTCCTAGTGGTTCCAAACCCAGGAAACCTCAACCCCGCCCTCTGTCTCTTCTTCCCAGCTATTGGCTGCTGGCATCCTTATTTATCAATCAGAATTAACTGGGCGTCGGGGGTCCCCCAGGCTATATGCAGACTCCAAATCTTAAAGGCCAGCACTTAGTATTACAATAAATGGTAAAAGACCAAACCTCAACAGTCCCATGGAACATGTGTGCCCTCCTCCCCACCCAACAAATAAAGTAATACATTTTTAAGAGAGGTAAATGCCAAAAGCCTTACATTAAATGCTCCCTGTTTGATCACCTCTTGCATTTCAGTGTTTCTAATGCACCCCCAGACATGAATAGAATAAAGAAAACAGCTTGCTGTGCTGAAAACAACACAACAGCACCTGAAATCTGCTGGTCATATGACAACACAATTACAGTTGATCTTTCTTTAGAAAGTGTGTCAGATCATCCTTAAATCCAGGGACAATAGTAAATAAAATTCCTATACTTTGCTAAAGTATGTCGACAATGTGTTCATTTTGTTAGCTGCTGTAAGTAACTGGAGAAAAATTCTAAAGTTAACATAAAATACTAACAAAACAGACCCCTACTAGGCAAAAATAAGCTCTGAGATTTTTTTCTGACATTAGGCTAATTATCCTCAAAAGACTACTTTGCAAAAGATTAAAAGAAACATTTTAATTTAAATTGACATGGTTTGGGGCATCAAAAATAACAGCTTGGTGTTCAGTCATAATGTCCCTAAATTGAACTTGTTCCCTCACTAAATTTTTTCCAAGGATAGAGCTTCATGTTTCGTGTTATTGATTGAAAATATTCATGGGATATCACGTGCACATAATGTCATAGGGGGCTGAGATGAATGCTGAAATTTATGCTTTATTATTTATATTATTTATTCATATGGGTGGGGTATATCTGTGTGTGTCTCTGTGTGTGTGTGTCTCTTTGTGTGTGTGTGTGTGTGTGTGTGTGTGTGTGTGTGAGAGAGAGAGAGAGAGAGAGAGAGAGAGAGAAAGAGAATGTGTGTGTGTGTGTGTGTGTGTGTGTGTGTGTGTGTGCACGCGCGCACAGAAGCCCAAAGAAGATGTAGGATATTCTGCAGCTAATGTTACATGTTGGGTTTTAGCTGCCCAACATGAATGAGCCAAATTCGGGTCCTCTTGAAGAGCATCATGCACTTTTTACCATCGAGTCATTTCTGTAGTCCCACATCTCTGCCTTTAATGTTCATTTTGTGGTTAAGTTGCCAATTGGGAAATATTAATAGTAATGATGCTAGGAGGATCCTCTGGGGTTGATTTTATAAGCCTGTGTATTAAATATCTAAGATTTTATAACCCTTGCTATTATTGCTTTATTGAATAAAGAGCCACGATTTACATTTCCTAATGTATGCTAATGTCTTAATGCTTAAAGCACTGATGCTTTTTTTCTTGGGAAAAGTTTTGCTTCAGAGTCCCAATAAGAATGTTCAGATAAACTATATTTCTTCTAAATATGGCATAACAATGTCTAACTTACCACGTTCCCATATAAATGTGAACCACTTTTGTAACTTGAAAATTCTAATATCCATATTAAAAAGAACAAAAGGAAAAAGAGTACATTCCCAAGGAAACTTTTGTTCAGTCCTTACAGATTGAAGCTGTAGAGTAAGGGGCTGGGCTGTGTGGAGTGCTCACCTCATGTGCACAAAACTCTGGGTTTAAGTACGACTACTGCCCAAAGGAAACCACAGGCACATCCTAGAGAATAACTTTAGAGCCCTTAGTTTTGTGATTTGGAGTTAAGTTGTAGAATTTTTGCTTGCTGTATGATTCACTGGTTTATGAACATTATGGTTTGACAACTGAGTCATGGAGTGGTGGTATATGTAGGCTGTATCTTTATACAGTCAGAGGTCTCCATCACTTTACAAACCAGTGGAGGGGAAGGATCACTCTGGAGATGAGAAACATGGTAAGATAACCTCAGATGCATTTAACATGAAGAGGTTGGGTTTTGGGGGGTCATTGAGATAACTCAGTGATAAAAATGCTTGACATCAAAACTGATGACCTAAATTCAAACCCTAAGATGCACATGGTGGAAGGAGAGAATTACAAGCTACCCAGAATTGTGCTCTGACCTACACATACTCCATAGCACATGCATGTACACACACACACACACACACACACACAAAGAAAACTGTCCATTTGGCACCATAGATATATCTTGGGGGTGAAGTGACCTCACATATATCTCCATATAGACCTACACATTTAGGCAGAAATACATAGAGAACATCTGCACATGCATGTCCAGCCCTGGAATATTCTGTCAGTTTCAACGTGTGGCTCAAAATCCAAGTTCTTCTGGCTCTCAGGGGTTGACTCTGAGGTGGGAGCTTCTAGACGTCGTGTTCATTCCCAGCATGTCATCGGTGGCATCTCTTGGAGCTCTGTGAGGTGCTGAAGCCTCCTGCCAAGAAGGACCATCCTGGTGCTCAGTGTTGGAAGACAAAGGGCTTCTTCTACTCAAGACGTGTGTCTGACCTTTTCCCACCACACTTGAAATTTCTTCATCCTGAAACTTCCAAACCTCTCTTTAGTGTGCATGTGATATGTCCCATGTGTGGTTTTTCAAATGTGGAAGAATCTGTATTGGTGTAGGGGGATGAGTTATTTGTAGGATCTGTGTATGCATGATATTTGGGTCTGTTTATGTTACTCATGGAGCTAGCGGGTTGTGTGAATACATGTGCTTGAGATGTGTGTGTATGTGTGAGAGGGTATTTATGCTTGTTTTGGTGTGATGTGTGCTTGCGTATGTATATGTGCTTGTGTAGTGAGATATATATGTTTGTGTTGACATGTTGGGTAGAGGGCTGTGTGCTTCAGCATGCACTAAGCATTCTATGTTCAATTCTTGGCTGTAGCAACTTCCCAAATTTATAGGCAACGTTCTCTGTTTCTTAGGGAGGCTTGGAATAGTCGAAATCTGAGATCGTGTGAAGTTAATTTTAGAGTTGATTTTGCTGGAGTTCAAAGGATGAGTTCCCTTTAGGTTATCTTTAATCCCAGATAATGCCAGGGAGAGTTTGCTAGAGCTGAGTGAATTCTTTGGCTTCCGTGACCCCTCACCCTCCACTTCTGTCTTTTTAACCTCATGAAACAATCCACAGTTCAGTGGTATCTCTCTAAACAGTAGCATGTCCTGAAAGCATATGTCTCTAAATGTGAGTCATGTGTGTGACTTGCCTTTTTAGGTGGCTGCATTTTGGGCTAGAACACTGCACACTGTGATATTCTCATAGTCATGAGATATCAGGCAGGTGATTGCATCTGTGTGTGTTGGGGGGGGTAAGCACTGTGGTATTCTCATAATCATATAAGGCAGGTAAGTGCATCTCTCTCTCTCTCTTTCCCTCTCTCTCTCCCACCTCTCTATGTCTGTCTGTCTCTATGTATGTATGTATATATATATATATATATATATATATATACATACATATATACTTATTAATGTTCTGTAATATTGTGTGGGCTTCTGTAGTTCTTTTCTTGTTTTTGAAAGTGAAGCTTTAAATCTAGAGCAGAGAATCCCACAGCAGCAATATCTAGACAGTGCAGATGGCTATGGCCTAGAACCCAACCAATCTCCGGAGTTCTCAGACATAGGAACCCATCATTGATACTCAAGTCCTTGGCTGTCCTCACAGAGGGTCCAGCAGGTCCTGCCAATCAGGAAAGACTATTGAAGGGCAAATGGTACTTCAAGTTTCTCCTTTTCCTGCTAGATCTCACAAGCTGATTCCCAGGAATCTGAGGATGTTAGCTCTACTCGTAGTTCAGTACCAATAGTGACTCCTCTCATAAGCTCCTGAACTCCAGCTGAGAATGTCAAGGAGAGGAGAATGGGCATCACTCTGGTACCTTCATTAAGAGCCAGTGTAGCACATATCAGACAAAAGGAAAATGACCCAGCAATGCCCACAGGAAACCATCACCAAACTGACAAGTTTGCTTCAGGCAGATTAATTAATATAAATATCTATGACACCACAGTCTAGGCAGCCTATATTCCACCCTATAGCAATGTGTAAATGACCTGAGAAAAAGCAGTAATTGTGAGGAGCCTTATTTCAAATCTATGATGATCTCTATCTTTTGCTCTTCATTGCCACTGGTCTTACGCTTAAATGGAAATTTGACAAGTCCACATGATCTTGGTAAATTCTCTCAATCCTTGCAAGACACATGAAAGGACAAAATGTGCCTGGGCATTAACTCTAATATTCTTCTGTTTCACTCTACACAGCCTAATATTCTGATTGCATGCAATAAAATAACGAGAGAACAAGTCGCAATCATTAGTCACAACATCCACGTGTGCTAATTTTAGATAACATTAATCATTTGAGCCTGTGACAGTTTGCGTATGCTCGACCCAGGGAGTGGCACTATTAGAAGGTGTGGCCCTGTTGGAGTAGGTGGGTCACTGTGGGTAAGGGCTTTAAGATCCTCATTGTATGTATACAAAGAACTCAAGAGGTTAGACCCCAGAAAACCAAATAACCCTATCCAAAAATGGGGTACAGAGCTAAACAGAGACTTTTCACCTGAAGAAATTCGGATGGCTGAGAAACACCTTAAAAAATGTTCAACATCACTAGTCATTAGGGAAATGCAAATTAAAACAACCCTGAGATTTCACCTCACACCAGTCAGAATGGCTAAGATTAAAAACTCAGAAGACATCAGGTGTTGGCGAGGATGTGGAGAAAGAGGAACACTCCTCCACTGCTGGTGGGAATGCAAGCTGGTACAACCACTCTGGAAATCAGTATGGCGGTTCCTCAGAAAACTGGGCATGATACTTCTGGAGGACCCAGCCATACCACTCCTGGGAATATACCCAGAAGATTCACCAGCATGCAATAAGGATACATGCTCCACTATGTTCATAGCAGCCTTATATATAATAGCCAGAAGCTGGAAAGAACCCAGATGTCCCTCAACAGAGGAATGGATACAAAAAATGTGGTATATATACACAATGGAGTACTATTCAGCCATTAGAAACAATGAATTCATGAAATTCTTAGAGAAATGGATGGAGCTGGAGGACGTCATACTAAGTGAAGTGACCCAGTCTCAAAAGAATACCCATGGTATACAGTCACTGATAAGTGGATATTAGCCTAGAAGCTTGGAACACCAAAGACATAAATCACATATCAAGTGATGTCTCACAAGAAGAAAGGAGTGGACACTGGTGCTAGAATGGACCAAAACATCATTGTGGGAGAGTACAAGAACAGTAAAGTGGGAGGGGGTGGATGCGGGAGCAGGGGGAGGGAAAAGGACATGTGGGACCTTTGGGGGTGGGGAACCAGAAAAAGGGAAATGAATTGTAAATATAGAATATATACAATAAAAAAAAGATCCTCATTGTAGCTACATGGAAGTCAGTATTCTGTTAGCATCTTCAGATAAAGATGTAGAACTCTCAGCTTCTCCTGCACCATGCCTGCCTGGATGCTGCCATGTTCCCTACCTTTCTGATAGTAGACTGAACCTGTAAGCCAGACCCAATCAAATGTTGTCCTTTATAAGAATTACCACGGTATATGTTCATAGCAACCCAACCCTAACTAATACAGAATCCCAAAGATAGAGCGTGTATACTGACTGGTTTTGTGTGTCAACTTGACACAAGCTGGAGTTATCACAGAGAAAGGAGCTTCTAGTGAGGAAATGCCTCCATGAGATCCAGCTGTGGGGCATTTTCTCAATTAGTGATCAAAGGTTGGAGGGCCCATGGTGGGTGGTGCCATCCCTGAGCTGGTAGTCTTGGGTTCTATAAGAGAGCAAGCTGAGCAAGCCAGGGGAAGCAAGCCAGTAAGTAACATCCCTCCATGGCCTCTGCATCAGCTCCTGCTTCCTGATCTGTTTGAATTCCTGTCCTGACTTCCTTTGGTGATGAACAGCAGTGTGGAAGTATAAACTGAACAAACCCTTTTCTCCCCAACTTGCTTCTTGGTCATAATGTTTTGCGCAGTAATGCAAAACCTGACTAAGACAGTATATAAAAGAGAAGACAGCTGGGTGTGGTTTTAAGGGGCACAGACTTTAGCAGAGAACACAATCATATAGCAATTTCTCAGTGCAAAAGAGATTTATAACCCCAAAGTGACAAAAAGGGGCAGGGGTTGGGGTGGGGGTACTGCCTCTGCATTGGACAAAGACAGCAATAGATGACTCTGCAGATGTGGGTTTTTAAGTTGAAAGGTGAGAAATCTTTGCTAGGGTGAGTTGGTAAGCCCTGTTTGGACGGGTTAGCCAAGGTAAACAAATAATGGATTTTTATGGCTGGACCTTGGAATTTTAGTCAGACCTAAGGAAGTGGGAAAATAATAGAATAGATTTCGGGGGCTAGCTTTAGGAATGTAATCTAAAGGTTTAACAAGGGGGAAGGAAGAATAGGGGGTAGGTAAGACCTGTTAGCACTATGTTTGCTGTGCTTGGGCCTGATAGAGAACCCTTCAAGGTAGGTTACTAGGGCACATATATACTCTTAGCAATGAGAGGCAAAGGCAGGCGAATCTTTTTGAGTCTAAGGATAGCTTCCATATGTACAAAGTGCCAGAATAGCCAAGTGAAACTCTGTGTCAAAGCAAAACCATATACAAGATAGAAACTGTACAGTTTTGTAACAGTGACACCAGAAAGCTTTTTAAAGTCAATGCTACAATGGGATCTACTGTAAAACACATTTCTAAACTCAGCCCATGACTGGAAATGGCATAACCATATTGCATAATGCCCTCATTATCAAAATGATAGTATTGGACTAGTGGGAATATAAAATATTAGAAAATTTTAAAGGTTATATAATTGGTATATTGAACACTTGGGATATGTGTAATATTGATAGAAATTAGCTCTATTATTTTTTTCTGGGTTGGCAGACATCCAGGCTACAGCCCTGTCAACTTTCCTGATCCTCTCCCTCTCTTGCTACTTACCCTCTCCCTCTTTTTCTCCACCCCCTTCTTTTGTGCGTATGTGTGCTGAAGTTCAAACACAGGTACCCAATCATGCTTTCCTTCATGGGAAGTACTCTCTCCTCAGCTATCTTACCAATGTCTATTGACAGATGCATCTTGTCATTTTATCTTATTTAGTATTAGAATCTGTATGTGTGTGAATGTATGTGCACATGACTGTAAACACTCATGCCACTAAGTGCATGTGGACTTAGAAGACAACATTTGGGGATCTGTTCTTTCTACCTACCACTTGGAGAGCAGAAATTAAGCTTAGGTCTTAGAGGTGAGTGCTTAGCTCTCCCTTAAGTCCCAATCATGGATAATTCACATTATCAATATCATAATAAGGGTGGGTGGGAATCACATATTAAGAACTCTGGAACAGAAGCAAGTAAGATCTGAGGACCTGGGCATGGTGGCACACGCCTGTAATCCCAGCACTTGGGAGGCAGAGGCAGGTGGATTTCTGAGTTTGAGGCCAGCCTAGTCTACAGAGTGAGTTCCAGGACAGCCAGTGCTACACAGAGAAACCCTGCCTCGAAAAACAAAAACAAAAAAAAAATCCGAGGACCTGATCTTTTAGTAAAAGTGGAATCAACATACATTTCTCTGAATCCAGCACTGGTCTATACAGGTGATCCTAAAAGAAAAGAAAATAGATCAATGAGCAGGCCAACCACTTCTTGCATCAAACCATAGAATTGATTACCCCAAAATGTTCTGTGGCAACTGACAGAATTTAAACCATTGAGTCACAAGTCTTTAGGAGGTTTGGCTGGTCATTTGTGGTTAGGAGGTCATTTGTGAACCCTGGTGGTCAGATGTTGGCTACACACACAGTATCTCTGCTGAGAAAGAGAACACTGGTCTTTGTGCTCTGGGCTCCTGCCTGACTGGGTCATAATCTTAGAAGGGGAATCAAATAGAATATATTGGAATTGGTCTCTTACACATATATATATATATATATATATATATTAATTTTATGCAGGTGTTTCCTGAAACACAAACTAACATAAGATGGCTGTCCATTGCTTCACAGCTGAGAAAGCACACAAGACAGCAGTTGTTAAATCTCCAGGTTTCAATGTGCAGTAAAACTCAACCTACTTCCAAATATTTGTGAACTCTCTTGGTTCAGGAAATGTTGCCTGCGAATTCGAAGAGAAGTTGTTGTAAACAGCTGTAATGAGACACATTTAATTGGTGAAAGGTCCTTAGCTAGTGCTTCCTGCTGAGATGCCACAGTTTGTAGAGAACCTCGGCTGTCATAAAATAAGATGTCGCTTCTCCACCCAGAAACTATCATTTTGAACTCCTCCAAGGAATATCCATTTACTTAACGGCTAGTGAGGTTTTCAGACAGGAAAAGAGACGTTACCTAGACAACATATTTATCTGTGGTTACTAACTGAAGGAATTAGCCAAAGCTAAGTGAGTGAGGCATTTACCAGGTTTCCAGGAAAGAGTTTTTTCAATTAAACCATGATAACTACTAGAAGATTCTGCAAAGCTTTGATTCTTCAGGCAATGTCCAGGATGCTAATATTGGTACAGTGGGAACAGCCTGGGGAAACAGCTTCATAATTCTTCAGTAAAGATGCTGCCTCCAGGGTTCACATTATGCAATGAGGTCTGTCCAAAACAGATTCATAGAAGGGCCAGAAATGACAAAAGTTGTCCGAGATCAGGACAAGGCCAAATTATCTACCAAAAGCTCTGCATGAAGGAATGCCTCATTTTCCTAACAGTACCAGTGCTATTTGAACCTTGCTTCTAACACTTCCCTTTCCATTGTTGAGGGCTCTGCACTGAAGTAGTCCTCTGCAGGCATCAGAGAAAAGGATCAAGATTAACCCACACTGCACACTCTCTAAGACATCCCCATAAGGGGATGGCACCTGCAGTAATGTTGATGGTGTTCAGTTGTAGCAGAGAATGGGGACTATGCTCATCTTGTGAAAAGACACCTATCAAGTTAGGAACCTGGGGATAACAGCTTTCTTCCTGTATTAGTTAGGGTTTTGATGGTGGTGAGACGCTATTGTGAGTTTCCATTGGAGGAAAGGTTTTTTTGGTTTATATTTCCATGTTGCTGTTCATTATGGAAAGAAGTCAGGGCAGGAACTCAAACATAGCAGGAACTTGAACGTGGGAGCTGATGTAGAGGGCATAGGGGTGCTGCTTACTGGCTTGCTCCCCGTGGCTTGATCTGGTTTCTTTTAGAACTCAGGCCCACCAACCTAAGGGTAGTAACACCTACAATGGACTGGGCCCTCCATATAAATCATTAATTATGAAAATGCTGTACAGGCTTACCTATAGCCTGATCCTATGAAACCATTTACTTTAGGAAAGTTCCCTCCTTTCAGATGAATTTAGCTCCTGACAAGTTGACATAAAACTACACAGAACACATCCTGATTCTCTAAGAGTCAATGTTCTTTGATTCAGGAAGTCAATGCATTTGCACAGCAGGTTGGTTCATGTTTCAATTTGAAGTGATAGAGTAAAGATGCAAATATTTTAAGGCCCCTATATATTTGAAAAACCAGTCTATCCAGTACTTGATGAAGGAGCTGGATAAAGTTCAGATCATGGAGACTCAAGTAACTAACAAAATTGTCACAGTGATATTACTGCTGAGAAAGTTTTAATTTCATACAAAGAAGTGTTAGGCCCTAAGTGCTGTATTGGTTAGAAAGATCCAAAATAACAGCCCTATTACAGAATGGGTGACATCTTTATTCATAAACATTTACTTTAGAAAAGAGGTCCCATGTCTTCAGATTCCCATTAAGAGTCTCACACATCCATCTCAACTGTTTCAGAAAGCTTCGTTTGGTTGTATACACATTCCCTGTGGATTTATCTGAGAGTCTTTTCCCCACTTCTATCAAATTGATGCCAATTTCAAGGGTAGGAGGATATTTCAATCTTGCATGAAAACCATATTTTTTACTCCTTTGAGAAAATAATAGGTAGCAAAAATCCATATAGATATCATGACTCTGTCTGGGTGTGTGTTTTCATCAATTCAATACATTCTATAAGTTCAGTCATTAACATAGTTAATTAAGGTCAGATCAATTGAACGTGATAATCTAAAATAATTGTAAATATGACACTCTGAGGTGTTACTGGCAGAATATGCCTAGGTACTTTAAAATAGGGTTTGTCATTAAGGAGACTGTGCTATGAACAAGAGTTGCTATGGCAAGAGAATAAAATCCTTCCACCTATTATTCCCAGAGTTTCAAAAATCTTTGTATTGGTTATCTGAGAAATGCTTTTCCCACTAAACATCTTGCGTATAAATATTGAAAAAAAAATAGCTTTCTGGGTATTTCTTTAAAATAGATAGAATTAGAATTCATTTGCTCCTCATTTACACCTCGTTCACTCCAGTCTTGTATGAATTATTCTATTTGTCGGGAAACAAATGATGTAGCTGGCATCTATTAGTGAAAAACCTACTAAATATTTCAGTCTGATGCAACTTATTGCTCTTCATGGGTTACTCTCAAGTTTTAAGAAAATATCCTCCCTGTGACATAGCTGTTCCAAACACTGTCTGCTTCAGATCATTAAAGGTATATGAAGAGTTCTTTCCATGTATTTGGCTCATTTGGGAAAAACAAACCACATGGCTTTCATTATTCAGTTTCTTTCTCTCTTATGTAAAATGCAATTTCACTGTGTCCCTCTCCTGCACACAGCATACGATACAACATCATACCTGGGCATCCACAAATTGTAGGTAACCATAGAGACTGCTTTGGAACTCACGTAATAATGGGGCCAATCTAGGCTTAGATTTTCAAAAAACTACTTTAATAAGGGTTCTCAAATGCTTTGACCCCTATTTTTAGCTAACTCTCCAAAAGTAGGAGAGAGAGATAATAAATAGGACAAGGGGATGTGGGCCTGTTTAGTAGTAGTTCTTTGGGGAGATTCCAATCTCCTTTGTCAGGATACCAACAATCCAGTTCAGTAGTGTCAGGTTACCAACACTCCAGTTCAAAAGTGTCACCAAATACAAATCGACCAACAGCAGCACTATCCAGCAGAAACCACCAGGCTTCTGCAGAATCACGATGCAGCGTGAGCAACAAGGACCAGTCAGAATGCCAGGAGCTCTCAGACACACATCTCTCAGTAAAATGAAGATCAGCGAAGATGAGAGACCAACAAAGAGCTATACAGCTAGCTATGCAAGTGCTCTATCACTGTCTGTTGAGTCCTATTGATGCTTTCTCCCAACATCACGTGTCCTTCCATGGGTCTTACCTTAGCAAAACCTCATGTGAGTCTGAATCACATGTTCACTTCTGGCCACCTAGTGCAGGTTCTCGTGTGCCAGGTTTTAGATGTGCAAATGTAGTACAGACTCCCCTAGGGTAAGAGGCATGCAAATGGAAAGGAAGAATCCTGGAGGTTGATGGTGTATGTAGGGATGGACACAGGAGGTAGAGCAAGGAGAGTTCAGGGTGAATTAACAAAACTGAAGGATGCTGTGATGAAGCCTTATCATAGCCCAGCTGTTTGGGAGGTAATTGACCTATTTTAAAAGAATATTAACAGATTTACTGCATGTTGGTGAACCATGGTGCTCTCAAGGGACATGGATTATTATGTAAAAATCCAAGAAAAGGACTACCTCCCTAGGAGTTATTCATCAGAGGAGAACCCCTCCCCCCCACCAATACAGGCTATTGCCATTGCCCTTGGTTGGTCCTGGTTGCTCACACTGAATTGTGATTCTGCAGAAGCCTGGTAGTTTCTGCTGGATAGTGCTGCTGTTGACCGATTTGTATTTGGTGACACTTCTGAACTGGAGTATTGGCATGTTGTGAATCTTCCTACTTTAGATGGCAGGAGACTATTGCTGAAGGCAATAAACAGTGTTTGCAGGACTCAGAGAACTCAGCTTTGGAATGGTCATGAACCTCTGCCTGATGACCGGCTTTCCTAGTGCTGGAAGGTGCTATGTAGGCTGCTAGTGGAGAAAATACAAGGATGGTCTCTCTAGCACTAGGGATTTGATGCCTCAACACTGACCCTCCAGGCAATATGCCCACTGCTACCATAGTAACATAATAGTGATGGAGGCAACTAGTCTCTCTCTTGACTGGATTTGATGTCTTCCCCACAGGAGAAAATTTATATCTGACACGTCATCAAAACCCATGGCTGGGGAAGTCAAGGTCTCTCAGGGAAGAACCTGTTGTTTTGTTTTCCCCCCTTTTCCATTAATTAATCAATTAATTATTAATTTATCTGAATTCCAGCCTCCTTCCCAGTCTCCCCTCACACAGCCCCTCTTGTCCCCCCCTTCCCTTCACCTCTAAGAAGGAGGGGATTGTCCCTGGGTACCAACCCACCCTGGCACCTCATGTTACTGCAAGACTAGGCACATCCTCTCCCATTGAGGTCAGACAAGGCTGCCCAGCTAAGAAAACAGGATTCACAGTCAGGCAACAGAGTCAAGGACAGTCTCTACTCCAGTTGTTGGAGAACCTGCATAAAGACCAAGTTGCACATCTGCTACATATGTGCAGGGTGGCCTAGGTCCATCTTTTGTATGCATTTTGGTTGGTGGTTCAGTCTTGGGAGCCGCTAAGGGTCTAGGTTAGTTGACTGTTGATCTTCTTGTAGAATCCCTATCCCCTCCAGATTTCTCAATCCTTTCCCCAGCTCTTTCCCAAGACTTCCCCTAGCTCAGTTTAATGTTTGGATGTGGGTCTCCCAGTCATGTCAAACTGTCTTCTAAATACCCATGTTTCCATTCATCGACTTTTACTGCTCTCAATTTTGTCAAGGAAGCATTTTAGTGCAGAGGGTAGTAGCTAATATAGAGACTATTGCTCAAAGTCCCAAGAGTGGACTCCTGGGACTCAGCTGTTGAAGAGAAATATGCATTACTCCCTGGCATCCCCCACATACAGAGACACACACACAAGGTTCAGGGAATATCTCAGAAGAGATGGGGGGAAGTAACAGTTAGCTGCTGCTGAGGGATATTATAAAATCATCAGTTTACAACATGACGCCTGCACTCGTGAACTCACAGCAGTTATGACTAGCTACACACTACCTACGCAAGACCAAACCAGTTAGAATTTCAGTTGTGGAGGGTGGAGGGACTCCTGAGTATCCACCTCTAAGTGAGGAACTTTTTGTAGTTGACAGCTGCTGAGGGAGACAGTGGTTTTCTTCAGTAGTGTGGCCATTGGAAGGTTGTTCTTGCCTCACTGAAGGATCTCATGTCCATGTGAATAAAGGCAACATTAAATGGACCTAATGGAGTCAAACAAACAGGAGAAACATAAAGGGAGAACAAGAAATTGGGAGGCAAGTTTGATTGGCATTAATGGAGATAAAACTTGGATGAGGGTGTAAGGTATGGATATGACATTTATATATATCATATACATATACATATATATCATATACATCATATAGACCATATACATCATATACATAATATACATCAGAAACATCAAATGCACCATATGCACCATATACACCATATACATCATATACATCATATGCATATACATATACATGTACATATACATGTACATATACATGTACATATACATCATATATACTATACACACCATATATACCATATATACCATATACACCATATGCATCATATACATATACAATTATATGTGTTTATATATGTACATAATTATGTATATATTAATAAAAATATTTTAAGTGACAAAGGCTTACCTTAAGACATAATATAGTTACATAGTTTTCTAGGAAGGGGTGTCTGGTTGTGCTGCTCCATTTTGCTGAATGGAGAATTCACATCTGAGTCCAGACTTGAATTTCTTATGCTGTAGTGGTGACTGTATATGCTGTTAAAATCAACTCCCCCTTCCTGTGCTTTCCTGTGTAGCTTCTCTTCCGGATGGACAAATCATTTCAACTCTGGCTCATCATAATGCACCACTCTATCACTGTCTTGGATTCTGGTCATAGTGGTGACATTCTTGGTAAAAGCAAGAATCATTTTTTGAGTCACAGGGTGTTTATGCAAAGAAATTTCTCTGGAGAAGGAATATGCAAAGTAGCCTTGAGTAAGTCTGCTTTCTGCTTCATTATTTTCTAATAGATTCCACATCCAACCAATTCACAAAGTCCTGACATGCCATAGCAAAGCTCCATAGGACAAATTAAAGATTAAAAATAGTAACCTCATGCACACAGAATCCACTGCCCAATTAGAGCCACTGTCTCCACATTTATCTTTATCTTCAAGACTGCGCTCATGAATATGCAGTACTTGAGAGACTAGGAGATATGCTTTTGAACGTTTGAAGTGTTGGCTAATGCCAAGCAGCATTGTCTACTAAAAATGTGTTTCCGTCCCATGAGGATCGTGGGATGAAGAGAATGAAAATCTCTAGGGATTTGGGGGGATTGATTTAAATACAGATTGCTTATATTGATCTAGCCATTGCCTCTGATTTGATAAAGTTCAGAGACTGACAGACCCTGTAAATAGGTGCTTGAGTTATTGTATTCTTATTTTACCAGTCAAGCATGTATTGGTGAAATCATTAGCCAGAAACAGAAACAATGAAAGTGGGCGTGCTGCATAGTTTTGCACACAAGGTAGAGTCATCTTAAAGGATGTAACTTCAATTAAGAAAATGCCTCCATAAGATCAGGCTATAAGCAAGACTGCAGGGATTTTTATTTATTAGTGATTGATGCTGAAGGGCCCAGTCCACCATGGGTGGTGCCCTCCCTAGGCTGGTGGTCTTGGGTTTCATAAAATATAGGATGAGCATGCCAGTAAGCAGCACCCCTCTGTGGCCTTTCCTTTCAACTTTTGCCTCCAAGCTCGTGCACTCTTTGAGCTCCTCCTCTGTTTGAGTTCTTGCCCCTACTTCCTTCAATGATGAACAGTGATGTACAGACCAAATAAACTCTCTGCTGCCCAAGTTGCTTATGTTCATGGTGTTTCATCATAACAATCATAATTTTAAGTAAGACAAACTAGTATCTGGTTCATGGTGTATTGCTGTGAAAGACCTGACCATGTTGGTTTGAAGAGGATTGTGGAAGGTCTTTGGAAGTTTAGGCTAAAAATCCACTGAGCATTCAAGACTTGGTGAACTGTTCTGTGAGAGCTTGAAAAACAAGAATCTTGAAAGCTTTTGGAGTTCCTGAGGGAATTGTCTGTCTCTTAAAGACTTTCAGGGCCGTTTGCTATTCTGAGTTGAGAAACTGTGGTTCTGTTTAGCTGGAGTTGAAGAATCTGCTATAGTTAACAAGAAACTAGAACCACTGAAGAAAAACCTTTGCTTTACTGGGACAATTAATGATGGTTAGCTCACCCTAAGAGGTTAAGGGTGATTAAGAAGAGATGAGTAACACCAAGGTGAAATCTTATGGGAAGTGTTTTCACAGAGACAACCCATAGAAGTTGTGTTCCAGGGGTGGCCAAGGTTATGCCTCACACAGGCAGCTGAACTTGGTAGGGTGTAAGAGTCACCCAAATGGTATTAGTTTTGAAGGTATGAAGGAGTCACGGAGAGCAACTTGGGTTTGGCACTGCATTGCAGGGTTGAATCCCTTGAAGAGAAACCAGAAGAGCCTATTAATGAAACTGTAGTCCTGTTATGCAAGAGAACCCCAGCTTTCTGGAGAGGCCAATATCATTCAACAACCACCAAGAACAGTAGCAACAGTAGGGTAGAGCCAGACAGAGCCTAGACAAGCTATGTGTGCTATAGAGAGTGAAGTCAGAGAAGCAACTCAAGCCCATTAGAAGAGCTCAGAAGATCATGGGTCCATTGCAGGTATTGGGCATTGACTGATTAACACTGTTGGAATTTTGTTTTGCTTTGACTGGATTGTGACTGTGCCCTAACTAACATTTTTTAAAATTATTTTATGAGAACCCATAGTAAAAAGGCTGAATTTTTAAAGAGATTATAGTTTTTAAAAGAAAATTTGGACTTTTAAAGAGATCGAATTTTAAAGGGTTTGAATTTGTGAGGACTGAGAATGTTTTTAAGTCAGCAAAATGTTTTATAATGGGATGTTCATGATAATGTGTGGTCCCAGGGATGATCAGGAAAGGAAAGGTGTCTTAAAAGTGATATATCTGTGTGTCAAGATGTCAAGGGTCAGTGGTGCGAGACAGTTTATGTTAACTTAATGCAAGCTTAAGTCATCTGAGAGGACTGAACCTCAAAAAAGAAAATGCATCTGTAAGATGGGGCTGTAGGCAAGTTGGCCAGACATTTTCTTAATTAGTGATTGATGGGGGAGGAGCCAGCCCATTGTGTGTGGTGCCATCCCTCTCTGCTGGTGGTCCTGGGTTGTAGAGATAATATCTTGTGTATTGTATGGATGCATCACCTGTCAATTAAAAGGCCTATGGCCTATGGGTTAGGCAGGAGAAAGAGGTGGGACATCAGGGAAGTAAAAAGGATTCTGGGAGAGAGCCGGACAGAAGATTCGCTGGGAAGATATCTTGTCACCAAGATAAACACATGGTGCCTGAACTCAGGTATCCAACCACATGGCAGACTATAGGCTACAATAAATGGGATACTTTGTTATATCTAATCAGAGAAGAGCCTAGCTATATGGCCAAGGTATTTATAAATATATTTTGAGTCTGAGTCCTAATTTTGGGAGCATGGGACTTGACTGCAAAACTGTATTATATAAGAAAGCGGGCTAAGCAAGCAAGCCAGGGGAAGCAAGCCAGTGACAGCACCCCTCCATGGCCTCTGCATCAGCTCCTTCCCTGGTTGAGTTCCTGCTCTGACTTCCGGTTCATGATGAACAGTGATGCAGGAACATAAGCCAAATAAACCCTTTCCTTCCCATGTTAATTTGATTATGATATTTCATCACAGCAATGATAAATAAACCTAAGAGATGGAATGTGTCTATAGTTAACATACATAAAATATATTTCCTTCCTACCTCCTGCATCTGCTGGTAGACTCGCAAAATAAATTATACATGCGTCTGCTACATAGGACTTCGCCAACCTTTCTACTCTCTGCTGTATATCACTCAACAATGTAAACGCTCACTGACATTCTTGCCCAAGTTCCAATTGTTTGCTAGCCATAGATTATCTCTGAGGGCAAACAGTTAGCTGAAATCACCAGAATCTTTCAATCTAATTGTATTTTCAATGACACAACTGACAAACAGAAGTTGTTGCGAAGATAAGTTTACTTATCCTGAAACCAGCTGGTTGTGAGTCACACCAAGGCCAAAGGAGAGAGTGTTTTAGAAAACATACAATTATAGTTTGTGTAGCATGTATTATGTATTTATTTATTTGTTTAGAAAAAAATATGAAATAGGAAAATATCCAAGTTGCCAGCAGGTGCTGTGGGTGTGGGTTTATAGTGGGGCGAATGCAAGGGGCAAATGATCAGGGCTCCTGGCAAGAAGTGAAGCATGCACAGGACATTTACAAGAGCCTGAGCATATGAGTTCCTTTAATTTGAAATAAAATAAAAAATAAATGATTCTGATGTCTTCTGCCATCTCTTTTACATGGGCTGGCATAATTTCATTTCTCTCCAGTTTTGAAGGAAGGTGTTTTTTTTTTATTATGCTCCCATGTTTATTATTTTCAAACAAAAAAGGGGTATTGGAATAATTATCGGAGCACGCGTTGGCATGCGTAGATTTTATATATTTAATTGCGAGGGGAAAAGCAATCTGTTCGGTAGGAGAATGCATCTGGTGTCTTGATGCAAAACAATAATGAGGAAAGACAATTGTGTTTGGGATTTAGCTGATTCTCATGCAATTTTAATAGCTTTTATTTGTCAGATTCTTCTCTTTGTTTTAGGGATGCAGTTTTTTTTTTAAATATATACCCAGATGCAATTTTTTTTCTTTAGAGTGATCTCAGATCTGAACTCCTTTCATGACTCTTGTTCACCTTCCTTTGCTTAGTTAACAAAGTCGTGAATAAGATTCCCTGACGTTTGTAGCCTGTTCCTCAGTAGAAACACATACATGGGGATGATGTTGTCTCCACAAAGCCACAAAGGACAGTGACACAGAAGTGTGAGCTGTCATAAGCAGAAGACTTTCCAGGCCAGTAAGGAGCCCAACTATGACTTGACAGTTCATTTGGGTGCATGTAGGTGGGTCACATCATCATCAAATATAAAAACTACAGAGTGCCATCAAATCAAGAGACCACAAAGAGTGACAGTATCAAAGAGGTCAAAACCAAATTAAGGCTCAGTTCTCAAAAGAGGACAGATAAACGAAGCTAGAAAAATCAATCATGACTTAAGCTGAATACTTTTGAGTCCACATAGCCTCCATAGCAGAATAAGCCGGCCCGAAGAACCAGAGATTTGAAGATAAGGCAAATACAGTTGCATCGGCAGAACAGGATGACGAAAAAAACCGAAATCACGTAAGTGAGCTTTTGAGACTCCTGGACCCACGTGAAGTACAAAAGCCTTTCCACTAGAGAAGCTGCTGGCAGAGAAAAGCCACAGGAGGGGATATCCAGTAAGGAGCAGCCACCTAGCTGATGGA
This sequence comes from Apodemus agrarius, assembly GCA_964023405.1. NCBI lineage: Eukaryota > Metazoa > Chordata > Mammalia > Rodentia > Muridae > Apodemus > Apodemus agrarius. Next base: position 15,757,615 of record OZ030025.1, on the reverse strand, counting down.
CAGTGGGAACGCCCTCATTGGTGTTCACTGGACTGCAGAGCACCTCACTGGGCTGATCAGGTATAGAGACAGAGCGTCATACATGCAGCAGGAAGATGGTGACTCCCCACATACAGGGAAACCTTAATGACAGTAACAGCAGACTTCTCATCTGCAACCATGGGACCAGAAAGCCTCCGCATAAAGTACTTACATAGGAAGAGTCGTGTCCCTTCAAAATCAAATGCTGTGGAATGAGATGAGTCTAGGGTGTTGTACTAAATCTATATGGTTCCTGGGGAGAGAATTAAGAGGAAACAAGGGGAAAAAAATCAAACGGTTCATCATTGTGAAAAGCAACTTAAGACCAAGGAGCGCATCGATGTGAGAAACGAGATAGACAGTTCTATGAGGCACACAACGCACATAAGAAAAATGATGTCATCCCGTCTCTCTTCATTCAGGAGTGCTTTGAACATGAGCAGATTGACATTGCCAATGAAAATGCAGATGTCTGAAGAATGAATCAAAAAACATTAACATAAATGTAATCCCACATAGGGTGAAGAGAGGCAGAGTGTAGGGGTTGGCTTATCAGGTCTCCTAACTGTCTGCTCTCTGCTTCAGACCAAGCTCAGTCCTCTCTGCTTCTACTCTGCAATACAGTGTAGTCCTTTTTCCCCTGTCTCATTAGAATATGTAAATTTTCTCAGAAAACTGGATGTGATACTTCTGGAGGACCCAGCCATACCACTCCTGGGAATATACCCAGAAGATTCCCCAGCATGCAATAAGGATACATGCTCCACTATGTTCATAGCAGCCTTATATATAATAGCCAGAAGCTGGAAAGAACCCAGATGTCCCTCAACAGAGGAATGGATACAAAAAATGTGGTATATATACACAATGGAGTACTATTCAGCCATCAGAAACAATGAATTCATGAAATTCTTAGAGAAATGGATGGAGCTGGAAAATGTCATACTAAGTGAGGTGACCCAGTCTCAAAAGAATACCCATGGTATACAGTCACTGATAAGTGGATATTAGCCTAAAAGCTTGGAACACCAAAGACATAAATCACATATCAAGTGATGTCTCACAAGAAGAAAGGAGTGGACACTGGTGCTAGAATGGACCAAAGCATCATTGTGGGGGAGTACAAGAACAGTGAGGTGGGAGGGGGTGGATGAGGGAGCAGGGGGAGGGAAAAGGGCATGTGGGACCTTTGGGGGTGGGGAACTAGAAAAAGGGAAATGAATTGTAAATATAGAATATATCCAATAAATAAAAAAAAAGAATATGTAAATTTCACTTTTGAATCACAGACTCAGCCAGTTCTACTTTGCCTCTTTCCTTTCTTCTCCCTTTCTCTTCTCCTCTTCCCTCTACTCTTCTCTCAGTTTCCAACCCCTCTCTGAGTCATATGTTTTCCATGCTAGACTTGAATTTGATACATAGACTGAGCATGACCTTCGATTCCTTTATAAATTAATATATTCACTTTACATTTCAATATCAGCCCCCCTTCTAGTACCACTCACACAGATCCTTCCCCCAGTCCCTAGTACCCCCTCTCCTTCTCCTCTGAGAAGGGGGACCCCTGGGTATCAATCCCTTTTCTGCCCACACATCAAGTCACTGCAGGACTAGGCACATCCTCTCACTCTGAGACCAGACACAGCAGCCCTGTTTGGGGAACAGGATCTACATTCAGGTAACTGATTCAGGGATAGCCAGCCCCTGCTCCAGTGGCTGGGAGACCCACATGAAGACAAACATGCACATCTGCTACATATGTGTAGGGGTGGGGGCTACAGCCAATCCCATGCTCACGCTTTGGTTGGTGGTCCAGGTCTCTGGCATGTCCTAGAGATTGCTCCTCACCTCCACCTGCTGAGGATAGCCCTGGAGCTAATTGCATTTGATGTTAATTCCATTCTCCTGGGAGGAGCTGTGAACAAGGAATGAGTCGGCACTCGGGTGATTTTTCTGTAAACACGCTTCCCACCTCAATTTATAAATAAAGGTTGGAGCCGGTGATTGGGCAGAGAAAGAGGGCCAGAAAAAGAAAGAGGGGAAGGTGGAGCTGAAGGTTTTGGGAGGGAAGGAGACAGAGAGGATTACAGAGGAGGAGATAGAAAGAAAATAGAACAGAAGCAGTTGGCCTGGAGAAACCACAAGTTATAAGGGCAGATCTACCACTCATAGATGGGGAAGATCTACCATCTCATAGATGGGGAAGATGGTAATAGAGTGGTAGATCTGCCCCACCTAGGCGCACAGTATATATTCATATTGAGTTGTTTTCTTTGCTGGCTGTATATTTGGGTTGGAGATTTACCACAACATCTACCTTCACCCTTGACCCCACCTCCTCAGTCCCTGCCCACTGCCAATTTCTGTTCTCTCTCCCATGCTCTCCCTAGAACCTCTGCCTCTACCTCCAAGTGCTAGTGTCTTGGCATACCCTGCCCTGTTCAGTGTATGTGGTGCTGAGGATAGAGCTCAGGGCTTTGGGCATGCTAGGCAAGCGCTCTACCAGCTAACCTACTTCTCAACCCTGACTGACAATATCCAGTAGGGAATGGAGAAAGTCCCGAGTGAGCATGTATCCTTGACATAGGCACAGCCATGACAAGGGGTAATGCCTTAGGATCCATGGGAAAACACCCAAGCCTTTGTGTGAGTCAAGCTATAGATTTCGGCATCACACCCTCTTCCATACTCAGGGTGGTACATCTGGAAGCTGTTGATGAGAAGGATTTTTGTGAATTATCTACTAGCCTGCCATCCACTCCTATATGGTGCTTAGGGCACTCTTCGCAAATCTCTCCTGCTTGCTTCTGTATCCTCACCACTGCTCTCCTCCCTGTCTCTGGGAGATTACGCTGCTGTTTTGATTTCTATTTCTTAGAATAAGATCCTTGTTTTTATAGCCAGACTTTGGCTCTTTTGTGGGTGCTTCTTTCTTCTGCCCCACTCCACCTTTGTTCAACACTTTCGACCCTCTGACACCAGTTAGAAGAGAAAAAAAAAAAAAGAACAGAGGAGAAAGGGAGTAATGTTATAGTTACTTATAGTTAGACTACTTCCTGTTGATTAGGGGTGTTAATGAGCACCTTGGTGCAAGTTTGATCTTCGCTGTCATGATATTGAATATCTCCTTGTTGCTTCTACTTTGTGCATGACAACTTAACAAGTCACAAACAACAGAAACCAACCAACACCAACAACTCTCAAACAACAACTACCGTTATGTAGTTGTCTCAGGGCCCTAGCATGTATATACTTGATCAAGAGTCCCCAGTCATAGAAACTATCAGCAGCTGGGAAAATCACACCCATGCTATAGCACAAGATAAATAATAGTCAGCTGCTGCGGACAATCTGAAGCAGCACGTATCCCACACCTGGGATTAAAGTGAAAGCACATTCCTATTTCTGTGGTTTTCCTTTTTTTTTATTCTTTTCTTTTTATTATTGTGTTTGTTTATTTGTTTATTTTAAGAAATCAAAATTCTCACCACACTTTCTGGATGCAGAGTTCTGCTTAAGACTACTTGGGATTGAGCAGCCTATGTGGAAGCTCGTTCATGGAGAAAACTGATTGATTACACAGGATAACTTCGATGGGAGAAGGAAGGGCAGAAGTGGTAAATATGCTGCACTCATTTTTGAAATTTGTAAAAGAAATAAAACAAAACAAAAACAAAAACAAATAACCCCCTCAAGTTCATTTAGTATATAACACCCTTACAATTTTACTCCTGTATTTTAAAATTAAATTACTATAAAAATTCACATTTATGTGCCGTAATTACATCATGTCTTTCCTTCCGCTTTCCCTTCCAAGCCCCATCATACCCCTGACTCTCTCTAAAATCCGCTGACTCATTTAAAATAATATTTTCTTGCATATCAGTATATGTGTGTGTATGTAATATATCTGAATAAAAGAATATATAAAGAAAAATACTTTTCAGGAAAATCTTTCATTCATTAACATCTTCTACAAAGTATTTTTTTAAAGATTTATTTTATTATTATATGTAAGTACACTGTAGCTGTCTTCAGACACCCCACAAGAGAGTGTCAGATCTCTTTATGGATGGTTGTGAGCCACCATGTGCTTGCTGGGATTTGAACTCAGGACCTTCGGAAGAGCAGCCGGTGCTCTTAACCACTGAGCCATCTCTCCAGCCCCCCTTCTACATATTTTAGTATGCCAACTTGAACTTCTCATTTCCTCCATCTTCTCTGTGACCATCCCTTCCAAGTCTTCCGTTTAGCCACTGCTCCTAGAATATATTCTTTTTCTCCTTCGACAATATTTTCAGCCTCTTACACCTGTTTGGTTATTTCTCCATGTCTTGTGAGACAGTTTCCATAATTATTCTCTAGGTTTGGCAACTAACAAGATCCTGAACATTTAGTTCATATTCATTACTAGGCATCAAATGTATCAATGAGTAAACGCTAACAATGTACAGAAAATTCTCTTAAAATCACGAGGGGATAAAATAATTGTGGTTTCAGCTTAGAGAAAATTATGGAAGAGCTTGCTAACTCAATAACTACGTTTTTTTAAAAAAAAATCCTTTATTTTTAATTTAACTGTTTTTACTTATTCACTTTACACCTTATCATTGCCCTCCTCCTGGTCACTCCCACAATCCTCTCCCCACCTCCCTCCCCTTCTCTGAGTGGGTAGTGGTCTCACAGAGTATCACCCATCCTAGCACTTCAAGTCTGCAAGGCTAAGTGCTTTCCCTCCCGCTATGGCTAGACAAGGCAGCCCAGCTAGTAGAACATATCCCATTTACAGGCAACACTTTTGGGACAGCCCATGTTCCAGTTGTTTGGGACCCACATGAAGACCAAGCTGCATATCATATATATATGGAGGCCTTTTATAAAAGCTTTATATGGTTTTGTTTTCAATAGAACACAAGGACTCTTGATTGCTATTCCTTATGAGTTTTATATCGTGAGTCTTCCCGTTGCTTGGTGCCTTGATCATATTAGGACCAAAACACAGGGAGAGAAAAATGGGGTTGTAGGCTGTGAATATACACCTTCTACTACTATATCTAGGAACCTCAGCATCTTTATTACATACAGCTCAAGGGGAAGATTTAACCAGTCTCAGTAGGAGGTGTTTGTAGGTGAACAGCCCCCTCTCAGGCTGTAAAAGTTCTAGAAGAAGAAGCGGCAGATGCTAGTTCTGCACATGTTGATCAACTGTCCATAAACATCTGTTCTTTGCTAATTTCAGTCCTGACCCATATGCCTTATATCAATTTCCCATGGGTCCTAGGCCTTTGCCATGCCCACGTCAATGACACGCATCATGACTTCGCATGCTCTGTGCTTCCTCTGCTCCCTGCAGACTATCATCTAATTATTCCTCTGTCTATAAATCAGCCAAGCTTGGATTTGGTACCCAACTTAACTTTGTTACCGCTAGACCAGCCTGCCTCCCTTTGTGGAGATAATGAAAGAATGCAAGAGGCAGGTGGGATGGATAGCACTAGGGAATCCCTGTATTCTATACACAGTAAGATAGATGCACATATGGACTCACAGAGACTGTGGCAGTGTGCACAAGGTCTTCACACTTTCAAACCAGATGGGGTTCTAATAATAAAAGTAGAAAGTAAATATAAGTTCCTGTTCCCTAACCAGGAAGTTATCTCCAATTGACATCAACTTGTAAAGACAAATTAGCCTTCTCAAAAGAAGTTTCACTGGATATATTAACCACACTTAAGGGTATGTCCCATGCCCAGCAGTAGATGACCAACACAGAAAAAATTCAATAGGACTTTTTGTAGACGTTTTGTCTCATATTGCTTTGTTTGGACTTTTTTTTTTTTTAACCTCACTAGTCATTGCATGTATATTATGATTTGGGATTTTGTACTTTTATGGTGTATGTGTGTATTTGGACGTTTTTATTATGCTGTTATATATTTTTCATTATGATGTGTTTGCTATTTTAGTCTGTCTGTCTGTCTATTTTCTAAAGAGAAAGGGAAAGAAAGTATAGAGTTGAAAGAGTGGGTGGGGAGATGAGCTGGATCTGGGAGGATTTGATGACGGGGCAATCATGGTCAGAATGTTGTATTAGACATAATTTTCAATAAAAAATTTTTTAAAAATAAAAACAAAAGAATGTGATGTTTGGTTTAATACTAACTTGACACAAGCTGTAGTAGTTAGATAAGAGAGAGCCTTAGTTGAGAAAATGCCTCTGGCATAAAATCTGGCTGTAGTACTTTTTTTTTTTTAAGTAGTGATTGATGTGGGAGAGCTCAGTCCATTGTCCATGAGGTCACCCCTAGGTCAGCCTTTTCCCCAGGCTGAACAAGTCAGTAAGCAGCACCCGTCCTTGGCTCCTGCCTCAGCTCCTGCCTCTAGGTTCCTGCCCTATTGAGCTCCTGTCCTAACTTCCTTTGATGATGAACAGTGATGTGGCAGTATGTGCCAAATAAAATCTTTCCTCTGCAAGTTGCTTTTGGTCATGGTGATTCATCATCACGGTAACAGTAACCTTGACTAAGATGCTATCTTAGTCACAGCTGCAGGAATAAATAGAAATGTTTAAAAAATATAGTTCTCACAAAGCAACTACAAACTCGTACAATAGCAAGTTCTTCAGTGAAATTTAAAGTATCTAGACAAATGATTCAAAGAAGCTTATCCAGGTCTCTCTCAGAGTCTCTGTACACTCAGAGAACAGGTTCAACTTCAAGGAGGACAACTCAATTCAGGAGGGTCTTAATTGACAAAGGCATCATTTAGTCACTGTCTGTTGATTGGCCTCATCCTGCCTTCTAATGGTTCCTTCTACTGAACATGTGACCCACTCAGGGAAGTTCTGACCAGTATGGGTTTCCAGTACCTGTGCAATCCCAGCATCTTGGCTTGCTTTATAACTCAGCCTCTGGATACATAGCTTGGACTCTGGTTAGGAACATCCAATGCTGCAGAAGCTATCTCGAGCATCTCTTGATGCTCTTTAAACCTTTGTAGGATCTCTCCTTTCTACAGTCATGCTTTCTCTATCTTAATTTCTCCATGTACATCAAATTAGTTAATTGTTTTTCTTCAACCAAGGCAATTCTTCCCACAGTAATACATCCATATCTGTTTTTATAAATACATATGATCCTGGACCAAACTCAAAAGTTGTTTAACTTCTCCTTTTGCATAGTGTTCCAAATGATGGGCTCATTCATTGTTTGTTTTGCTTCTTCGGTTTTCTTGAACTACTGTTGTTAGGAAGAGCTTTTCCAGAGCTGCCAAAGGGCATAGAGAATACTAGGGAAGTGCTAAATCAAGAGCCTCAAATAAACCTCCCTGACAGCAGTGCCTGACTCTTAAAAAAAATCACCAGACACAAGGAAAAGAATTGAACGTGTCTTTGGAAGGGCTGGAAGCACAAAGCACCACTTTGAGCTTTGAAGATTGCTGTTTCTAATACTTAACTTTGAAGTCAATATCTGTACTTTGACCTCTGATAATCCTAACTAGCTACAGGCCAGTCATCCTGACAACATCACACTAAGGCTTATTTCACCAGACTTTTACTGAAGTCCCCATTGGAAGAACACACACACACACACACACACACACACATGCACGTACACACACGGTATCTTACCCACTGAGAAACATGAAATTTCAAAAGTAATAAACTTCAGTTCATGAGACTACTGCATTATATTTGCTGAAGATACCACATACTCCACATGCAAGACTCAGACTCCGACCTGGATTGGCTAGAAAGTGTTCTCCCTGAGGATTAGCTTTCATGATATTGAAAATATCATGACATTCAAGCTCCTAAGGGAAGGAAAGAACCCTGTCTTACTAGATGTGACATATGAACTACAACACTAACCATCATGGCATGATACTCCTCAAAGTGCGACAATGTCACACATATCTTGGAGGAAACCAACAGCTATTTAACTGAACTCAAGAGCCGGTCAATAAGAGCAATATTGTTGATACTGTAACATGCGACTACTGAGATCATGGCTATTAGAGGAGAAACTACTACCAATTGATATATTTGGTTGACATCTCCCTAGCCATGTTGTGTCATGTGTTTACTGTTGGAGTAGACTATGTTTTTGCTACACATCTCTGTAAGAAAATCTCTTGCAAAATAGGTTATTTCTGATGATGTCACATTTGAAGTCCATTATTTTGATGTACAGGAAAACTCTTCATTATCAGTCTTATCCTGCTCTTGGCGCTGTCCTCACTGGGGGGTCTCACACATGCTTTGTGATCAATCCGTAGCCCAGCCACCACCATGGACTAATATACCAGAATCCCTTTCTTCTATCATCTGCTTATCTTGTTTGGCTGGATTCCACATTTCTTTGATCACATGGTGTGATCAATCATAAATGTTCAATCATGGGAACATCCCCCAAGTCATTCCTGTCATATCTCAGTCTGAGTCAGAATCCTTTTGTGCACACCTGTAAGATGTCTACATTCTGGCAAGTCCACGTTGTTTTGCTCAATATGTTCATATGTATAATGCTGACCACCTCTGATTAAATGATGTAGCATAGAACTCAGAGACCTGAAGAAGACTCCTCTTTTAGCTGTCATTAATTGCCTATAGTTCTTCATCTAAGGACCTTAAATCATGTATGGACTTTTCTACAACTAAAAATAAATGTTTAAAATATATGACCACCACCCTCCACATCATCCCCTTTTGCTTCATCCATTATCATTAGCACTGTAAGGATATAGGGGCATTTGAAAATGGGGTCAAAGACTTAGACACTGTTACACTGTGGTCTGATACAGGGTTCATTAAAATTAATAAGTGAATAAGATGAGATTCTAAAAAAAAAGTTGTTCATAAAATTATATAAATACTGTTTAGCCATAAAAGTAGATTTGAAAAGTGAATAAAGTAAAACCTTAATTTAGATTTTCATAATATAATCTTCCACACCTCTTCTCTGTATAATGAATAAATGGATTTTAACATATAAAAGTGAAACTGCCCTTTTAATCCTTGTAATTACAGTCACGTATCACTCTCACTTGATTCAATAGTTTTAAAATACTTATTAACTTTTCATATAGGTTTGTCCTATCAATTATATGTAAAAAGAAAAAATATGTTTTACTTTTAGATGTCTAAATTAGCTTGAGTACATATTTTCTGTGGTTTTATGATATTAATGATGCTGATGGTAGTGGATAATAGCCCAGAATATTTTTTCCATGTGCCTTGTTATTGTTGGAAATGAGAGATCAGATGAGGTACAGATTTTCGCCACAGTGAAGGTTCCTGTTGCAGAAACATTTGTACAGGGCCACAGAAATGTCAAAGGAACCCCTTGAAATGTCCCCAGTGACTGTTTTCTTTGGATGTAATGAAAGTGTGAATCTCAGTAAAGCTACCTCACAGACATAGGATTCAAAGGAAAGGCTTTTGTTTTTACCTTAAAAGAAATGCTATTCTAATTATAGTATAAGAATTTAACTATATTCTTTTGACTTGGCCTTGATCCTAATATCCCAGCACGGTTCCCATGATGCTTACATGGCCATGGGACTTTAAGTTCTTTATATTTTAAGGTCAGGCACATGAGTGATGTGCATCAGTGAAACAAATACTTTGTGACTTTAACTTCTGTTCAGGGACTATTTCCTCTACTTCTGTCTCACCAGGAATCTGAAATTATTTGGTGACATCAAAGCATCTGAGAAAGATGCACAGGTATATTAGCCTTGCATTTTGTTTTTGTTTTGTTTTGTTTTGTTTTTTGAGGCAGGGTTTCTCTGTATAGCCCTGGATGTCCTGGAACTTACTCTGTAGACAAGGCTGGCCTCGGAACTCAGAAATCCACCTGCCTCTGCCTCCCAAGTGCTAGGATTAAAGGCGTGTGCCACCACTGCCCAGTTTACCCTTGCATTCTGTATTCCTGGATCTTTGTCCTATACTAGCCCTTGAAGCTCTTGCTAAGGCCTGAGCTGGCACACACACCCATCACCCACTTCAGTCAGAGGGAAGGTTTGCTTTGACTCTTCAGTCATGGGAGGGATTTAAAACAGAAAAGGGAAGAAATTATATATGTATATATATACATATAAGTATATACATATAAGTATATATATGTATACACACACATACACACACACACACACACACACACACACACATATATATATATATATATATATATATATGTAAAATCCAAACATTTTATTGGGATTTGGGTTTGGGTTCTGGATGCAAGAATATATGAGTAAAAAGATCCTTTATATAATTATTTGAAGGGAAACATATTGACAGATAAGCAGTGTTTCATATTTTTGAGAGTAAAAAAATAAAACATTTTTTTTCTGGGGTAAAGGTGACTGCAGATGAAAATTTTAAAAGGGAGAGAAATTAACAAGCATGGGTGCCTTCCAGAAAATAGGGTCTTAAAATCCCATACTATAAGGGAAAGGGAGAGAGAGAGAGAAAGAGAGAGAGGCATAGACAGACACAGAGAGACACAGAGATATGTAAAAAAATAATTAAAACAAAAAAATGACACTACAAAATAAATATCAACTACAAAACAACATCAAGGAAATCTGCTCTATCCAGTAAACCCAATGTAAAAACGAGAGTACTATTTAGACAGGAAGCTCATGTAACCTAGAGCACACCACAGAAGGTGCTGTAAAATATTTACTCCCAATCCAGGGTTTCTACCTCCCCTTTAACCATTCAGTTCCTGAATAAAAGACAGACAAAGTTTATATTCACATAATCAGCACAAGAGCTGGGCAGGTGTCTATCCTCTGCTGTTATGTCTATTTCCCAGCTAATTATCTCATTGTATAATTTGCCATGTTTCGTCTGGGTTGCTCTTAACTCCAATTAGCCAACCCACAGGGCCATTATTTCATGTCACCTAACCCATGGCAGCTTCTTCCTCTATTTTTCTTCTTTCTCCCTTGTGGTTCTCCTCTGACCTCAAGCCCAGAAATCCTAAACCCCACCTATGCCTCTTCTGCCCAGCTATTGCCCACCAACGTCTTTATTTACCAATCAGAAATAAATTAGGGACAAGGTCACATAGCTTCCCTTGTGTCTACATGTGCACGCTCTTGTCTCTGGGGCCACCAAGCCTTGAAGAATCGGTATTAACATTAGAATATAAGGAGCATGAGGCCAACCCACTACAAGAAGGGGAGACATGATATGCTTCATTGATAGAGCTATGAAAAATAAGACCAAAAAAAAAAAAAGTAAGAAAGGAAGGATAAAACTTCAAAAATATATCAGGGCAAGTGAAAACACAGAATAAACATTGAGCCAACTTAATGTTCTGGGGGCAACGATAATAAAGGTCAAAAGGAGTTGACATTCTCCTTTAATTAGATGACATATGTCCAGCAGTATAGATACTCTCAGGTTTTTCTCAGTTGCTAGTGAAATCTTTGAGGATTTTTTCCCCTCAAATACAACTAGTCTCTAGTTTATCGTGTGCCCAGTGTTCAGACGTAACAAGTGGATTCTATTAAAATATCCTTTGTCTCCTTTAAAACATTATTTCCAATGTGTGAACAGGGCTTAGCTGACAAAGAAAGTATTCAAACAAATTTGATTAAATAATTCCCTCTTCCGTGGCTGAGCCAGCCAGCCACGTTGTAAAATGGACTTGTATAATTTAAGCACCTCTGCCACCATACATCCAAACCTTTAGAGATATCCAGTTCCCTCTCACAGGGTCTAGGGCTCTTGCTACATGTTCCTATGAAGAGCATCAAATAGCATACATCATATGTCCTGTTCCATATGTCATCCATCATAACCAGGGTGATGGAAAAGTAACTCAAGGAAATAGAAAGCAGATGACAGGAGCTAGAGAGACAGCTCTTCAGTTGAACACTTGGTTCTCAGTATCTGAAGGGCAGCTTCAAATATCCAGAACTCCAGTTCCAGAGGATCTGCTGCCCACTTCTGACCTGTTCATGCCCCAGGAACATACGTGGTACATACACCTTCATGCAGTCAAAACACCCAGATACACAAAAGCCAAAAGAGAAGAGAAAGGCAGGGACTAAGTAGTTAACGTTCACAGATCTTGAGCTTGGCAGCAAGGCCCCCTGACCCACTAAGCAAGCATGCCCACCCCACAACAAAACAAACACCACCTTGCCTGAAATTGTGCCATCATGGTTGGTTTTAATAGGCACGGCATCTGTAAATTCTGTGTAAAGCAAATATCTAATTCAGTTTCTTTTTTTTTTTTTTACCTAATATTTACCCAACTTTCTAAAACTGAAACATTCCAGCAATTATATCTGATTGCTAGAGTCAAATTCATTTCTCTTTTCTTCTTTGAAATTATATTAAGGTCTGACTTGCTTATACTGTCATTCATATTGGATGTTGTTTAGATATCAGCTCAACCCAAAGTAATTTACAGGTTCAATACCATTCCAGTTAAAATGTAGCAGGTTTTTTTTATAGACATTGTCCAGCTTCTTTTAGACGTTTTTTAAGGAATGCCAAGTCTGTGAATGCCAAAACTATTTAGACAGAAAGAAAAAGAAAAAGATGACCTTACTTTACTGAGATGTAAGGCTTAGTGTTGAATAATCAAAGCACTATGTTACCTCACTAAAATTGGACACAGATAAAAGCTAATGATTTTAAGCCTAGAAGTGTGTTCCATAGCTCTCTTTGCACGGTCCACCCAAGTCTCTGAATATAAGAGAGAGTAATCACTACCCGAATACAGAATAAAGTCTGTGTGTCTCTCTAAGGAAAATGAGCTACAAAGATTAAGCTGAAAAGTACTGAACTAAATCAAGCAGTGGTTATGAATCCAATCAACAGGATACTGGCAGAGAGCTGCTGGAGAAAGGACTTAAAAGTGTCCAGTCATATTAGAAAACATTAAAACTTGTGTGTCATTGCACACACTCAGAGGTGCTTGTAACTATGTGCAACACTTTCCCACACTATCCAGAGGCTTCAGCCATCTATGCACATGAAAAGTTTGTCTGCTTGGTGGCCCATGTCTTTAATCCCAGCACTTGGGAGGCAGAGGCAGGCAGATTTCTGAGTTCAAGGCCAGCCTAATCTACAGAGTGAGTTCCAGGACTGCCAGGGCTATACAGAGAAACCCTGTCTCAGACAAACAAACAAACAAACAAACAAACAAACAAAAGATTTATAGAAGTGTGAATTTTCACAAAAACTTAGATCCAAGATGAATCATTTGATATAACCACTTTAATAGTAATATAGGCCTAGAAGGGCAATAGTTCTCATTGTCAATATGCCAATACAGTATCATTCTCTCTGGTGCCCCTGTAACCCAAAAAGAATTCTTAGATCCAAGATGAACCATTTGATTCAACCACTTTAATAATACTATAGGCATAAGAGTACAATAGTTCCCATTGTCAATATGCAAAGTATCAGTATTTTTGACACTATGGTATCATTCTGTCTTGTGTTCCTGTAATCCCAAAAGAATTCTGTGCTCAAACTCTGGGAAGTGTTTTAACTATATGCATGGCTGATGGTATGGGTGACTATTATACATGAGAGCCATAACTGAGGTCAGCATCTACATCAACACAAATTCGCCACCCCACCACCGGCCCCCAGTTTAGTATATTGGACTGGGACAACTTGAATCAGTAGCAACCATTTACACTGCTTTTCAAGGAATTGTTTCACCTCTCAGCACCTGAGTTAAGCAACTGTGAAAAGGGTTATTATAGGATCCCTCCCATGAGGAATTTAGATCTTTAACATGGATACCAGTGTGGTATATGACATGTGACTAATGGTTTTATAATTGGTGGGGGTGTTACTATTACTTAAATCCTTGGATTCAACAGAAACTCAGTTTTATTATTTCATCTGAACCAAGGAGCACCTGGAAGATAATTTCATGGCCTAGAAACCAACTGTGAGAAAGTGCTTCTATAGAACTCCCTGGACCTGGATTGTGTGTGTGTGTGTGTGTGTGTGTGTGTGTGTATAATATGTACACACATATATGTATATGTATACATGTATATGTTCATATATGTATATATACACATATATGTATATATACACATGTACACAAATATATACACACAATACATAATACACATACCAGGAATGTGACACGGCTGTTTGACTTGGCAGTCCATCTGAGAAGTGGGTGGAACATGTCATGTGAAGTTTTGTGGTTGGCCATTCTGACATGCTCTTAGGCAAGAGATCTTAAAGGGAAATTTCCATTTAAATTCTGTATGTCTATATATACACCATCTTACATCTATTATAGGTATTTATGCAGATATTTAATGGCATGACTCCTTGTAGCTTTATCAGACATTCTCACTGTTATTTTGCCCTCCTCTCTCCTTCTTCATTTATCTCCCTCTCCTTAATTAAAGCCTAGCTCCAAAATTTTCCACTTTCCTCTTTGAGTCACTTTTATCCAGCTTTTCACCTCTTTCGCTCATCAGAAATCATTTTCATTTAAGGCTCTTTCTCTGATTCTCTCCTCTATACAATATGAAATTTTAATTATCCTTAAATCATTACCATGTGTAATGGAATATGGCAATGACATAATTATGTTATTTAAAATAGACAAAAGCTTGTAATCCCACCAGCAATGGAGGAGAGTTCCTCTTTCTCCACATCCTCGCCAGCATCTGCTGTCATCTGAGTTCTTATCTTACCCATTCTGACTGGTATGAGGTGGAATCTCAGGGTCATTTTGATTTGCATTTCCCTGGTGACTAAGGATGTTGAACATATTTTAGGTGCTTCTCAGCTGTGTAAGATTCCTCAATTGAGAATTCTCTGTTTAATTCTGTACCCTGTGTTTTAAAAATTGGGTTATTTAGTTTTTTGGAGTCTAACTTCTTGAATTCTTTACATATTTTGGATAAAGAAATCAATCTGGCCGTTCCTCAGAAAATTGTTCATAGTACTACCTGAGAACTCAGCTCTTCCACTCCTGGGCATATACCCAGAAGATGATCTAACATATAACAAGGATACATGCTCCTCTATCCATAGCAGTTGTATTTATAATAGCCAAAGCTGGAAAGAACCCAGATGTCCCTCAATAGAAGAATGGATACAAACAATGTAGCACATTTATACAATGGAGTACCACTCAGCCATTAAAAACAATTACTTCATGAAATTCTTAGGCAAATAGATGGAGCTAGAAAATGCCATTCTGAGTGAGATAATGCAGTTACGAAAGAACTCAAATAGTCTGCACTCACCGATAAGTGGATGTTAGCCCTAAAGCTCAGAATATCCAAGATACAACTCAGAGACCACATGAAGCTCACAAAGAAGGAAGACCAAAGTGTGGGTATCTCAGGGATTCCCTTAGAAGGAGAATGAAATAATCATGGGAGATACAGGGTGGGCAGGACTTGAAAAGAAGAGAGGAGGGGGAGAGGAGAAAAGTAGGGGCAGGATCAGGTGTGGGAGAAGAGAGGAGTGATGTACAGAGGGTCAGGAAATTGAACAGAGGTGTGTAGCAATGGGGGATGGGAACTGGGGGTGGCCAATAGAAAGTCCCAGATGCTAAGAAAGCAAGAGGTTCCCAGGGCCCAACAGAAATAACATTAGCTGAAATACCCAACAAAGGGGAGAAAGAACCTGTAAAGTCTATATCTAGAGGTTAGGCATGCCCCACATTTGAGGGATGGGACTACCACCTTTCTCAAAATTTGACCCAGAATTGCTCCTGTCTAAAGGAAATACAGGGACAAAGTGTGGAGCAGAGACTGAGGAAAAGCCATCCAAAGACCTCCCCACTTGGGGATCCATTCCATATGCAGCCACCAAACCAGACCCATTTGCTGGTGCCAAGAAGTGCTTGCTGACAGGAGCCTGACATAGATGTCTCCTGAAAGGCTCTGTCAGAGCCTTACAGATACAGATGCGGATGTTTGCAGCCAACCATCTGAAGGAGTTTGCAACCCCATAGGAAGAACAATAACACTCCCACCCACCCACCCAGAGCTCCCATGGACTAAACCAGCAGCTAAAGAATACACATGGAAGGACCTATGGTTCCAGCTGCATATGTAGTAAAGGATGGCCTTGTCTGGAATCAAAGGGGGGAAGGCCTTTGGTCCTGTGAAGGCTTGATGGCCCAGGGTAGGAGAATGCTAGAATAGGTGGGTGGGTAGGGGAGCACCCTTGTGGAGGCAGAGAGGAAGTGGGATGGAGAATTTTCAGAGAGGTAAATCAGGAAGGAGGATATTTGAAATATAAATAAACAAAATAACCAATAAGAAATTTCTTAAAACGACAAAAAGCTGTAGAACATGCACAGTTCAAAAAATATGATTTACTATTTGAGACACTTTCAGAAGCAAAAGTTGGTTTTGATTTGCCTTTATTCTCTCTTCGCACATGTAAACAATGAAATTTCCAAAATTAATTTTAATATTGTATCTCAGTATTTTAAGTAATGTCTTTTCAGGCCATTACTTAAAAGGTCATTTGAAAAATTAGACAACACAAAAGTAAGTGATATGCTTAATGGAAACAATGTGTGAAAATATTAGCTCTAGTAGCTAAAGTTCTTTAAAATATGCTGATACGGTTTTTTTTTCATACAACGTGTGTTTATACAACCAAAATATACAAAATATTTTACAAGATAAAAATTGATCGGCAAGATCCTTTCCCCCAGGGCTGTACATTTGGAGGCAACCAGAGAACAGGGCTAAGGGGCGGGGTCTCTGGAAATGGAGCTCCTGTGGGGACCTGGGTCTTCAGCACCCTGCTCTGGAATGCATGTCAAAGAGATGGTTTAAGCCCAGAAGAATGGCTCATGCTGTACCCCACTGTTTTCCCCTCCCTGAATCTGCAGTGGGGAATCTCAAGTTGTCTCCAGGACTATCTATTTAGGGTCTTGCAGCTACCCAGGAAGCCAGACTCTGGCCGTTTGAAAAAAAAGTGCCGATATGGAGGCCAAAGGCAGAATTAGGCAAGGCAAGGCCTTCAGTGCCAACCATGAGACCACCAAGTGTAAAAAAAAAAAAAAAAATGAGGGGTAAACAAAAGATCATCCTGGGATGTCCTTGTGGGGCATCCGGACTGTCTTCGTAAAGAATAAAACTGGTTGACACCGGAAGTGTTTCCTCCATCCAGCCTTGGCTACTATTTCTGCATAAGTCTCGAAGTCATTTTTTGCTAGTGATTGTGATCATGGCTGAAAGTCTGATGTTCTGCACTTTCAGTTTGAGCAGCAAGGAGATACGGTCTTACAGAAAAGGAATCTCCTTAGACAGAATTTATTTTGTGATCTATCAATTTATATTAACGGTATTGAGTTCGCGCGACACAAGGTGACTTATGCTGCTTGCTCTACTTTTCTGAGAGCTCAGCTTTTACTCACACAGGCAAAACACATCGGGATCACTGTTCCGTGGAGTACAGACTGTTGCTGCCCTGCTACACTGGAGCACTTGAAATGTAAAGAAGAGAGCTGTTGAAATACTTGACCGCTTCCAGTTACCTTCAGATGGTTCACATTGTAGGAAAACGCTCAGAAACTTTGCCGAGGTATCTAGAAATTGATCTTACACACACACACACACACACACACACACACACACACACACACACTAAGAATGACGGAGGAGATTCAGGTAAAGATTGTGAAATCATTGAAAATCCAGAAGAGAGTCCTGTAAACCTAGATTTCCGTGTTAAAGAAAAAGAAAGCCAGGACCGAAGAGATGGATAACCACAGAAGGAGATACAGAGACAAAGTGTGGAGCAGAGTCTGAGGGAAAGATCATGGAGAGACTGCCCCATCTAGGGATCCATCCGGTACACAGTTACAAAACCCAGACACTATTATCAACACCCACAAGTGCTTGCTGACCAGAGTCGGATATAGCTGTCACCTGGGAAGTTCTGCTAGTGCATGACAAATACAGAGGGGGACACTCTCAGCCAGACATTGAACTAAGCACAGGGTCCCCAATGGGGGAGCTAGAGAAAGGACCCAAGGAGCTGAAGGGGTTTGCAGTGCCATAGGACGAACAATGATATGAGCCACACAGTACTCCCAGAGATCCCAGGGACAAAACCATCAACCAAAGAGTACACATGGAGGGACCCATGGCTCCAGAGTCATAGGCAGCAGAGGATGGCCTTGTTGGACATCAAAGGGAGGAGAGGTCCCGGGGAAGGCTGGATGCCACAGTGTAGGGGAATGCCAAGAAAGGAAAGCGGGGGAGGGTTGATTGGAGAACAGAGAGATGGGGAAATGGGTTATGAGACTTTCGGCGGCGGAGGCTGGGGGGGAGACCAGAAAAGGGGACATTTGAAATGTAAATAAAGAATATATCTAATAAAAACATTAAAAAAAAAGGAAAAGAAAGTCATGCGTTACAATCAGCTGCAGAAAGGTTGACATCAGAAAGCAAAGACGGCAGTCACCAGAGCTCTCTACAGTAGACAATGGTTTTGTTTTGTTTTGTTTGTTTGTTTGTTTTATGATAAAAATGTTTTACTTTTTAAAATATATATGTGTATATATATATATATATATATATATATATATATATATGTACTGGCTAGTTTTGTGTGTCAACTTGACACAGGCTGGAGTTATCATAGGAAAAGGAGCTTCAGTTGGGGAAGTGCCTCCATGAGATCCAGCTGTGGGGCATTTTCTCAATTAGTGATCAAGTGGGGGAGAGCCCCTTGTGGGTGGTACCATCTCTGGGCTGGTATTCTTGGGTTCTATAAGAGAGCAGGCTGAGCAAGCCAGGGGAAGCAAGCCAGTAAGGAACATCCCTCCATGGCCTCTGCATCAGCTCCTGCTTCTGACCTGCTTGAGTTCCAGTCCTGACTTCCTTTGGTGATGAACAGCTGTGTGGAAGTGTAAGCTCAATAAACCCTTTCCTCCCCAACTTGCTTCTTGGTCATGATGTTTGTGCAGGAATAGAAACCCTGACTAAGACAAATTGGTACCAGCGTAGTGGGGTATTCCTGTGACAACCTGACCATGTTTTGGGGAGGACTGTGGAAGGACTTTGGAACTTTGGGCTAGATGGTCCATTCAATGTTGAGACCTCTGTGAGATGTGTAGGAGCTTGGAAGATTATGTTGAGAACAATGCAGAAGATGGAGGCCTGGCTTGTGAAGTTTCAGAGGGAAAATTAAAGACTCTTATCAGGGCCATGAAGATTCTGTGGTTTTGGTTAGCTGGGGCTGAAGAATCAGCTGTGAGTAACAAGATACCAAAACCATTAAAGTCAGCCTTTGTGTTACTGGGACTATTGATGCTGGTTAGCTGGAGCTAAGAAATTAGCGGTGATTAAGAAGAAACCAGCATCACTGAGGTGAAATCTTCTGGGAAGTGTTTTCTGAGAGCACAGAGGATGTGTTCCAGATAGCCAAGGTTGTGCCTCGTGCTGTAGCAGGACTTGGTACTGTGTAAGAGTCACCCAGGTGGTACTGCTTTTGAAGGCATGAAGGCATCATGAAGAACAGCTGAGGCTTGGTACAGTGAGAGGCCATGGAAGGCCATTGGTGAAAGTGTACCCTCAGTTGTAATTGATGGCCCAGGACTGAAGGGGTCATGCAAAAGAGTTGAGGCTTGGAGATGCCAGTACTATGTGATGACCACCAAGGACAGCAGCAGCAGTGGAGTACAAGCAGCTGGAGCCTAGAAGACAAGGTGTTTGCTACAACGGGAAGAGCTGGAGAAGTGACCCAAGCCCTTGGAGGAGCCCAGAAGATCGTGAGTTGGATCCCAGACTTTGGAGTTTGAGTTTTGCCTTTGATTGTGACTGTGCCCTGATATTTTTCCCTCTTGAAAGAAGGTATTTTAGTGGAGCCCACAGTTAAGACACTTTGAATTTTTAAAAGACTTGGAATTTTAAGATATTGGACATTTTAAAGGGGTTGAACTTTTAATATGTAAAGACTGTGGGACTTTTTACGTTATTTACATCTTGGGGATGAATAAGAAAGTAAGGGTTGAGGCTTAATAGTGATATGTTGGTGTGTCAAGTTGACAAGGGGTCAATTGTACTGGCTAGTTTTGTGTGTCAACTTGACACAGGCTGGAGTTATCATAGGAAAAGGAGCTTCAGTTGGGGAAGTGCCTCCATGAGATCCAGCTGTGGGGCATTTTCTCAATTAGTGATCAAGTGGGGGAGAGCCCCTTGTGGGTGGTACCATCTCTGGGCTGGTATTCTTGGGTTCTATAAGAGAGCAGGCTGAGCAAGCCAGGGGAAGCAAGCCAGTAAGGAACATCCCTCCATGGCCTCTGCATCAGCTCCTGCTTCTGACCTGCTTGAGTTCCAGTCCTGACTTCCTTTGGTGATGAACAGCTGTGTGGAAGTGTAAGCTCAATAAACCCTTTCCTCCCCAACTTGCTTCTTGGTCATGATGTTTGTGCAGGAATAGAAACCCTGACTAAGACAATATATATATATATATATATATATATATATATATATATATATATATATATATATATACCAAACGCGGTTTCCCCTCCCTCCTCCCTGTCTGTTTTTTTCCTTGCCTGCCTAGTCCCTTTCTCATCCCCCTTCCCTTTCTTCTCTGAGAGGGTGGGTCCCCCTTGGGTATCCTCCAATCCTGGGGCTTCAAGTCTCTGGAAGACTTGGTGCATTCTCTCCCACTGAGGCCAGACAGGGCAGCCCTGAAGACTGAGCTGCCTTACAGAGTGGTTTTAAAGAGAATGAGATTTGTATCCTCCATGTAGAACTGACCAGTAGAGACGATGTAGGAAGTGGACAGATCTTGCAGCATTAGAACTCATCTGAAGCAGACACGTACTTCCCTGAAACAAAACTCTGATTGGGTCTTGTAGCTGACAGCAGCGTGGTAGAAGTTCATGGAAATAAAAATCAAGGGCTATTTTGGGAGACTCTGATGAAAGTCATGGAAGGGTAAATGAGATTTAGAAATTGGACAAGATTTTTTTTCCATTCAGATACCAGTGACCCAGGTATCGGAGGGTCTCTCTTCACATAGAAAACTACCTGTGTTACCTTAAGATTCGAAGACTGTTGTTGAGCTTGCAGTGTGGAAAACATACACAGAAGAAAAATCTCAACCGGCATATTCGAGGCCACATGGGTCTATGGCCCTTTCAATGTACAGTGTCCTTGAAGGCCCCTAACACTTAGGGCATTCTTCAGGACCATTTGAACATACAAAATGAAGAACTGCCATAGAAATGCCATTGTTGTGATATGGATTTCAAACTATATCTACTCTCAACAAGCACTTAGTCTCGGTTCATGGCAGAAACAGTGGTGGAAATCTATACATGCCTGACCTCAAATGGTAGAATCTACCATAGTGAAATCATGAGCCTGAAAAGTAAATAGAATCACTATGGTAGGACATCTGTTTATAAACACGCCCCCTAAAGACTTTTTTTTATTTTCTTCTCCCTACCTGTTACTCATTCTGAGTGTCTAATACTTCCTAGGTTGTGAGGGGCGTGATGAAGTTTATGGAATCTCCCTTGTCTCAAGCATTATGTATCGGTTCCCATTCCAGCAATAATTTCATATTCTGAATTATGGTTTTAGGCAAGCGATTTAATGTTGAACCTAACTCTATCGTAACTTTCATGAATTAGGATGACAAAAAGTAGATTTGAAAGTATAGTGCTGTCCATCACTATTAATTTAGAAAACAGGACGGACAATTTCCTTTTTAATGTTTAACCATTATTCTTGTACTATAACAATTTCAAATTCAAGGAGCACAAGTCTGATTCACATGAGACTAGCAGAATGTCCTTAAAATTCTACAATTTAAATGTCCAAGAGAATATGTAATTAGACTCTTTCGTGATTATATATAATATAGTTGGGTTAAGAACTCGGTAGCTAATAAAAGTATTTTCTAGGCAGAGAATGAAAAGTTACTTTTCTAGATATTCCAGTTTTATCAAAGACTTTTTTTTGTCTACAGTTTACTTAGTGTTGGGTTTTCTGTTTGTTTGTTTGTTTGTTTGTTTTGGTTAGCATGCACTAGAATGAACCTTTCTCTGGAAAGTTATATTTCTATGAATTTAACACATATAAATTTCTACGACTCAGACATAGAACAGCTCTATCCCCTTCTGTGGTGGTTTGAATATGCTTGGCCCAGGGACTCACACTATGAGGAGGTGTGTCCTTTTTGGAGTAGGTGTGGCCTTGTTTGAGGAAGTATGTCATTGTGTGGGTGGGCAATGAGACCCTCCTCCTAACCATGTAGGAGCCAGGCTTTTTCAAGAGACCTTCAGATGAAGATGTAGAA
Organism: Apodemus agrarius; assembly: GCA_964023405.1. Lineage (NCBI taxonomy): Eukaryota > Metazoa > Chordata > Mammalia > Rodentia > Muridae > Apodemus > Apodemus agrarius. The sequence continues at coordinate 15,735,285 of OZ030025.1, read as the reverse complement.
AACTCTGTTCCATCTGCACAATGTCTGCCTGCGTACTGCCATGCTCCTGCCAAACTGAGCCTCAGGACCTGTGAGCCAATTAACTGCTGTCTTTATAAGAGTTGCCTTGGCCTTGGTGTCTGTTTGCAGCAGTAAAACCCTAACTAATATAGCTTCAGAAATTTCCTTATGTTGCTCCTCTACCCCCTTCTAACTCCAAATTTTAGTAAGAGTTCTTTATCATTATGATTTGTCGTAATCTGGGGTGATTGATATAAAACTGGTATCTTATAGTAGGCTCCATTTCGATTGTCCTTTTTATCCAACACAATGCCTTTGAGCCTCATCTCTGTGTGTATTAACAAGTCATTACCTTCTTATATCTCTCTTTTATTTTACTTCTGACAAAATTTATATAGCCCAGGCTAGCCTCTAGTTTTGATCACTTATTGAGCCCTGAGATTATGTCTGGCCCCTTTTTCTGTTTTGAATTACCTATATATACATTTTTTTTTCAAGCAGTCACCAGGCAAATCCTTTAAGTTTAGAAAGCAATTAGTATTAGATATAATGTTTCATTTATATGAATGCCTCTAAATTCAAAACGTTTTTGCCCTTATGAAGAGCAAAAGTCATAGCAGGGCAAATCACCTTCCCTGGCCACAGGAAGTAATCATTTTCACGCTGTCTTATTTTGCTACATAACCCAGCTCTGTGTAGAGATTTTACTGTATTTAAGTTGTGCTGCTACTCTCGTGTGTATTTTAACATGTAATATATTTTGTAGCATAGAAGAGTTTTGTGAAAATCATATATGTGTTAAATACAATGTTGTGATAACTTTGTGGCAATGATGCTCCAAGGTAAACACTTTGTTGCCCTGGATAATAGACTAGTTCAGTGGTTAATTTCTTTCCCCCCTCCCCCTGCCGGCCCCCACCCTCAGCCCTAACCCCACATGACTTAAGAGTTGCTAATTTCATTTGTAAATGAATTTTCCTCTGAGAAACAGTTTACTTGTGACTGAAGTGATTTTCTAATTTTTGCTTCCTGAGCTGAATTTTGGAGAGGAGGGCTAGGGATGGGTGAAGAGGCTTGACTAGGGTAAGCAGCTGATTTTCTTAGGAAGTGGTATCTACTATATTGGATATTTGAAACATTATGATTGAAGGTGCTTAAGTTTTATCTGTGCCTTCTTAGACTGTTGTAAAAATAATTTGTAAGCATTTTGAAATTTTTCCATGTGGGGAGGTGTGTTGTAAAGTGGTTGTTATTAATACTACTCATTTCCATTATATAAACAGATTGATTTCAAAACATACTTCCTAGGAGCCAGGCCAAATGCACATGCCTGTCTGTAATCCCTGCACTTGGGAGGTCCTGCAAGAGATCAGTTTAGGGCTAGCCTTTGTTACATAGCTAATTTTGAGGGCAGTCTCAGCTACACGAGATCTTGTTTCAAAAAACAAAAATGTAAACAAACACAGTAGATTCCTAGGAGAGTATCTGTTTGCATGACATGTCTGAAAAATTCAACAAAGTGGATTCTGTTAAATTATGTAGGTATGACAGAATAAAGTGTAGGATTTATTCATTTTTAAATACTTTTAGCCATTTGCTTATAGTAGGAAAGAGAAAAAAAAAGAGTGTGTTTGGGTTTAGTCTATTTACTGCATGTATTGATGTGAAAGAATTTGAAAAGGTAGTTTTTCCTTTGTTGTAGAGAAAATCCTTTCCTCTTTTCATTGGTTGTAATTTTGTTCATAAAAAAACATTAAACTGAAGGTGGGAATTGGAAAAAAATGATTGACTATGTTACTTATTTGGGTGCATGATGTACATTGTCTATCAAATATAACAATGACTTAATTTCCTTTATTGAGAAAGAACAAAGCAAAACAAAAACACAGCTAACACTATTATGTACTATTAATTTCTCAAGGATGGATGTAGCATACAGCCTATCTTCTGTCTAGGGACAAAGTTATTTGTTTCCATTTGTTTGTTTTAGACACATGCTCTGTGTGAATTCCAGGCTTACCTTGAACTAGCTACAGTCCTCCCTCCTTAGCCTTCAGAGAGATGACATTGTAAGCAGCCTGGTAACAGCATATGTATTTTAAGGGAAAATCACAGATAGCAACAATTAGCCCTGATAGCAAATAAATGATTTCATCAACATTCTGCAAGAAATTAAACAGATGGAAGTATAACTTCCGTGAAACCGAAATAACACATTGATTATTATATATATGCTTTAATGCTTCTGGTTATTCATGAGCTGATTTTATAAGTAACGCTGCCTATCAAAGGAACTTTCACAAAGTATGTGATAAAGCGTAGCTTGATATTCAACCATGAATATTTCAGGATCATTTTCCCCTGCTAATGGCCTCCTGCTTCCATTTGGTATAAATGATACATTCACACCAGAGTCTCCAGCAGATTAGAGTTTTGCACTGATGACATTCCATCCATCTTGGGGACCACTTGGGCTTTTCTAATCCACTTGCCCTGCCCCAGGTCCTTTCTCAACCTTTGCCTCCAGCACCAAGCTCCATACACTGGGACATTTGACGTCAGGATTTCACCATTCACTCTAGACAAATCAAATGCATATTACAGTACTCATGCAAGGTGTACACATGGAGAGTCGTAAACTAAGTCACAGCACAGACAGACAAAACCAGTTCTTCTGAGTTTTCTGGAGTAGCTTCAGAGACCACTTTTGCTCAGAAACCTTGGCAGATGAGCATACTTCCTTTGTTATATCAATACTCCAACAGTGTCTGTCTATGTAAGATCTGATCACAGGGGCCCAGTAAATGCTCTCCCTCAGAACAGATTTTATTGATATTGACCATCATGTTTGTTTTCTTTCTTACCCACTGATCAACTCTTCAGTCTTAAAATGCTTATGTTGTTAATACACTTGTTATACTGCTATTTAAACAGTAGTCACTGCCTTTCTCTGGAATAGGTTCCTGAAGTTTTACACATTGTTTCACACAGAGGTGGGGGCACCATATTCTGACGAGTGGGTAAGACACAATGAAATCTTCTAGCAAGTAGAAATTATTCAAGAAATCATGTATATACATAAGCTTGTAGGTATCCACACATATACCAGAAAATCAAAGGCTATCTGTACCCCATTAAGTTTACCCTATCTTTGTCGATGATGATTGAACTTACCATTTTTAGAAAGCTGCTAGTTCTAAGGAATATGCATATGCATGTGTGTGTGTGTGTGTGTGTGTGTGTGTGTGTATGTGTATGTATGTGGGTATAGGTTATAAATATATATTTATTTTGACTGAATTATTTTTATATTCGTATCATGGTGAAAGAGTCACCAGAGCAGAAGATTAAAGCAGTGAGTCACATTATATCTGTAGACAAGACTGAAGCAGAGAACAGTGGATGCTTATGCTCAGCTCATGACCTAAGGAATGGTGCCATGACACCGACTGACCCAACCGGGGGAGTCAAGACTGTAGGAAAACCAGGGCTTTGGTACTCAGAAAGGCACAGGTGTGGTGAGGTAATGACAGGAAGACACACCAAAGAGCGGTTTGAATCTGCTGCAATTTTACTTTTTTAGCCAGGTATTTTTATAGTATACTGAGGAACAGGTCGAGGTTGGCACACCTCCAGAAACACTCAAACTATTACCAAACAAGGTACATTTCCATCTTAATTGGAACAGTAAGTAGACATGGCATGGTGCCCATAGGAACTCTTGCCCTGTGAACCATGGTCAAAAGCAGACTATGGTCATGAACCTTAGACATGTGGCTTTCGAGGCTAACTCGTGGTTCACTGAAGGTTCGTTATTAATCAATAGAGGAACCTGGGCCTTCAGGCCAATTTGTATGTTATAAGCCTTCTTCTGCCACCAAAAGTCAGAATGTCTTAAGAATAAGCACATATTCATTACAAGAGTCCTCTGTACTGCCCTGGACAACAAACTCCAAGGTGGTCTGGCTCAAACTAATCTATCTCTAAAACTTAAAGAATACTCTAGGACCGTCTGCCCTTCAATGCTTTTACCTATCTGTTATCTGCTTTATCATAAGCACCTGTATAAGGCAGTGGCTCATCAGTAGTCCTATACTTTCCCATACTGTGTTCTTCCTGCTACAAACTATTCATAACATTCCCTAATGTCTCTGTTCTTTGTCCACTACCTTTGCTAAGGTTGGTAATAAAGACAGACCCTGATGAAAAGTGTTCCAAGACCTTCTTTCACTAAGGTTCAACATGAGTTCATTGAGTTTAGGACTGGAGGCAGTAGGCGTAATTGCCACATCCTCTTTTCCTTCCACCGGAATATCAAATTCTCCTTTATCAATTAACCAGCTTGTAGGCTGGGATCATGCTGTGTAAAGAATGAAGAATAATAAAAAGATAGAGACGGTGCAGAAACCATAACCCAGGAAGCGCAGTATCTTTGGAGAACATCGAGGCCCTTTTCAAGGCCAGAGGTGGGCACTCTGCCAGGGACCTCCATGGAGCCTAACCCCGAGGGACATTTTTCTCCTATCTGCCTTAATGACGCACTGTCATGTCACACAGATGACAGTGGAGTTGGTGTGGCAGTGCCACCCACAATGAGCAAGTCTCCCCACCTCAAGTTTATCACCCATAGGTTAGAGGCCTGCCTCCCAGGGGATTCTAGATGCCACCAAATTGTCCATTGAGATTCATCACCACATTCTAGAAGTGAGTAGAATAACAGGTTAGCTGGTTAAGGTTGCATAAGCTTGGGGACATGACTTGAGGTCCTCAGTACCCAAATGAAAAAGAGTACTCTGTAATCTTAGTGCTGGGGAGATGGAGACTCGTAGGCTCCAAGGGTTTACTGGCCATGTATGCCACACAAATGCTCCTTCTTACCCACACCACCACCACCACCACCACCACATCTACCCTACATACACACACACACACACACACACACACACACACACACTCACACACACCATGACTACTGTAATGGCTATTCCTGGTTGCCAACTTTACTATATGTAGAATGACAACAATCTAGAGTTGGAGGACACACCTGTGATCCAGATCTTGAGGCTGGAAGACACAAAGTTCTGACCTGGATCTTGTCATAAAGATTTTGATAAATAGTGGCCATGAAGAGTTTGGGCCCAGGCAAGGTAGGGCACGCCTTTAATCTCAGAAGGCTGAGGCAAGGAGATTTCTGAGTTCAAGGTCAGCCTGGGACAAAGCAAGTCCCAGGTCCAGGCATAGTGTTATACACCTTTAATCTCGGTCACACTTTCTGCTGGAGGCCTACATAAGGACACTGGAAGGAAAATTCACTCTTCTTTGCCTGTTTGCACTTTCCAGCACATCTATTAAAACCTACTTCTACAGAAGACCAGCTGAAACAACTAGCCTCATGAGACTGAGCAGCTACTAGATTCTTGGACTTCCCATTCATAGCCTCCCATTCTTGGGTTGGACTACAGACTATAAGCCACTACAATAAATTCCCTCAATATAGACATTCCATAAGTTCTGTGACTCTAGAGAACCCTGATTAATACAACTACCATGCACACACACACACACACACAAACACGCACACATACAAGCATACATATGCACACACCAACACCACACACACACACACACACACACACACACACACATACACACACTTATATCACAAACACATTCACCACATACTGGTGCACATACTCATGTAAAAACACGAGTAAAACAAGAATTTCTCATATCTTTATAATAGCTTAATAATCTACGTCTTGTTTCTGTGGAATGAGGTTTACCTAAATTTGCATTATTCTGGCAACAAATAGCATGCGTATTACTGCAACATATCTATATATATGGCAAAATCTGAATCCTGAGGACATTGACTACTTAGATAAAAATGTCCAACATAGTATAAGAAAGTTTCTTCTCACAGAACTACAAAGTTCAGTATTTCTAATAAATATGAAGTAGCCCAATAAATGACTTGTTCAAATTCATAAAAGGGGGACTGTGAAGAATTTTGAATTAAAATACTCAACTATTCATTCGGTAAAATTTCCAGTCTATTAAACTAAGGAGATTCAGTATAGTAACTTTTCTTCATATGTACTTCAGAAGACTTTGATAACTCACTCTTTGGTCATGGACAAGACAATTGATCCCTGGTGACTCTTTAGCCTGGATGTAGCCATGTGTATAGATAATATTCTAACGTTTTTTGACCCTTTTATTCAACTCACTGGAAAAACTCTCCCAAAGAGAAAGATTTCTCTGTGTGCCCCAATGCCTCACATAAAAGAGACACCCAGGGTGGTTATTTGTGAAACCAGTCAATTTATATTTATGGAGAGGTTGAACCAAAGTTCACCTTGTTGTCACCTATGGGAAATATGTCTTTCCCCCCAGTACCCCATCATGCATGTCCTCTCTCTATTCTACCTTCCCCTTCTCTTTTGAGAATGGAGACACCGCCCCTCCTTTGGGTGTCACCTCCTACTAACCCCCTCACATCAAGTTACTGTGGAACTAGGTACATCCTCTCACACCGAAGGTGGACAAGGCTTCCATTTAGGGACATGAGACCCAAATGTAGGCAGGCAACAGGTTCAGGGAGAGCCCCTGCTCCAGTTGCTGGGGAACCCACATGAAGACCAAGCCACTCAAGAGCTATATATGTGCAGGGGGCCTAGGTCCAGCCCATGCTCACTCTTTGGTTAATGATTCAGTATCTGGGAGCACCCAAGGATTCAAGTTACTTGACTCTGTTCTTCCAGTGGCGTCTCTCTCCTTTTTGGGTCCTTCTATCATTCTCCCAACTCTTCTATAAGATTCCCTGAGCTCCATCTAATGTTTAGGTGTAGGTCTCTGCATCTTCTTCCATTTGCTGTTGGGTAGAGCTTCCTAGAGGAAAGTTATGCTACAGTCTTGTCTGCAAGAATAACAGAGTTTCATTAATGGTGTCAGGGATTGGTTCTTGACCATGGGATGTGTCTCAATTTGGGGCAGTCATTGGTTTGTTGTTCCCTCAGTCTCTGTTTTATCTTTGTCCCAGCACATGAATTTTTAGAACAACTGACAATAACTAAAAAAAGAGGTAGTACACAGGTTTCACCAAATGAATTGCTATGTGATCTAATAGCTTACACAAGCTAAAACAGTTTGCAATATAGCCAGGTACATAATATACATTAATCACTTAAAGACCTTCTGGGTTCATAGAAAAACTGACAAGTACTAAGATTGCTTTTATTCTTATTTCCTTCATTAATATACAGGTTTCTCCAAAATACCTCACCACAGTGGGGCACTTATTACAACTTATGAGTCTTGACAGGCCATTAAAACCACAAGTCCAGAGCTTTCATCAATGTTTATTCTTGATGCCATACAGCATACAACCTACCTGAGAAGATATATTGTGCTATTAGCATAAAATTTACAAAGCAAACATTAGTGATATTAATAAGGTTTAGAAAAGATTCCTTTTTTGTTGTTTTGTTTTGTTTTGTTTTGTTTTTGAGACAGGGTTTCTCTGTGTAGCCCTGGCTGTCCTGGAACTCACTCTGTAGACCAGGATGGCCTCCAACTCAGAAATCCCCCTGCCTCTGCCTCCCAAGTGCTGGGATTAAAGGTGTGAGCCACCACCGCTGGCCATGAAAAGATTCCTTCTTAATCATTGGGCATTGCCTGAACATCTCAAAGTAAAATAACACCCACCTATAATGTTGCAAGCAATTTCCCATGGGATAAACAGGGTCTAAGGTAATGGGTAACTATGAATTGGATGACATTTTAGAAATAGTGAACACTACTGACTGAGCCAGGAATCTGTTCAGAGACTGGATCCCTGTTGATCAAGAGGTAATAAGAACATAAAGGCGCATAATTCATAGAGCATCAAATAAAGTTATTGGACACTGCAACCTACCAATATTTGCAAGTACCTTATGAAAGGTGGAACTTGGAAAGTACATGTGAAAAAATTAAAATTACAAAAATGTATCCTGAGATTAATGTTGGTGAAATTGGATCCAGGCACAGTCCAGAGGACATAGAATTGAAGTCACTCAGAAATCCAAGAGTTTGGACAAGACCTGTGCCTCTGCTGAGCCTTCCTAAGATGTAACTGCCACAGAGTTCAGTGAGAATGTTTTCTGAATTCTGCCCTTTGATGAGGCATTCCTCTGCTTGTTCCTGCCTCACATGTCCCATGGTTTTCCAAATGGTATGACCATCTGTGCTCTCACGTTTCCCCTTACATGACGGATTACTGTGAGGACTGCAAAAATGCCTCTGTGAACTTAGATCTTTTAAAAACCTACTTTAATAATGGTTTTCAAGTGTTTCAACCCCCCTTCTAGCCTACCTCCCAAAGGTTGGGGAGAAAAGATGGTAAATGGGCCAAGAGAAGGTGGACCTGTTTAGGAGTAGTTCTATGTGGGTGATTCCAATCTCTGTTCATGAGGATACCAACTGTCCAGGTCAGTAGTGTCAGGAAACTAAACACTCAGCAGGCAGTGGCTTGATCCAGCAGAAACAGCCAGGCCTCTGCAAATCAGCAGGAGCTAGCAGGAGTGACTGTAACCAGCTGGGATGCCAGGAAAAGTTCTCTCCTGTGCCTCTCTCTCTAGGAAGTGAAGATCAGTGAAGATGCAAGACCGACAAAGTATGGCAAGGAAGGCAAGAGAGCCACCAGTCTGTTGGGGTCCTATTTAACTCTCTCCAAACGTCATGTGTCCTCTCATTGGTCTTGCCTCAGCAAAACATCCGGTGAGACTGTATCACCTGACACAACCAGAAATTTCCACTTCATGCTTTCACAGTGAGGAGTGCTCGCTGCTCTTTTAGAGGACCAGCATTTTGAACAGTTATAGCAGGAAGATAGATCATAAGTGCCTTTAACTGTACTTTCAGGGTATCCAACATTGTCTTCTAACGTCTGAGGACACCTGCAGAGCACACAGTGCACATGAACTCATATAGCCCCCAAATACATACATGCATACATATATAGATATATAAGTAAATATTTAATGAAAGGTTTTTATCGTTTTCTGAAAATGGTAAATGTACATGTAACTTCTTCAGGTTCTGCTTTTATACGTCATACCCATCTTATCATCACAAGAGGCCCGTGAACCCATCTATAAAAGTCTCGTGAGCCGGGCGGTGGTGGTGCATCCCTTTAATCCCAGCACTTGGGAGGCAGAGGCAGGCGGATTTCTGAGTTCGAGGCCAGCCTGGTCTACAGAGTGAGTTCCAGGACAGCCAGGGCTACACAGAGAAACCCTGTCTCGAAAAAACCAAAAAAATAAAAAGTAAAAAAAATAAAAGTCTGGTGAGAGAATACACAGGGGGTTCCAATACTTTGATCATTTTTGTCACATGGTTCTGAAACATGTCTAAGTCTCCGCACTGTTATAAATGACATCAATGGCCTAAAATTCTGCATTTCAAACATCATAAAACATATTTCACGCATAGTGGTACCTGCAGCATAGTGTTGTAAAAGCATTTAAAGGGAAAGCTGGCGATCTAGTCAACTGGTAATATGCAAAAAGTTAAACTCAGTCCCCAGCACTGCATAAACTGGGCCTGGTGGTTCATTCCACCATCCCAACACTCTGGAGTTGGAGGGCAGGGAAGGATCAGGAGTTCATGATTACCCTCTGATCCTGAGGCCAGCCTAGAATCCATGAGACCCAACCTCAGAAGTGATGCTAATAATGTAATAAAATTAATAAAAATCAAGAGTTTGAAGAAAGATCACAGTGGGGAGATGTATGCTTGAGTTTATACAAAATGGATCTCAAAGCCTATGATTAATTTATTCTTGGATATTAAGAAATATTTTCCATATTCCTGAATGTTCTGGGGAGATAGTCAGCATCCACCGAACAGAGATCGCCACAGAGAAGATGTGACTACTAAATAATATCCTCGGAATGTCAGAGGTGGTGGTTGCTATTGCCATGGTTCATCTTATTTCTGGGGGAGGGACACAAAATTCCCAAGGATCGTGACGTCATTTCCCCCCCTCAAAATGCAAAAGGAGAAATTCGATTCTAGATCAAAACCTCAAATGACCTTAATGCTATGAATTCCTCTCAAATTCATTAGGTGAAGAAAAAAAAGAAGTCAGCAAACTACTGTACGTACCCCATGCTTCCTTCTTCTTGGTTGAATCACCACAGTGCAGAACATTCCAGGTTGTCTTTGAATAACCTTCTTATGTAGGCAGAAGTGATAGAACACATGCCGGAACCAGTGTCAGCTTACACAACACTCTTGATTTTATATTTAACTTATCATTTTCATTAGTTTGTTTTCTGGTTGCGGCAATAAATGTCATGATCAAAAAGTAATTTGGGGAGAGACAGGTTTCATTGCCTTGTAAGTTGTAGTTTCTCACTGGGAAGAGGCAAGGCAGGAACTCAAGGTGAGGACCTAGAGTCACAGATTGGAGCTCAGACCATGGAGGAATGTGGCTTACTGGTTTGCTTCCTTATTGTTCAGCTTGTTTTCTTACACAGCCCAGGTTGACCTGCCTATGGATGGAGCCTCTTATGTTAATTAGCAATTAAATAAATGCCTCAGAGACATGACTGCAAAAGCCAATACAGGCAGTTCCTCAACTGAGCCTCCTCCTTCTTCCCAAGTTGTCAAGTTGATAGCTAGAGATAATAGTGACAGTGTTTCTTACAACACATCATTCAGTGCTTGACATATGTGAATACAACCCAGCAATATTATTTAATCACATGTTTTCATTGGCTCACTTTTTAAGTTTCAAAAAATGCTTCTCTTCACACCCTCTTGATTTCATTTTCATCATCTGAAAACTAATGCTATGGCTAGAATACAAACATGTTCCTAAAAATAAGATGGGAATTAAACACTGTCCTGTGGATCCAGCGTCAACAGAGGCTGAGAATGTCTGAGCCCCTGGCTGCTCTAGACAAGCCAAGAACAAATGGCATTAGCCAATTGCAAACAACAGATGGGGGGGGGAGCAACATTGCTGTGCTGCTGTGTTAAAGCTTTCTTCCAAGTTAAAAACACAAAGTTAGTTATGAGTCTTTAAATAAGAACTACATTTAAAGGAAGTAAATGCCATGTATGTGCCATTATAACTGTCACACAGAAACTAAGGTGTCATTAGCCATGGACACATCACAGGACTTATATGGAATACTACAAAAAGCCTACCTATAAAATACTATTAGAGTATAGTGCCATTTTATCATTACACGGTATGTTTTAAAATCTGGGTTCCCATGTGGATATTCGGGTCTCCAAATTTATTCTCGCGCCATTGACTTCTTCAAGTTATGAGTATGTAAACACAGCTACAGCTATACACTAAGCACCAAGTGACTATCCAATAAATGGTACCTCAGGCCCTTACTCTGTGGTTTATCAGCAATGTACAGGTCTCAAAGTAAGTTGGCTAATGAAAAAAGAAAAAAGAAAACCTACACAGACCACACATTTCACTTGATTTTTAAAGAAATCCTGACACATGAATTATTTCTAGCAGCAGTTTAAATTCATTTGTGGGCATTTTCATATATTTGAATGATGTTCAAAATAAAATATTTAGAGTCTTTTTATCTTCCATTCCACAGCTTATTAAGACTTCAAAAACAATTGTCAGTATTGTTTGACCAACAGGTTAACAATACATAGAACTATGGATGTATAATAAAGATGCTCAAGAAATACATCAAATAATAAATTAATCAAGCTTGTAATGTGACTTTGATTTTTTAAATGATTCTACAGCAATAGGCAAAATTGTATGTATATATTATGTCCAACATAAATTTATGTAGGTATGGTTACATACATTATAGAATTTCTAACTACAGATAATTAACATACACATAAACTCACTTGCTTATGTTTTGGTGAAGATGTTTTCATTGTCTTAGCATTTATCAAAGTTGCCATATGTTGTTATGGGGTACAGTCACCAGTTTGCATGATACTTCTCTTGAATGTATTCTTTTCTTTCCAAGTACATTTTATCATTTGAGTCTTATCTCAAACACAAACTTGTCTCCATAACAACATTCCACAAATTGAATTTTTGAGATATTTTGGTGTTATAAATCTGTAATTCTACTTCTGTGATTCTCCTGGTAATGATTTCTCTTGAGCAGTTGACTTTTGCCTAAATCTGTGCCATTCAGTATAAATAGTTGGCTTGCAATATCTTTGAAAAAAATATTATAAATCTTTTTAACCTGCTGTGTTTAATATTATATTTATCAGGGCATTGATCTATTAATAATAAATTAATCTATTTTACCCCATGCCAAGTTTAATTAAAGTTGTTTTTAATTATTTTCTGTGTTCTCTTTCAAAATAAATATTGTATTAATTCTGTGGATTTCACACAATGTTTTTGATCCTATTCACTCCAAGTTTCTACCTCTCCCACATCTAGTCCTCTTTACTTTTTAAATACTTAATAAACTATTAACTCTAACTCTTGCTGTCTATATATATTTGGTGCCACCCATTGGAGCATGGCAAACCTAAGCAGGGGCCATAACTTTCCTTTTTTAAGCCTATTCTATTCCTCCAGAAGCCTTCAGCCCCATAATGGGGAGGGACGTTAAGTGGGAAGAGAGAAGGTAGGGTAGAAGAAGGAGTGAAAGGGTAAAACTATCAGTAAGGACATTTGGAAAACACACACACACACACACACACACACACACACACATACACACACACATACATACATACATACATACATACATACATATGGGAAGAAAGGGAGAAGGAGATGGAGAGAATTTATATTTACATGAAAGGGTCTAGTTGGAATTACCTTACACAGGGTAAAATGCTTCTCCCAGAAGCACTAGATGTCAGATAAAAACCTACAAGCTACAAGATTAAGACCAAAGTTTCTTTACTAAAAACATGCAGCTAGGCTTAAAGGATGTGACCTCTGGCTGTGTTTTCAAGGTCATCTTCGTGCATAAGAGGTTACTGGTGCCTCCCCTCTGGTATAGACACTGTTTCTATCAGATGAGTGTCTTGATATTGTGACATATTTTACCCTTAGCTTTCTGAAGGCATTCTCCCCAATTATAGCAACATGAGATATAGACCTATAGCATAGGAATTGAAGTAAGACATAATTAAGACCACAGAGGTAATTAGATGCTACATATGAATTACGTAGCAGAATGCTTACAATTCATCAGCGATACGATGTACATATCTGTACTTGTATCTTGATCTATCTATAGAGATAGATACATAGATAATAGATAGATAGATAGATAGATAGATAGATAGATAGATAGAAAACCTAATCAATAAATGCAAGCTAAGGTCTTAATTTTTTTATTCTTAAAATTATGTATTTTCAAAAAGCCATTCTATATTGATCATGCAACTGATTTTTGTGAAGCTAAATCAGCATCCTAAATCTTAGAGCTACTTATCTTTCACCATGGGATCTGTGCTGTGTGCTTGTATAATGTTTCATTCCCCACCAACCTCCACAGTTTTTTAACATTTCCCAGAGTTTTTTCTTCCCATACCTTTTGACCTTGTGTGAAAATCTACACGTTCTGACGCATCTTCTTAAAGAAGTCTTCACCTATGATCTGTCTTGTCTGAGTCATTTGTTTTTTGTTATTTGCCTTGAGACATCTCTTCCATATAGTTAAGCTTTAGACTTGTTGGGCATCATATCCTGGCCCGAGTTCTCTTCTTCATCATGACAGAAGCCAGGAACCCAGTCTCTCCAAGCCCATGTTCTTGTGTGTACAGGTCATCTCTGCTGGCCATATTCGCTTCTGTGTCCGATCTGGATTTCATTAACCATGATGGATACACCATCATTTCAATGGTTTTTGCTGAATGGTTACTCACAGGCCTCTCAGCAGTTAGGTGATTCAAATATTTCGGTTACATCCTTTCTTATTTTGCCCCCTTGTTACATTATTTCAGAAATAACTTGGATGCTTGATCTATAATATCTTGCTACATTTCATTCATTGATGGCCTTCATACATTTACATTTGTTAAAGTAAATGCATATGACCCATTATGCATTTGGACAGTTGAGGATACTTTATGGACTCTTCTCTCCCCTGTACCTCTAATTGGGTTTTGAGTCAAATTCAAGTGTACCAGGTTTATGCAGAAAGCACCTTTATTCATTCGCTATTTCTCCAGCCTATACATTTTATTTAATTTCTCGCATTAATTTTCCTGACTCAATAGATGAGATATTTCTGTGTCTATGTAGGGATAAGTTTCTTATTTCCCCTTTGAAAACATCTATCTATCATGCCAATGATCTTATTATAACATTGACAACTGAGTCATCTACTATGTGGATGAATTGCTTGTAAGATCGGTTCTGTTCTCAAATACATGGCAGTATAGAGGGGCTATAACATGTGGTGTTTCAACCATGAAAAAAGTTTGGGAAACAGAGAAGAATGTGTGTAGGGGAAGTGTGAAATCAAAAGGGGATACGTGATCTGCTATGTCACAGCGAGTCCAGGGTCACTTTACAAACAGTGCCATTTTCTTACCTAGACCTAGGATGAAACACTCCCATTTACATGATCAAGATCCTGCAGAGACTGTCTAGATTAACTTTTAACATTAGTCTATGTGAGTCATAGAAACATTATTGATGTGTCATGGAAATAGAGTTGAGTAAAAGTAGAAGATTCTATGGACAAAGCTAATGACCCATTCAGAAAAACCATGCTGTCTCGAAGCCAATTGAGTCAAAGGCACATCAAACTTCTATGTGCCTACAAAATGAAAAACGGTTCACCAATGGCCTGTGCCCCATTTATACATGGTAGGTGTTGGAACTTGTAAAGGTGTTTTATTAAGAAACAAAACAAACCAGTCACACAGTTGTTGCTGACTCTTCTGGAATGGAAAACTGCTTACATTTCTGTACTTCAATATTTGAGGACAAATGCATTGAGTTTACTTGAACTATTCTTACAATTTTTTTCCCGTAGCTTCAGCATGCAGCAATATTTTATTATTGTAAGTAGGGATTATAGCATAACTGTATTTCCTGCTATTACAGCCCCAGGGGATGCTTTATCTCTTCAGGAAGAAGCTGCCTTTCGAGGTAATTTCCTGAAGTGTGAAGCTGTTGCCAAGATAAACCAGACCACGTTTCCATTTAATTTGGCATTTTTTCTGGAAGATTGGCTCCCAAATTCAAGGCTTTTTCCCAATTAAATTTGGTTGCATTTATGTCTAGAAGATTTTCATAGGGGATTGGATTCCCGCGGTGAGCTGGGTTTTGAAGCTACTTGAACTAAATTACAAGCCCAAGCCTACCTACCCTGATAGCTTCACCCAGTCCTTACAGCGACTTCCTCTGCTCCTCGCTTGATTCTCCGAAATTGATTAATTTCTATCATGTTTTCCCATGAAGGAAATCATATTCTGAAAGGAATCTCAATGTAGTGGAGATACACAGGAAACCTTTCTTGAAAAAAGTTAATCCATTTCAGAGCATCCAATGTACACATATTCCAAAGTAAATAATAACACTCGTTTAAAATTGTCATCAATATTTTATTTGAACATTTGTTTCTCATTTGATTCATTTTGACATATTTTTGTGCAATGATAATACACAAAGATTTGTTTCTATGAATGCAGAAAGACTCAAAGATAGAAGATTGCCACACCCATGTGGATCAGGCTTTAACAACTACGTGCAGTGGGGCAACTATTGAACAGCACTTGACCTAAATTAGGAATAATAAGTCCTGTAAAGTGCTGACCTCACATTGTGTCATTTGCCCCTTTCTTTTATTTATTTTGTACTTGGGATACCAACGAGCCTCAACGTCACTGAACAAATAAGCAGAAAGTGACCATGCATCCTAACATGTAGATGCCTGTGGCTGTTCATGACTTGTAATCCCAGACACTCAGGAGGATTACACAGGTGTTCATAGACACTGTTGGCAAGAGATTAAGTTCAAGGCTAACCTGGGCACCATAGGAAGGGCCCCATGACTCAGTTCAAGCATACGTAAATTATGACACATGAATTAAAATGGGTTCAATGGAGAACTCTTGAGATGAAGTTGACATTGGATGCTTTTACTCTTGGTAAAAATAATACTCCAATTATCCTTAAAAGAGTTGACCCTCCTGGTCAAAGTGACACACCCAGGAAGAGGAAATCTTAGTTGAAGAATCACCTTCACCAGATCGGACTGTGGGCATGCATGCCTCTGGGACATTTCCTTAATGGTTAGTTCACATAGGAGGGAGCAGTCCATTGAGTGGTGCTGTAAGATTCTGAAGAGCCTTAATTTACCAGAGAGACCCGGGAATTGATGCAAAAAGCAATGCTGGGGTCGCCCTGCACATGGAGAGAGAACGACCCTGCACGGGGCTGTGTGGGCCTTTACACAGTTCTCAGGGCAGCCACCGTTAGGCACAATGTGATTGGCAGAACAGTGTTACCTTTAAACTGATTGGTTGTTAGGGTATGAGGTAGGTGGCCAACTGACTCTGGGACTTCCCTAACCACAGGGACCACCCTGTGGTCTGAGGAATGTAATTTAGCCTCTCCCTTCTGGGAGGGGGGAACACTTGCCCTTCTGGGAGGGGCCAGTGTTCTATGACCTTTCCCAAGTTTCTGAGTTAACCCTTTCAGTGCCATTCCTGGGCAGGTGTAAGCAAGGATAAACATAAAACTGGGGCAAGCCACCAACTTCATTTCTCTACTTTCTCTACATGAATTCTACATCCAGGTACCAACCCTGGCTTTGTGTGATGAACTGTATGTACCCTGCCAGTTAAAATAAAGCTTTTCCTTCCCATGTTACTTTCAGGTATGGTTTATTTTGTTTGTTTGTTTGTTTGTTTTAATCACATGGACGAAAACAAAGTAGAGCAAGACTGTGATGAACCACTAGTGTCGATATCCGATGGTGTACATTTCTGAACATTTTTTTTTCTGGATTTCATATCTTTCATTAATGGACTCCATTATCCTGAAAGTCAGCTTCTCCAAAATTGCCTTAATGTACTAGTCTGTGATGCACAGAAGGGTTTATTTTAGAACAATGGACAGGAAAGTATTAGTTTAAAATGACACGTTCAAAACAATTCATGTATGGTCATACGCACTTTGAGCCAGAATAAATCACAAAATATTAAAATTTTAACAACATTTTTATTTTGCGGGGCGGGGGTTGGTGGGGGTGGGTAGGTGGGTGGGTGGAGGGATTGTTTCTTACTTACATCCAAGCATTTGCAGTCCCTCCATGCTCGCTGCTGCCCCTTTCTATCCTTGTGGTTTGCAACCTGCCCCTAGATATCCGAAGAGAAAAGAGATGATAGTTCATTCAGGTTACAAGCATTGATATGCCAACATGGGATTAAAATGTACACTTGACCCAGGTTACTGAGGACAGCTTGCTGCCTCTGAATAACCACACCTCTGGCGGTGCTGGACTGAGCGAGCCAATCTTTGTTTCCCAAGCTTTACCCAACCCCACTAACTTAGCCCTGACGATGGTCACACAGTTGTCAGTGGGAAAAATACAGAACCAGTATTTCTACATACCCTCACTGAATTTCTGTGCCACCTAGCAATGTCGCAGTAGTTTGTCCACAATGGTCTTTGTTGAAACTCTTTCTTACCGAGCTTTTTTCTTCCAGTCATGCTCGTGGCTATTTTGACTGTAATTGTTAAAATGATAAGAGATAAAAATATAGATAGGTATCTATATTTTCTGTCTTCCAATTAAATCCAATAAAATACTTTTCCTTCTGTCTGTAAGATCCATGGGTCAACAGTGAATATTATTGAATTATTCAGCCATTTCACACGCTCAAACAAGAAACCCCCAAATGGTGGAAATTTAAATACCAAGTACATGTTCAATATTACAGATTTCTTCCAAAGGACTTATATATATATATATATATATATATATATATATATATACACACACACACACACACGTATATATATATATATATATATACGTATATATATATACACGTATATATGTGTATATATATACGTATATATATATATATATATATATATATAAAACATTGTCTTTTTGAAAATCAAATCATTGTCTCTTCTGAGGAACACAAACTCAAGACGTCTCTCTCAAAAAGCACTGTAGATTTTTTTGATAGTCAGGGTTAGAAAATTGTTCTGCTCTCTGTCAAACCTTTTTACAAGGCTTTAAAGCATATTGGATTTTTTTTTTATTTATAAGAAAATTCTGTAATGGTTTCTCAAGAGGCTTTCCCAAAGAACCATAACCCCCCTCCATTCTGGATGTTTCCTTGTGGGAGGCTGATGATCTGTTGAGAGATATCTATTTCAAAGGAGTATGCATGGCGCGAGTCTCCAGCTGTGCACACTTCAGCTGACACCACCTTCTCTTCCAGGCAGCAGCCATGAGAAGAAACTAGGGCTGCAAGATTTCCTCCACTGTTCAGTATTCATTAGTGTATCGTCAAGGATTTTTCTTCATCGATACATTCCCAGTTAAAATTCCTGAGTATAAAAATTACATCAGGTTTCATAATAAAAAGATTATTCATTTGTTTATCTTAATTCTTTGGTGCACCGTGTATTGGATTTTTGGTTTTTTTTTTCTTGTTTTTCTTGTTTGGATTTTTGTTTGTTTGTTTGTTTGTTTTAAGGGAACGAGTATTTTTCAATATTCAAGGTCCCTGTTAGGTATTCCCTTTAGAGCAAAAGCAAATGTTCTTAAAACTTTTAAGTTGTAGGGAAGAAAGCGCTCTACAGAGGTGTTAATGCCCCTTAGGAAATACTCGAGTAAACAACACATGTAATTATTCTGTGGGGAAATGCTGCTTAATTAAAAAACACAGAGTCTTTCTATTAGCATAGGCACCTGCTTCACAAATGGCTCACGTCTTCTTCCTAAAATAACAGAATTCCCGAACAAGGTTCTCTTTCCACTGAACTTCCTTGAGAAAGGTCCATCTATTCTTCAGTATCTCTATGATTTCTCTTGATCTTCTTCACCTGTGGTGGGTGTGAGTATGACTTTGTGCATGTCAGGTCACCCACATTTTTACCATAGAAATAAATACTTCTTCTTCTCTTCATAGTTAGCCTTTTTCTTTTTTCCTCACCTACCTTTAAGACTTCAAGGAAATCCCCACCCCTTGATTTACACTTCCATCCTTTCATATCCTTAAAATATGACCTTATTTATTTCAGTTTACAGTCAGTAAGAAAGTGTAATGTAGTATGTAATTTTAAAAATCGCTACCGCCTTGCCTGGGAGCTGTCGCACCTGACTTTCCTTTGGTTTCACCAGGATCAGACGCCATCAGCCCTAACCTGGCTTCCTTTACTTCCTGCATTTGTTTTAAAAAGGTTCAAGCTACCAGATCCTACAAGACCCTTGAATCCTCACATAAAAGACACTCAGACAGCTTTGTTACTTTTTAACTTGTCTACTAGGCACAATTATTGGACACAGATACCTCCCACCTAGAAAAGGGTGCCCTTACCAACTTAGTAACTTTGTCTCTCCTGCTCTAAACTTACTGGCTTTTCCACCTAACCCCTCACAAACATCCTTGGCCATAGATCCTAACTCTCCGAGGCCTTATATGACTGTTGCATTATTCTACCTCAAAGCATGGCCGAAAAGCCCCTCTCCTTTTGTATCTCCTTTTTTTCTCTGGGCACCCGGAAGTCCCACCTCTACCCTCTACCCAGCAGCCTCAGCCTTCTTTATTGACAAATCAAGGACCACTGCGTACTTTTCCTTCCAAAGTATCATTTTCTAAACTTGAAAACTAGAAGACTGACACTATCGACAGCAGCACAGGTACTTAACATAGTTCCCCCTTTATAATGAATAAGACCAGAACCAGAAGAAGACATCCACAGCAGCCATTTCCCTTCATAGCAATTTTTATTGAGAAAAATCTGAATATTTCATAAACCTAAATGTTCTCCCCATTTCAATTAAGAATTCTATGTTACAAGGTCAACAATCTGAAGCTGAACATTTACTAGCCCATGTCTTTTAAGCCCGTCCCAACTCTCCCATTTTGAAAACTTAGACATAACAGTCTAGGTTGACCTAAGAGTCTAGGCTTAACTTGTCTTAATACACTGAAACTGGGAAATGGTCCCAGAAATTCTGGATGAGATATCTAACATCACCAATTCCTAGACTGATTTTAAATTATTCTTTTGATATTTCTGTACATGTTTATCAAGTTTTCTGTGTGTGAGCAATGGTGCTGGAGGTTCTATAATGAGCACTGCATTAAATATTTACAATGTGTTCTGGAGGTGCTTATCTAATTAATCCTACATCTAGGTGATGAATCTGAGGCTCAGAGAAGCGTTCCTAACTCTCCAAAGGTCAAGGATGAGAAAAGAGACAGAAGTGGATTGAATCCAATGTAGCCATTAAGAACCCCATCTTTGAACTTAGATGCGTGGGTTCTCCTTAATCAGATGATGTTAAATATGTGGTTTCTTATAACAGTCTGGTACCAAGTTAGATTAGCTGATTCACTATTAGATTAGATTGGACTATATTAGATTGCAAACAAATGAACATAACCAGTTCATTTGTAGAAAATAAGCAATTTCTCTTCTGAAGAGCACGGCAGTTCTGTGCAGTCTAGTGCTTCTCAAGTTGTCCTTTGCAGATCTCACCCCACAACTCTGACTGGATTGGAAACTCAGAAAATAATGGTAGACTTTAAGGAGGTTTCAGACTGAACCTATGTGTACTGTCTGGTTTTGTGTGTCAACTTGACACAAGGTGGAGTTATCACAGAGAAAGGAGCTTCGGGTGAGGAAATGCCAGCAGGAGATCCAGCTGTGGGGCATTTTCTCAATTAATAATCAAGGGTGGGAGGGCCCATGGTGGGTGGTGCCATCCCTGGGCGGGTAGTACTGGGTTCTATAAGAAAGCAGGCTGAGCAAGTCAGGGGAAGCAAGCCAGTAAGTAACATGGTCTCTGCATCAGCTTCTGCTTCCCTGACCTGCTTGAGTTCCAGTCTTGACTTCCTTTGGTGATGAACAGCAATGCAGAAGTATATGATAAATAAACCCTTTCCTCCCTGTCTTGCTTCTTGTTCATGTTGTTTTGCGCAGGAATAGAAATCCTGACTAAGACACTAGCTTCATCTCCAAGAAAGATTGAAAATTTGTACACCGGGACAAAATCTTTAGCTCCACCAGATCATTCTATGTTTAAACTTTATGGTGATTAAAACAAGTGTGTCTGTGCATGCCCATGAATCAGGCAGATGGCTCTGAGGGGTTCCTGGGGCAGGATTTTTCCCTGTCCAATCACATTAGGGCAGTGGGAGGCCTATGATTGGACAGAAAAAGGGAGGCAGAGCTAAGAGTTGATAGGACAGAGGGTCCCAGAGTAAAAAAAAAAAAAAAAGTCGAGACAGAGAGGAAGAAGATCCTGATCCCTCTGTGGTTTTAACAGCCACACACACCTATGATTTCACAAGGTTAGAAATATTGGGATAAAGCTTTTAAAGCTTTTATCATTATCGCTTGACTCTAAAATTATTGTATTGGCTTCTTGTAAATTGTGATTTTATTGACACATCAATCTGATTGGTTAATTAAGCTTTAAGAGTCAAGATTCTACTGGGTAATTAGGTGTTAAGATGGCTGACCTTGGAGTGCATAGGCCATTGCATGGTAGTGAGATAAACTCGGAGGAGGGACCCTCAACAGAAAAATGGCTAGCAGAGGGACCCCGGAGTGAGATAGCCCTGTGGGGCCACAGGGCTCCCTCAGGGCCAGAGACTACAGGAACATAGTGGGACATTTCTTTTTAATATTTTCCACAACAGATTCTCTGCTAACCTCTTTCTGCAGAGTTCCATGCTACACTCGTGAGGGAGGCGAGAACGCCAGTTCTCCTTCTCTTCATTGCTCATTAACCTTATTAACATCTTCTGCCTCTGAGAAATCCCTGAACCTAAGCCTTCTATCTCTGTGGAAGTAAACAGTATTTGCTTTTTTTTTTTTTTTTTTTTTTTTTGGCTTATTTCAACCATCAAGATACTTGCAAAATTCATCAGGCCAGGTTAAACTTCATGTTTCCCTGTGGGAGAGTTTTAATTCTTTGTGTTTTTGTAAGACATCCTATTTCTTGTCTGAGGTGGGATTGGGTGTCACGAGACAGGGCGAGAACGGATTTTCCCCTCTCTGTGTGTGAATCATGTTCAGCTTTTGCTGAACTCTATCATTCCCCATTACAGTCTCTGTCCTCATTTAAGCATTAGACACAGATATACTGGTTTGTTTCTTGGCTAATTCAACCCCACTCATATCGTCATTGTCACCAGCAGCAGCAGCAGCAGCAGCACCAACACCATCTTGCTAAGCAAAGCATGAAAGGAGGTGGAGGTAAAGGTTAAAGGTTAAAGGTTAAAGGTTAGCTTCCTTATAAGGTAAGGGAATGACAGGAATCAAGATGGGCTAAGCTAAGGAGTAGCGCTTGTAGTCATTCACGGAGTAGAGATTAGCACAGTTACGTTTATAAAGAGAGAATTTCTCTTAAGAACATTTGCTGATGACTATTAAGAGTCTCTCATTTCTAGTTCTGGGAGGGTTGGCATATGACAAATGTATGCATAAAAAATAAAATAGTACCAGAGAGCCCCCAAAGAAAGAAATACTTGCCTTTCCTACAAAGGTAAACATATTTTTTTCTAAAATTTTTTTTTGTTTTATAAAACAACTATTCGCATGAGAAAATGCTAAGTTTATTAGAGTAAAAATCTTCTGTTACTTTGTTAAGTGAATGAATACTTACAAAGCTTTGCTATGCTTTATAACGAGCCAAGGGCCACTCACTTTTCAATATGATAGAAATGATTTGAATTAAGTGTCAGTGGTTCATCACCATATTCAGGAACAAGAAATACCCCTTCTGTTCATTACCCTTGAGTGGTGGTGCTGGGAAAGGCCATTTTTAAAAAAATTATTATTATTTATTTTTATTTTTCCCATTTATTCTTCTCTCATATATTTCAATTTCTCTTCTTTCACTCCCCACCCCCAACCCCCACCCCCACCCCACCCTCCCACCCCCGTATCCCTTCTATCTCCTTTGCATTCAGAAGAGCAGGCCTCCCAGAGATATCAACCAAACATGGCATAGGAACGTGCAATTCGACTAGGTTTAAATCTTCATATTAATTTTTCTGGACAAAGTAACCCAGTAGGAGGATATGGGTCCCAAATGCAGGCAAAAAGCATCACAAAGAGCCCCCACTCCCACTGTTAGGGGTCCCAGAACAACAGTGAGCTGCACAACCACAGTGTATGTGTGGAACACCTAGATCTGACCCATCCAGCTTCTCTGGTTGTCATGTCACTCTCTTTGAGCCTCTATGAGCCTTGGTAAGTTAATTCTGTGAGACATGTTCTTGTGGTATCCTTGAATCTGAGAGTGTGAGCCTAGAGAAAACTACCAGGAATGGGTAATACGGGTCCTGAACCAGCCATCTTCTGTGACCAACCAAGGCTTCCAATAGAGGAACTAGAATACCAGCTTATCCATAAAACCTTCAATCTACAGTTTGTCTTGCCTGCAAGATGTGCTGGGATAAAGGTGGCACAGAACTTGTAGAACATGTAGTCATTGGTTAATGACTGTTCTAACTTGAGGCCCATCACACACACACACACACACACACACACACACACACACCATGTGTGCATGCATCAACTCCATTACACACACTGTGGATGATTAGATATGTAGTAAAGATTCCTATCAGAACACTCTTTTTAGGATTCCATTAATCCCATGGTCAAATTCAATGAGTGTCTACCTCTATTACTTGGTACTTACTATTTCTGATACAGTAGAGGTCTTGTTCTTGTGAATGTCTGAGAATTGGCTTAGGAAAGCAGTGATCCCAAAAGAAAATAATTAAACATGGATTAGACATATTCTGGAGTCAAAGTTTTAATAAATTTAAACATATATTTTGGGTGACATTGACATCACAAAGGACTTGATTTATAATTACCCTTCATTGTGGGCATAAAGCAATATCAAAATATCACATCTCTACTATTACTTACTATGTACTCATTGAGTTATTTCAGTCCAGAAGGAGATTAAAAAAAAAAAAACTACAGTTTTGAGCAGATATGGATCACCTACCTGAAATGCCACAGACCCTCATAAGCTCTATTCATTTAACATTTTTAAAAGTCAGTAGTATACTCTTAAATAATTTTATTTTGTCTAGTTTTAATCTAAGAGCAGATGAATAACTCTCAGGGGAAAACTCATATCAAAAGTACTTAAAGGTGCAACATTTCCAAAATCTAGTTTTAAAAACCAGAATTACTGCCGAGATAGGTCCTGAAGATTCTTAGGAAAACTTAACATCAATCAAAGGCACCATCTCTGCCTTAATTGATGCAGAAGAACTAATTTGTACAAAATGGAAATTTGGAAGTTTATTATTCAAATGTGTTCCATAATCACTTCAGTAATAATTGTCCCTAACGACCTCATGAAATGACTCTCAGAAACGTGAAATAACTCAGTAATCAAAGGCCAGGGACATTGACTCTTCTCACCACTAAGGAGAGAAGAGAAAGGATTGAGAAAGCGGTGTGGCAGAATAACCCTTGAAATAATAGTCTATAAGGTGAACTATTGATTTAAAAGTAAGATGAATGGATGTGTTCTTGAATGTGGCTGTTGAAAGATGAATGCCACGGGTTCCTGGTGCCTTCCATAATTAAGCCGCAATGGTAAGCCTGACAAGTGCATTTGATATAATTCTGAGATGTGAGTGGCTGGGACTTACTCCTCAGCCTGCATGATCGATGTGCTTCAATCACAGCTAGAAGCTTCCTGCTATTTGTAAATCTGAGGAGCAGCTAAGAGTAGGAAGTTATTTCCTCCCTAGTTTATGTTGTAGTGTAGCAGCTGCTACACACGTAATGTGACATTAGCAGCTGGGTGGTCTGACTATAGGTCCTATACAGAATATGAGTAGGAGGTAGTCAGAAGCATGGTCATATGACCACTCAGCATCCTGGCTCCCCGGCAGCCACACAAGCATCTCTCAATTTGTGTCCTTCATGAGATTACAAGTTTCTCTGAAGAAATGTCCAACATAATGGCTATCTGTTCTTTCCTTTGTGTACTTGAAGAAATTTAGACAGCACAATGTTCAATAAATCAGGTCCTTATTCATAGTACTTTATAAGTGAAGAAAGATCAGGGAGTCACAACCAAATCACAGTCAGCTAATGGCAAGTGCAAAGGTGATAAAGTTCGGCCTGGTCACAGATAGAGAGTTTTAGCCATAAAGCTGACTAGATTCCAGATTCCAGGGGAAGAAAAGTTTGTTTGTACCTTCAGCCTCACCAGGTCTACATAAATGTGAATCAAACCAACAGTCTATCCAGTCAAAATGAAAAGCAATAGAAAATTGATTGCAAGGAAGAGGAAATAGAGGCATATATTAATAGATAGATAAATGGGTGAGAAAAATGATAGATGATGAAGAGAATTGATTGATTAGTGAAAGGTAGAGAAAATCAGTATAATAAAATCAACAAAATTATGTTTGTGTATATATACACACACACATATATACTTTTACATATAGCTATATATATAATTATATATAATTTTGGGTAAGTAGATGATAGATGATAGATAGATAGGTACATAGATAGATAGATAGATAGATAGATAGATAGATAGATAGATAAAACTTGGCATGGATCAATTTAAATTTTTAAACAAAATAGTCATCCTGTTATGGAAATGCATTTATCTCAACTGCACAAAGACTCCGTTGCTTTACTAAGGAAGATTTTCAGTTTTGGCTGCTCACAAGTGAGAAGTAAAACACTTCTAAGCAGTAACAATTCTAAGACTGGAAGCTGTCCTTCAAATACATAGTAACCGCGAACGAGTTCTTGGGACCACTGCATTCGAGGATGTATTTTGTTAATGGAGTCAAATCCGAGTCAGACATTAATGGTGATACTTCAAACCCTTCTAAGCCTTAAAAGCAATTTCTTCTCTTAATTACTGTTTCAGGACTAGAAGGCACTCAGGCATTCTCTTTCTAAATATAGTTCTAATTCTCTGTACTTATTTCCAACATTTCTGCCAAAGTTACTTAAATGACTTGTTGGTTCTTAATGCAATACAGGTGTCAATACTATATTTCCATATTTGAATGTGCTATGAAAGCAATTCCAACAACCACACAAATGTGCACACACATGTACAAAATCACAATGGTTTTGCCCTGCAAGGGTTAATGTGTTCACTTAAATTCCTTCACAGCTATGTCTGTAAGTGAACACAGGGGTGAATGGACTTTTTGAGAGAGTATTCCATATTCAGGTTTTCTTTTTTCTGGGCTCATTTTGGTTATGATGTAGTCTTCCTGTCTCTAACACCTTTAGAAATAAAAACCACACTTGAAAACATAGGAGCAAGCCGGGCGTGGTGGCGCATGCCTGTAATCCCAGCACTTGGGAGGCAGAGGCAGGTGGATTTCTGAGTTCAAGGTCAGCCTGGTCTACAGAGTGAGTTCCAGGACAGCCAGGACTACACAGAGAAACCCTGTCTCGGAAAAAAAAAAGAAACAAAGAAAAGAAAACATAGGAGCAGTTCACAATTAAAATCATAAAACATTAATGTGGTACTTTAAATGAGAAATCCCCCCCACACACACACACCAAAGACTTCTGTATTTGAATATTTGGTCTACTATTGGTAATTTCCCCTGAAAGCAATATGGAATTTTTAGAAGGTAGAGAGATACATCCCTGGGGATGGTCATTGAGGTATTTTTTTAAAAATGTTTCAATCCCCTCTCTACTAACAATTGCTTTTTTAAAAAAGATGTATTTATTTGTTTATTATATGTAAGTACACGGTAGCTATCTTCAGACACACCAGAAGAGGGAGTCAGATCTCATTACAGATGGTCATGAGCCACCATGTAGTTGCTGGGATTTGCACTCAGGACCTCTGGAAGAGCAGTCAGTGCTCTTTATCGCTGAGCCATCTCTCCAACCCTTTGAGGTATTTTTATTGCTTGGTTGAACTTCCTTGTTTCATATCTGCTTCCTGCATGTATATGCAGTCCCTCTGCTTTTTGCCCATCAGGCCAGCCCCAAGCTTCTGTTGCCATGGTGTTCTTGCGATAAAAGGATGATAGCTATCCCTTTGGAACTATAAAACAAAATAAACTCTATTCTTCTTTAAGTTTCAGGTGTCAGGGTAATTCTGTCAAAACAGCAGAGAAATAACCAGTAGAATAGGTATTTATATAATGTACATCTACCATCATCCAGATTCTTGAGAATTCTGTCTACATTTGTACTCTATTCAATCTGGGTTATTTGGTGTTTTGATGCCCAGTTTCTTGAGTTCTTTATATATGTTGGATATTTGCCCTCTATCAGATGTGAACTTGGTAAAATTTTTTCCTCATTTTGAAAGCTGCCACTGTGTCCAAATGACAGTGTCCTTCGCCTTACAGTAGCTTCTCAGTTTAATGAGGTCCCATTTATTAATTATTGATCTCAGTGCCTGTGCTGATGGGGTTCGATTCAGAAAGTCTCCTCCTGTGCCAATAAGTTCAAGGCTATTCCTCACTTTCTCTTCTATCAGATTTAGGATACCCATTACTTTTTTCATCTATGATGCATTTGGAGTTGAGTTTTGTGTAGGGTGATAAATATGGATCTATTTGCATTCATCTCCATCAGCCACCAGGTTTGATAAGCACCACTTGTTGAAGATGCTGTCTTTTATTCAGTGTGTATTTCTGGTTTGTTTATAAACAGCCAGGTGTCCATGAGTGTGTGGATTTTTGTCTGGGTCTTCAATTCTATTCCAGTAATCAAAATATTGATGTTTAGGCTAATATTATGACTATTACTCTGTAATACAGCTTTAAATAGGGAATTGTGAAACATAACAGTTCTTTTATGTCTGAGATTGTTTTAGCTATCCAGGTTTCCATTTGTTTGTTTTCTTGTTTGCATTGCTGCTTTGTTTGTTTGTTTTTCCATGTGAAGCTGAGACTGTCCTTTCGAAATATGTGAAGGGGATTTGATTGAACTTGTAGATGGTTTGTGGGAAGATGGCCATTTTTTCTACATTATGCCTGCCAAGCCATGAGGAAGAGAAATATCATTCATATTTTTAACCAAGAGGACTGACTTCACAAACTCTGCCCAAACTCTCTCACTAATAGTCTCTACTAGGCATTTGAGTGTAATCTGACTGCTTCCATTCATGAAGCTGTTGAAAGGAAACACTTGATCAAAGGATGCCCTAAGGACCATCCTACCAGTTACTATGACTTCACAAAATTTATTTGCTACACCCCTTATCCCTGATGTAGTTCTCAGAAGTTGACCTGTGCAAGAAATGGCAGTCATGAAGGTCAAGGCAACATGAGGGTGATTAACCTCTGTATATCAAGAGATCAATGAAGGAGTTTACTGCTTTTCATTACTTCTCTACAAGAGTACAAAAGAAATCATGAAGATCACCAAACCTAGAGGCAGACTCTCCTCCGATAGGTGATACAAGGGCACTTGGACCTTGTTTGTACAGTATGCAGAACTTGAAGAAATAGTTATTTTTTTAACTAGTTTGACAAGTTTGTGATGTGTTGCAACAGACCAAACTGAAACACCAATTATTTCATAAATACAGAAAAGCCCACACCTTATTAATAATTGACTGGGAAAGTTTTATTTAATCTTGTGAAGGGTTTAGTGTATTAATTACTTTTCTTATTTCTATAACCACATACATACCTGTCAGGAAGCAATTAAGGAGTTTATTTGTGTTCACAGTTTGAAGGTACTTTCCATCTGGGTGGGGGTGGTGAAGAGTCACGAATACAAGGTATTGAATAAAGTTAATAAATGAGGAGCAGTAGATGCTGTTCTTCAGTTTGCCAACTTCTTCTTCTTTCCTGGACCTTAGGCTGTAAGATACTGCTGCTCATAATTAGGGTGGGTCTTTCTGTCTCAGTTAACTCAGTCTAGAAACTCTGGAAAATATGCCCAGAAGACTGTCTTCTGGTGATTTCTAAATCCAGTTAACTTCACAGTATTAGCCAGCACACTCATGTTACACAAGACAATCAAGAATAACTGTAGCCACACAATAATTGTAAAAATCACATAGAACAAAAAGATAGAAAGTGTTTGATGGTTATTGGTATTTTCTAAGGACAAAATATATGTTCTTAGCCCACTTTACCTTTCTAATGTAATGCATAATTTGTTCAGCTAAAACTCCTTCATTATTGGTATTTTCTAAGGACAAAATATATGTTCTTAGCCCACTTTTACCTTTCTAATGTAATGCATAATTTGTTCAGCTAAAACTCCTTCAAAAGCTTTCTACAACAATATTTTTAAATGATATGTCCTATCAAGCATAATCCCTGGGTTGATGGCACTTTAAATTTCAAAGTTCGGTTCAGGTTTAGGTGGCAATATCTTTATGAGAAATCTACTACCATAGAGAAAATAAAATGTACAAACAAAATAACCTCACTTTTATTTGGAACTAAAAATGGAATTATTTTATTATATTATAGCTAATTATAGATTAAAGTATATAAGTAATATTTGCCTATTAATCAATTTACTATAATTATTAAAATAACCAAATCTTGTCAACTGATTTCACTTCCTTGAAGCAATAGGTAGAGGTGAGAGGTCAGTACGTTTTATTTAATTCACCAGATGTGAGTTGGAGGTGATCATTTATTGTTTTTGCTCTTTCTTAAGTGATGCATATTGTCTTCCAAACCATGATTGAGTTTAGATGTCTTATTTCAGAACTATTTGGCTTTGTTCTTCTAGATAGAATGTCTTTGCCGAAAGTACAGAGAAAAGAAAGTTCTTGATCCAAGGAGGTTTGCTTGCATCTACAAGAGAATATGTTGGAATTACAGCAGGAAACTAAGAGACTCAAGAGACCCAAACTGGGCTTAGAAAACATTAGCTACATCATGCCGTGAATGGCACACACCAACTGTGCCATGAAAGAGCAGACTCTGTTTGGTGAAATCAGGATAAAGGCCTGGCTGGATTTTTGTGTAGACTTTCAATGAATGTTTTTCATTCCCTTCCCGAGTTAAGATGTTGATGTGAAAAGTTTCACTTTTGTAACTGGTAAGGAATTTGATTACCGTAGGAAGCCATGGTATTGAAAAGCATGGGTATTGTCATCTGTACCACCCCACTGTCCAGATCCATTTCAAACGTACTGCTTGGATGTTCTCCATAACTTCACCAAGGACTGTGCATGCAGGTCCTTTCTGTGTTGCTTCTCTTTCTCCTTGGTGTGAACTTCTCTCCTTCCCTCTTCCGTCTAGGGTTGGATTTTTCTTCCGCGTGCAAAGTGTTCCTCCAACCTGACACAATGTTTCAGTATTTTGCAACAGTGAAGCCAAGTCTAGCAAGTAAGTGCGCTCTCATTCATTATATGCCAGAAACACCACTGTGCACAAATGTCTTTGTGTTTATGGAAATATCTGATTATTCAGATTAGGCACTGGTTGGTTTTTGTCACACTAAACTAATTTTCTTTCAGTTTAGTCTGGAAAACTGTAGTTATTAAGAGGTAAATAATGTTTAATAAGATGCTTGCAGATGCAACATTAGCATTTTAAAAGGCACAACCCATTTCTTTTCTGCTTCCTCCGGACAGCTTACCCTTTCTTCCTGAGGACAAGAAGGCCAGTAAAGCAGCTGTGATTGTCTCTTATCCCCTGGGCTCAAGGTAGAACGAACAATTTGTTCCACAGCAGCTGAAACAAACACAGTGTCCTATCTCTAAGATTCTTGTATTTTTCAAGGTCATTGACGCTTCTCAACATTTTTTTCTTTTCTGAGATTACACTGCCTTACTGTCCTTCTTGTCCACTGTAAGAGTATTTTCCTGAAACCCGGGGCTTTTAGACTGAATTCTCTGACCTGAGGTTGGCATCCGCTTCTTTGCTCCTGCTTTTTAGATACATATTTCTTTCTACCGATGTATCTGCTTTTTCATTTAATAAGTAATGTAAGCTATCGGGGTCAGGAGATGAAATATTGTCTGATGGATACGCCATTTTCTTTCAGGGGCCTTTCCAGGTAAAGGGGTCATGCTCACAAGGTTTAGTACAGTGTTAGTAACTTCTGTTCTGAGGGCAGAGCTACTGGGTTGCATGCTCTGTGCTAACATAGTTCTTCTGTTAAAGGCTGGTTTACATCCTTAAGTCAGAATTCCGGAGAGTGGTGACAGCATCGCTAACTAAAATTGTCACAGAGTTTCAAAAGTCTGTGGAGTGCTTCTCAATGCACTGGGCACTTGATAAATAGCCCACACTTTTATCTTTGTTTATTATTTTGACACCCAATCTTTTACTTCTTTTAAACTATCATGTATCTATCTATCCATCTATCTGTTGTAGGATTTTCCTTCTCTAATCAGGTTAGTGCAGAGAAGGTCTGTGATTGGACAGGGAAAAGGGGGCAGAGCTAAGAGTTGTAGAGAGGGGAGGGGCCCAGAGTAGGGGAGAAGAAGAACCAAGGTCAGCAGATGTGAACTTGCATAGCAATTACTAGCCACAAGTAGCTCAGTTTGTACAAGGTTAGAAACATTGGGATAAAGCTTTTATCATTATCATTTGGCTCTAAAATTATTGTGTTGGCATCTTATAAATTGTAAATTTATTCTTATACACAAATCTTATTGGTTAATTGTAATGGCGAGTTTTGTGTGTCAACTTGACTCAGGCTGGAGTTATCACAGAGAAAGGAGCTTCAGTTGGGGAAGTGCCTCCATGAGATCCAGCTGTGAGGCATTTTCTCAATTAGGGATCAAGTAGGGATGGCCCTTTGTGGGTGGTGCCATCCCTGGGCTGGTAGTCTTGGGTGCTATAAGAGAGTAGGCTGTGCAAGCCAGTAAGCAGCACCCCTCCATGGCCTCTGCATCAGCTCCTGCCTCCAGGTTCCTGTTCTGTGTGAGTTCCTGTCCTGACTTCCTTTGGTGATGAACAACAATGTGGAAGTGTAAGCTGAATATGTATGTATATATATATCACCTTCTTATATGTCCATGTGTTCCAACTTATCCTTGGACTCTCTAGGTACCTGTGGATCACCTCGAACTTCCCATCATCCCCTCCCCCCACCTTCCAAGTGCTGGGCTTATAGTCATGGCTTGTCAAAATGCTGGAGACCAAATTTAAGGCTTCCTGTGTTTTAGGCAAATGTCTTATCATCTGGTCACATCTCCACCTCCTCCCTATCAGCATTTTACTGTCCTGTCCCAGTTAGGTTTCACTGTTGCTGTGGTAAAAGCTTACAGGCTACAGTTAAATAAAAGATGGAAGAAAAAAAAAAGTCTTGCAGGCCACAGTCTGTCAACAATAGAAGACAAGTTAGGAAGTTGGAGGCAGAAA
Source organism: Apodemus agrarius (assembly GCA_964023405.1). Classification (NCBI taxonomy): domain Eukaryota; kingdom Metazoa; phylum Chordata; class Mammalia; order Rodentia; family Muridae; genus Apodemus; species Apodemus agrarius. The sequence continues at coordinate 15,702,777 of OZ030025.1, read as the reverse complement.
TGGAAGCCGAGACCAAGGAGGAAGGCTGCTTCTGCTTACTGGCTTGCTGCCCATGCCTTGCTCAGCTGCTTTCTTGTACAACTGAGGACCCCTTGCCCCAGGATGCTGCTGACACAGACATCTGCGTCCTCCTGTATCAATCAGTACTCAAAAAAAAAAAAAAAGTTACACAAACATGTCCACAAGCCGATCTGTTGGAAGCAGCTGAGAATCCAAGCTCGTGTAGACCTGCACAATCTGTGGCATTGGCCATTTTAAGTTTAATGCATAATAGACTCTATCTCTCTGTGTCCCTAAAAGAGTAAAAGCTCCTCATTCCAAGTTAATATGTCAAATATACATTCTCCTGTTCACCTATGTGAAACACTATATTTGTTTTATTTTCATTAAGATTTCCATAAAATCATCTCAAATGTTACTTATCTAACTGACTAAAATAACACCAAGAAAATTAATTGCAAAGCGACAAAGGAGTTTTAACTGTGAGAAACCATTTGTGCTCTTATCAGGACACTAAATGACAGGGAATGGCTCAGCAACAAAACCTCCCCCGGAGAGCTTGGGTCCTTTGCAGTTATTTCTCTGGCTCCTTTTCTGCCTTGAATATACTTGCTCAAGCATTTCAGGTATGGGGGCTGTGTGATCTGTGGTGTACCCCTCTTCATTTTTAGTGATAAATGAAAAACTCTCTGGGTTTTGAACGTTAGCATCAATAAAAGCCTGCTGAAAATCATCGTCCCTCTTTCTTTCCATCAGCAGGATTGTCAAGCCGAGTGCTTGGCAGGCTGCCTGTGGGTGTCTGATGGACTGTACTAATGACTCATTAGGCTCCCAAGTAACTAACACCTGCTATTAGCATGCTAGAGACAACTGAGTGTTGAGTCTGGAGACAGCCTGTGGGGCTGGCTTCAGTCCTGCTGTTTGACAAGCATCTGCAGAAATCTCTACGGAGAAGGCACACACACACACACACACACACACATCTGGAAATTCTGTTTCACTTGCTTGGTCACTTAAGTGGTTGACATAAGTGCTGTCCAGAGCTTAGACCAATGGATTACTTTTTAAAACTACCAAAGACCCAGACACATGTCATTTGTGTGTAGATATTAAGCACGGAGCAGGTAAATCTAATTGTTCATGGGTAGCTTTCCTTCCATCATAATGGAACGATCTCAGAGATGTGCCCTGTAGCTTTAGTAGTTAAATGATGATAGATGAATGGAAATATGTCATCTACTCTTGAAGTAAGATATATTCAATGTGGGGTGGGGCTGAGCACTGACCCGGTAATTAAAGTCATCCTGCATCCTTTTAACTCCTGTCTATTATGTTGCAATGATGAATTGAGGTGTGCAATTAGAGTTCAAGGTTCTCTATACTTTTAGCAGCATTAAGATCACCTGCAGGAATAGTAAACCTTTCAGTGGAAAGCAGTGATCTGTGAGAATAGTCCATGGGTGACTGCCACATTTACCATGTAAGTTATAGGGTCAGATAGTCAGGGACTTCTACACAATCACAAACACTAGCTTTCTTTCTAGAATGGGATCGGGCCTTAATGTTTTCTCTAATTTATACCTATTGTTAAGTATATGAAAATAGAAGGGGACTCTGGATATGTCTCCTTGATAAAGTGTGCTGTGTAAGCATAAGTCCTTGAGTTCAATTCCCATCACCATGAAAAAAAATAAAACCAAATCAAAATACACAAATACATGTAGATAGACAGGTAAATAGAAAAATGATAGATAGATAGATAGATAGATAGATAGATAGATAGATAGATGGATGCAAGGATGGATGGATGGATGGGTGGATGGATGGATGGGTAGGTAGGTAGTTGGATGGATGGGTAGAGATAGATAGATAGATAGATAGATAGATAGATAGATAGATACATGCAAGGATGGATGGATGGATGGATGGATGGATGGATGGATGGGTAGGTAGGTAGTTGGATGGATGGGTAGGTAGGTAGTTGGATGGATGGGTAGATAGATAGATAGATAGATAGATAGATAGATGCAAGGATGGATGGATGGATGGATGGATGGATGGATAGGTAGGTAGTTGGATGGATGGGTAGAGATAGATAGATAGATAGATAGATACATGCAAGAATGGATGGATGGATGGATGGGTAGGTAGGTAGTTGGATGGATGGGTATAGATAGATAGATAGATAGATAGATCTTAAAATTATGCTGAACAAACTTTCAGCCACAAAAATCTAGCACTATAGAATCTCAAATTAAAATTTGCTCAGAAATAGGCAGGGAAAGAAAAACACCAGGATTGTAGAAGTTTGAATAGTTCTGTCACAGGATACTTCTTAACTGGGGTGGAGTCCGTGAGAACACCTACAAGCAGGAAAAACTATTTCCTGTTTCCACATGTGGGGCAGCTTTGTTTCTTGACTTGCCCTGGGAAGTGTGACGACTGTATACACGTATAAAGTTAATCACTAACACATAAGATTTATGGTTTTCAGCACATATATAAATTTAGTCATAGCAACTTACTTCTATTGTCCTTTATGGAGTCTATAATTCACTATTTATATTTATTAAAATATGAAGGATAACTTATATTTGCATATTTTCTAACAAAAGTCCTTGTGGTTTAAGAGTAAGTATTTCTTTTAACACTTACCATAAATTTAAAGTTGGGTAAGTTATTGATAAATGATTAATAGCATTACATGTAAATATAATTTCAGTAATGTCAGCCTTCATTTTAAATTAAAGTTTCATGATTTTACTTGGTTTGCTTAAAACTGCATAATTATTAAATAACGCTGGAAAGTTTTTGACCCAGATCTCTTTCTAAGTGATATATTTTTCAACATGGTGGATTTATGTATCTTTTGGAACAAACACCATTAAATTTTTGTTTAGTAATTAATTAATCTGTTCTTTTAATGGGTAAAAACTTGTGGCCATCTTTTCATACTAAATTTATTGAAGTCATATTTCTCCCTAATATGATTATGTTATGACTAAGGATATGAACCACTTAATGTACCTTGTGTGACCTTGATCACTTGGCTTCTTGCTGAAAATTATCTCTAAATTCTATGTTTAGTTTAGAAAATTAAATGCATTGAGATCTTAGACAAGAAATATCTATCATTTAGAGGCCCACAGGGAAGAAAAAAGCCAGACTTCTCAAAGTATGGTAAACACGAGTGATAGAATATCCAGCCCTTGAAAAGAATTAAGTGTAGCTGCTGCTGTAACAGGCTTGCGTTGAGCAGTGAATGATGTCATCCGTGAGCCAGGTTTGCTCTGTTATGCTCTATTTAAATCAGCCATGACTTCCTAATAATGTCAGCTTCACGCGCATGTAACCTGCTCAGTAGCAGTAACTTGGCAACAATCTTGGTCATAAAGACTGGGGGAGAGATTGGCTGTACCTTCCCTAACATCTTCAAAAGATATCATCACCGGGACTACCCCAACCTTTCCTTTGTTGAACGGACAGGGTAACCACCAAAATGGTGATCAGCAGCTAGTGTTTCCATAGGCATCTAAAGAGCATCATGGTTTGAGTTACTTCACGGAATAGCCAGTCTACCACTCTGCTAGTTACTAAGTTTCATCTAATTTAACCATGAATTGGAAAATTCTGTGTCTGACAGATACGTGCCTGCCCCAACTCACTTAATCCTGGCATCAGTAAAGGAGTTGTGGTTTGGAGACACGGGTGCGAAGTTTCCGATCCCACGGTGCTTTAGAAGCTGGCATACTGTGTTCCGTAAACAATGTGGATTTGCAGTTTGGGGAGGATGTTAAACTTCACAACTTACTTGCTTCCTGGCAGGCTTAGGCCTGCCTCTAGCTCTACTTCCAACAATAGATGCTAAGACAAAAATCCGTTTAGGAAAAACCACCACGTGGAATGAAAAAGCCATCTTCCTGTGAGTACTCAAATTCAAGGAGCCTATATTGTCTTGTTTTTCATCGTGTGAAATCTCAACAGAGCTCTCCCTTGTCATAAATATACTGAAGTCCGGGCAGAATTATGTCACACCTGGAGGTAAATGAAAATGGTGACTTCTTTGAATTATTATCGTGGACTCTCTTTACAGAGTCCATGTACCCACTTCGCAATTGTTACACATGCTACATATATCTGCTTGAATAGGAAAAGAAGCTAGGAAAATTTTACTAGGAAATTTAACTAGAAAAGTTGATGACTGCATTAAGTAGTCCTTACAGAAATTATTTAATAAAGTTCATGGTGCATAAAATGTCTCAACAATCAGGTTAGAATGGCACAGGCTAGACCTTCCTCTGCAGCAAGGCTCACCTCAGCATGTTGGACTGACTGTAAGCTCTAGTTTTATGTATGGAAAGCAACACAACCTTGTGTTCCAGCCTTGGGATCTATCTCCAAGACTGATTCAGTTAGCACAGGTGGCCTTCCAAGTAGAAAACGATCTATCAACTTCAGTTCTCTCTCGTGCAATTCAATCCTGGGTGAAAATTAACCTGCCGCACGTAATTAACATTCATGGGTAATTAATTACTTCTTCGGGGGAGAATGGGCTCATTTAGAAGGCTTGATTAAAACACACAGTTCTACAATTTAGTATGGTAAAGGGAGAAGATGGAAATAGTTAAATGATTTTCGGATCTAACATCTTCCAACCTGTGGTAGTTGTAGTGTGCTAGATTTCTAGCTTCTCTTTCAGAATTGCATTAGTCATCTGGGGCTTGTGCAATGAAATATCATTTATATACTAGGTCATTTGAATGACAGACACCTATTTATTATAGTTCTCAGAGCTGGGAATTCAAGACCAGGGTGCTAATAGACGTAGTTGTAGGTATGAGCCCATCGGTGGCTTCCAAATCCTGTGAAGAGAAACGTGGTCTCCTGCTCGCCTGCTGCCCAGACCACTCCGAGAGAGTTCATTTGAGAATGATTACCTCCAAAGCCCTACCTTCTAATACCACCACACTGGGTTCTAGGCCTTTGAAAATAAAACTAAGAGACAAAAACATTCATAGCATAATAAAGTCTCAAATTAAACTGGGCTTAGAGCCAGGAAGAAGGCAATGTTGGGTGTACCAGCTCCATGTAAGGCTAGACGATACACAATGTAGGTATCAATGTAACAATCTGCTCATGTCCTCTTCTCTTCTCTTGTTCTTCCTCTCTATCCCTTCTCTCCCCATTCTCCTCCCCCTCTCTCTCCATATGTTCATGGCTGTTCTCTCCTCCTTCCTCTACTACTCCCTCTCTCTCTCCCCCACCCTTAACCCCTCAACTCCCTTCCCAATGCCCTAAACAAACTCTATTCTATACCAAAAAATTATGCTCATGCAAGTTGAAAATATCTGCCAATAAGCTGCATGCCTGCCACAATTAGCATGGTGTGCTTTAAAAAAAAACCATCAAATGATATTCTTAGTACGGATGAGTGCTCTCTTCATTTGTTAGTTCTCCAGGCATGTGAGAAATTTTACAATAAAAAAAATGCACCACAAGATACCAGCATTATTATCTGTGTAATCATTAGAAATCAAAACCACAAGTCAAAGTATGGGTTGGAGCAGGAGCCCCCCTGCGGGCTCTGACAAGGAAAGCTCAGTCCTTCCTGGAGCCCTGGCTATACCCTCCCCTCTGCAAATTCTGTCTCCACGCTTCAGTCACACGACTGGCTACTCCTGTCCCTTAGAGTTATAATCCTCGTTTATTTCCTACAAAGGTTCAACTGCTGGGTCCAAGAACCATTAAAACTATGACAGCCACATTCTTATCAGTTTCATGTATAACTCCATTTCTAGGTACATTAAATTTGCATGTAACCAGAGGGAGGTGCTGGCAGAGATCATTTAGGCGATACCATTGGAGAGATTCAAAGCATGCCTGCCTCAACTCACTTAATCCTGGCATCCATAAAGGGATGGTGGTTTGGAGACAGGGGCATCAAGTTTGATTCCACCATGCTTTAGAAGCTGGCATACTGTGTTCCTAAACAATGTAGAAATGAAGTTTAGGTAGGATGTTGAATTTTACAGCTTGATTCCCGGCATGCTTAGGCCTGCCTCTAGCAGTACCTCTAACAATGGATGCTAAGACTGAAATCTGTTAAGGGAAAATCACACGGAGTGAAAAAGCTATCTTCCTGTGAGTGCTCAAATTCTATGAACACATATTTTTGTGTTTCCCGGTGTGTGAAATCTCAGCAGAACTCTCCCTTCTCATAAATTTAATTCAGGCAGAATTATATCACATCTGGAACTAAATGAAAGTGGGACTCTGAACTATTACTGTATACTCTCTGACTAGGACTCCATACTCACTTCCTAGTCATTACATATACCACAAACATCTAATTGAATAGGAAGGAAAAAGCCAACAAAATCTCATTTAAATAACTCAAATCCTTGAGTTAGTTTAAAATGGCATCATTATTTTCAAATATTATGTATGAATTCAGATAGCTGCTGAATACCTATTTTTCAATAACAAGAATAAATGCATTTTACAAATTCCAAGATTTCCAAGGAACAAAACATTAGGTCTAACCATTTGACTTTGAATTGCCGCTTATTGTAGTTACAAAGGTCTATGCCAATCTCGAAACATTTTAACCATTTACTTGATCTGAAAAAAATTAACATTTGGTTTCCCCGTTTCCATATTCTTTTCTTCGCTCATTTGTTCTTTGCTAAGAGATGCTTTCATCCTGAATAAGCAACTGAAGAAGAAAATTGCTGGTGCTTTTGTAAAGTACTGATACATTTAAATGATAATTGGAGGCCACTGTCGAAGGTGTTGGGGTATAGAATATAGCAAACAGTATTTATGCTTGAAGACTGCAGGGTAGAAGCTGAGAAAATAAATCATGTATAAAAGTAGCTTAAAACCGATTACAGCGGCACAAGGGGTTCCCTGCCAATAGCCCTGTAAATACCAATGTTTTCTGGCTTTTGCGGGGAGGGGGATATTGAATTCGAGTTTTAGACAGAGCAGTTGCGCCTGACCTTTTCCATTCTTTCTCAGTGCCCAGGGATCAAATTCTCCTATAAAAGATTTTTGCAGAAGGATTCCCAGCTGGGAGCAGGGTTTAGGGGAGAGCGCCAGGCAGATCCGCACAGTTACCCTTAGCGGCAGCAGGGCCACTATTTTTCCCAACTAGTACTTAGACAAAGAAATTATGTTCCTAGGTATAAGTAGTGTCATGATCTGATCAGTATGGAGACGTGTTTTTCATCACAAAATAGCAAGTAATGAGTATGGAAATATTCAGGAAGGTTGAGAGTTTATCTGGCAGTGGATTTCATTAACAAGGCTGTGGAGAAGTCGTGAATCCCTGTGGTGAACTCCATTGTCACCAGAAATCAGGTCCCTGGAATAAGGGTCACACCAGAAGATGTGACCTGGCCAGTACAGGACTCTCTACAGCTGGCAAGACGCATATTCTGTTCAGCGAAATATTGGCAAATATTTTTCTATACCCATACTGTTATTCTGGGTCTTCATACACATCAACAGGCAGGTTGATGTTGCTAAGATCACCCGAGAGCTTTAAAAACTTGTGGCCACATTCTCATTCTGATGTGGCATGTGTACTTCATTACCTCTTATATTAGTCTCTTCCGCAGATACTTGGGTCACTTCATAATGTTTGAAATTAATGTGTTACAAAAAAAATTCGCCCCCCCCCAAAATAATAGCAAAGATCATCCAAGTGGTATGAGGGTAAAGAAAGAGAAAGTGAAATTTCTCTTTTTAAAATTTCTTGTTTGAAATTTTATTTTATTTTAATGCAATATTGCTATGTTTTGAAGAAAGTTGCACAGTCCAATACTTTGATCATATTCACACTGGCATATTCTCCCTAACTCCTCCCGGATCTATATCACCCTCTGTCTTGTTAGGATTTTACTGCTGTAAACAGACACCATGACCAATGCAAGTTTTATAAAAGACAACATTTAATTGGGGCTGGCTGACAGGTTCAGAGGTTCAGTCCATTGTCATCAAGGCAGAAGCATGACAGCATCCAGGCAGGCATGGTGCAGGATGAGCTGAGGGTTCTACATCTTTATCCAAAGGAAGCCAGGAACACACTGGGCATCCTTAGGCATCTAGGAGGAATATCTACAATCCCATCCTCACAGTGACACACTTCCTCCAACAAGTCCACACCTTCTAATAGTGCCACTCGCTGGGACGAGCATATAAAAACCATCACACCCACCTAACTTCCTGTGGTATCTTTTTGTTTCAATAACTGAACTAATTTGGTTTGTGTTGCTCCTGCACTCACAGATAGGAGGCTCTCCTCTGAAGCATTGTTCACCTACCCAAGGTCTCACCTTTAAACAAAACCCACTCTTCCTTCTTCCTGTATCATCAGCTGTCAATAGTTCCTACAGTTGGTGGTTACCTCAGCCCCTCTTCATCATGCTGGAACATTAACTGACTTAAATCTTATGCCACCACAGCTGTTGAGAGCCCATCACAGCTCCAGATTTCTGTGTCTGTATGACCATGTTTCTCTCTGATCCCCTCTGAATTCTGTCTTCTCAGTCTTTCTTCTCCCTCTTCCAAGCTGGTCAATGGGCCTCATGGGGAGATCTGTGAGGTGACTGTCCCGTGTGTGACTAAGCACTGAACACTTACTCTTCACTTTGAGTAGTCATAAGTCAGTCTCAACTGTACCAAAAATGTCTTTGATGAAGTCAGAGAACAATGTTCTTCCCAGAAGTCATGAGTTGTCAAATAACAAGCCTGGAGTCAGGCATAGAACTCGTCTACTAGTGTTGTTGGGTATTCCTGAGACCCTTCCTCCAAACGATACACCCTATTAGTATTGCTCTATGTTACTTCTCTTTCCCCAAATATTGATGTTAAGACCCAATGCTGTAGACATCACACACTTTGACTTCAGGACATAACATTTATGTTGCATGAATGTCAATTTTAAAATAATGAAAACAGTGGACGATCTCCCAAATTCTTTACATATATGTGATGTGAAATTGTATGGTATGTGCATATGTCTTGCTACTCAACACATTATTGTACTTCTCAACGTTTCTCGCTTCCAAAGACTTTGCTTCAGTAGTTCTCATAGAAACTTTTGATACTCTGCTTGTCTTAGAGATTCCATTGCTGTGAAGAGACACCACGACCAAGGCAACCCTTATAAAGACAACATTTAATTGAGGCTGGCTTACAGGTTCAGTGGTCCAGTCCATTATCATCAAGGCAGGACGCATTGCAGCAGCATCTAGACAGGCATGGTGCTGGAGGAGCTCTGAATATTCTGCCTCTTATTCCGAAGACAGCTAAGAGAAAACTGCCTTTCAGGAGGCTGGGAGGAAAGTCTCAACACCCATGCCCATTGTGACAGTGGCATACTTCCTCCAAGAAGGCCACACCTATGCCAACAAGGCCACACCTCCTAATAGTGCCCCTTGAATAGGGCCAAACATATTCAAACCACCACAGTGTTCATTAGTTTTTTTTTTTCACTTTGATACAAACTAGGGTCATGTTGGAAGAGAAAACCTCAAGTGGGAGAATGTCTTCATCACATTGGCCTACCGGAGGGTACAGCTCACTTGTGGGTGGTCCCTTGGCAGGTGGTCCAGGGGAGTGTTAAAAAACATGCTGGCTGGGCAAACCACAAGAGGCAAGACAGTGAGCATCATTCTTCCACTGTCTCCTCTTCAGTGCCTGCCTCTAGGTTCATCCCTGGAGGTATGTTCAGTGATAGACCACGACAGGTAAAATGTAAGCCAAACAAATACTTCCCTCCACAGACTGCTTTTGGTCATGGTGTTTACTAGAACCAATACTTTGGAATTTAAGGGATTTGGAAGAAATTTCCAGGTCAGTTCTCAGGAAATTGATAACTCAGGGTGACTGACTACTTTCATATCAGCCTGCTCCAGAAGTGGAAACATGCCTAGAACTATAAATCTGGCCAGAAACCCCAGAAGTGAACTACTACAATTATTCTGCCAAATGGGATGGTATCACAATTATCCTTTAAATCCATATTCTATATCCATGGTATACGGTTTAACTTTTTTTAAAAAATGAAATAATAAAAATATAATGAGGTATTATGTAAACGTATCCTAAAGTGACACAAACTGGCAGTGTTCACATAAAAACATCACGTGCCAAAGAACTTTTATAGCTTTAATCAAAGTGTTGCAAGAGTGTCAGTCTTGATATAATTAAAACAGTGGGAAACCTCCCAAATTCTTTACACATATGTGATGTGACATTGTATTGACTTTCACTGTCTCACTAGTTAGCCTCTATGTAGATCCACCCTTTGCCAACTGTGCCTAATGTGCTCTCTTCTTCTGTTTTGCTATCAACACAGATGTAGGAGTTGACCATTAAAGTTCACATTTTTGCCGGGTGGTGGTGGCGCACACCTGTAATCCCAGCACTTGGGAGGTAGAAGCAGGCGGATTTCTGAGTTCGAGGCCAGCCTGGTCTACAGAGTGAGTTCCAGAACAGCCAGGGCTACGCAGAGAAACCCTGTCTCGAAAAACCAAAAACCAAAAACAACCAAAAAACAAAAACAAAGTTCACATTTTTTCCCAATTTTATTAGAGCTGATTCCAGCTTTAAGGGGAACATATCTTTAAATTTTTATATTTTTCTTGATTGAAAATAGAGATGTTTATGTTTCTTAAGTTTCCTTTAAGAAACTGTAGTTGTATTTTTATCTCACATCTATGTTTCTTCCTGTTGCTCAATCTCTGGAGCAAATCCTTCATCTCCGAGTGTATTGTTTTCAAAACCTACGAATTAAAGAAAATAATTGTGGTTTGTTCCTATAGGACTTACTGTGAGGATTAAGATAATCCTCAAAAGGAAAAGACTTAGCACGATTTCTGGACCACAACGTGCAGTAAATACAGCCACCACTGTTTACAGTTACCATATAATAAAACATGCTGTAATGGAGCTCCTCTAAGATCCTTGACACTGCCAGAAATGCAGATGTCCATTTCCAGATACATGTCTCCTTTATGTTGGTGTGCGTGGAACACTTAGTGATCACATTTATCCAACTTTGGGATCTAGTTTTTCCTGTCACTCAAAGGTGCTTAGACCATCTTGCAGCAATGAGTGACTGACAAACATGGGTGCTTCACAGCAATGTAAATGTATATGTTTCCTCAATGAAACCCACTGTGGAGTCAAATTCTCTCTCTCTCTCTCTCTCTCTCTCTCTCTCTCTCTCTCTCTCTCTCTCTCTCTCTCTCTCTCCCTAGAAGGCATGCCTCAGGTATCAGGCCTGATATTAGAAGTGATGAGATTTTTGTGTCTTTGGACACCCTCAAATAAACAAATATCTCCTGACCGTTTCATCTATGTGAGAGACATACAGTGCAGCCAGGTTGCTTTTATTCTCCACACATCCATCACTATTCATGCAGGGCAGCTGGAGTCAGACTACTTATTGATTTATCGAAAGGATTATTCTAAAACAATTTAGTAGCATCATGAATATAACATTTATTTTGCTTACATATTTTTTTACTCTATTTTGTCTTTATGTAACTGACTTTTAATAAAGCTGGAAACAATTCACAACATTTATCACTTCCCTTGGATTTATTCATTTGTTCGACAGATACGTATTGAAAAATCAGCTATGTGCCCATTTCCGACTAGGTAATGGGAGGAAGAAATGTTTGGCCCAGTCCAGTTCTCCTAGACATCTTGTTCCTGTTATCTGGAAAGTGGACCAGATGTGAATGGAGTATCAGTGAGTTACAGGAAGGACATCGCTCTGCTCTGTGTGTAATGCTTATGAGGAAGGTTTTTTCAACATGTGGTTCTTGCATCAATCTGGAGAGAAAGTGGAATTGACTATGTAATTGTAGGCATGGGAGCTTTCTCAGCCTGATGAGTGCAGATGCCAAAGTCTTTGACTCCAAGAAAGCATGGTGCCCACAGCAAGAGTGTGTGGCTAGACTCCAGAGAAGAAAGGTCACTCTACCTACGCAGTAGTGTGTATCTTAAAGAGATCATAGGTATACAGAGAAGAAAAGAATGAAACATTTAATGTCTTGAGATAGTTCTGACAGAACTGTATTGTGAGCTGAAATCATAAGGGAGAGGTCAGAAGAGTGTACAGAGAAATTAAGGGTGGGGTCGGAATAGCAAGTCAAGTGACTTCATAGAACTAATGTTACTCAGTGAACATTTTGCATTCATGTTTACTTTTTACTAAATGTTTTATGAAGGAACTGAGTTTTGGGGGGCCTTTAAGTTTGGAGTGTGCGAGTGTGCACCTCTCTGGATGTATCTCTATCATGGTTGTACGGATTTTGCTGTTTTTGCAGATCAAGAATGCATATGATGCGTTCAGCTTCATATAAACTGTTCTTTATACAATGACTGAGTTACTATTTCTTAATTATATTTGGCTCTCTCTCTGTGTGTATCTGTGTGTCTGTGTGTGTTTGTTTGGTCACTTGTGTGTATACATGGAGGACAGAGTTCAATGTAAGGGATCTTTTTAAATTACTTGGTATTGCGACAGGGTCTCTCCCTGAGGCTGGAGCCCACTGATTCAGACAAACTGCCTGGGTACATTCACTTCTGGGGTTGCTGGCATGCACAGCAACTCTATACATATATGTAAGTACTGGGGATCTGAACGCAGGTCCTCATGCTTGCACAGCAAGCACTTTTCCAGCTGTGCCATCGCCCCAACCTCTGCTTCAATGAACAATTTATAGCTTCACTATGCAGTACCTTGCTTGGAACATTTTTTTCTTTTTACCGTGCAAGCTTCTGAGGAAGTCTGTATCTTACAACCCATTCACCTCTGTATCCACAATACTGCGGCTCATAGAAAGCTATCTCTTTCTACAGTGGTTATATTTTAATTATTTCTTTCATTTTTGAGATTGTGATAGAACCACATCATCACCCCTCTCTTTTCTCTTCACATACCCTTCTTACTAATATGGGACGGAATGCAGTGGCTATTTATTTTGAACCAATCAATGCTGTCTTTCAATTGTAACTTTTTTTTTTTTTTTTTTTTTTTTTTTTGTCAAACGCTGAGAATGTTCTGAGAACCGGAACCATGGTATGTTCAGTTTTAAAAGACAGGCGTTCTAACGGAGAATGTATCTCTTTCCAGTCTGTTCCTAAATGTATCAGAACATTCAGCATAAAGCAAGGAAAGATGGCTCAATGGGAAAAATGCTAGTCATGCAAGTGTGCGGATTGAGAATTACATCTTCTGCACCCACATAAAACTGGGGAGCTGGCATGGCCACTTATAATCCCAGAACTTGAAGGTGGGCTTAGGCAATGATCGGGTCAAGCTGGCTAGTTAAACTAAGCTGAATCTGTGGGCTCCAGAATCAGCAGGAGTGCTTTCCCCAATAAATAAAGTAAGAGACGGAGAAAAACACCTGACTTTGTCCTCTGGCTTCCCCGTGAATGGACACAAAAGATGCACACACCTAAAATAGCATAAAAGTCACAATGTACAATCCATGTCACCTCTACATACTCTTCCAGTGACTTGAGCCTGAGATTAGAATAGGAGCCTGAGCTGCAGTGACAAGGATAAAGGACGTTCTCAGATGACTTAAATCACACAATGAGAAATGGTGGGAGGACTTGGTGGGGGTTGCAATGAAAATCTATGCATGTTTTCCATGGGGGGAAAAATTCAGAGTAAAGTTGCAAATCATGTTAGACAAACAGCAACACTTAACTCTTTGGCGTAGGTATTTTAAAGTTGGCTGACTCTGGACTATTCTAAGCTCTCAGATATATTAGGGATCTCACTTCTTTCTGAATGCTGTAAAGATACCCTAGAATGCTCTAGCTTTCTTTACATTCTGGAGCTGAATTTGGAAAAGTCTTAAAGCTCTACTTCTCCAGAGCACTCCTAACTGACCCAGACATTGCTCCTTCAATCTGAATTATTTTATAAAAAAAATGCTTCGGTTAATATGTAAATGTGTTCTGTGTTGTCTGGAGAAGGAAGGCACTGATTTTAAAGATGAGAAAGGAAATTTGGGGCTGAAAGCTGAAACATTCTGTGGAATGCAAGCAGCAATTTTTATTTATGACTTCAGGTCAATATTGTGTAATTTAACACATGAATGATATACATATATACACACACACGTACATATATATCATATACATATATATGTATGTGTATGTGTATATATGCAATATAAAGTACCTTACACAGAAAGTCAAGATTATAGAACCTCTCATCATTTTTGTTTGCGATTCTTATCTGGGTCCTATCGCATCACATGCACATGTCTCAGTGGCCTCCAACTGAGGCTCAGCATCTCTGTTGGGCCTGCTGTGTTCTCTACCACAGGCAGAATTCTTAGATTCCAAAGTCTGATTAGCAACAGCATCGGTACAGCTTCTGTGTGACCACTTTTCCATTCAATGTCTTCTTCCATCAACCATATTAATCTCACTTGCAAGCCCCCAGCCCCCTATCCAAATAGGATGCTAGATCTCAGGAGTACTGCCTTTCAAGTCATAACACTGAGAAGAGATGTCTTCAGCCAGGTCCCTGAACCTTTACATTATCCTTAGAAGTACATTAAAGAATGGTAGCCCTTACCAGGTGTTACAGACCAGGATAAACTCTAAGACACTCAGTGCTGCATGAGCCCATGAGCTTCCACACTCTTTTTCTTTTATAAATTGCTTATTCTTTATTAAAAAAGAAGATCTGGGGGGAAAAGCAAGCTCTCAAGGGAACTGAATGGTTTATAAATTATTGATTTATTTGCATGCTTTCTGTGAAATGTGTGAGGTGTGTTTTTGGACACAATAACAAATATGTGGGAACTGACATAATGGATTAACTAGAATTATGTTAGTGTTGTAAGCACAGCCTTCATTACCCAGGGTTAGTGAATTCAGCATGCCTGCTAATTCACTTTGCCTGGAGACTCATGCATTTTCTACTAAAAACTGCCAATTCTACCCTGGCTCATTTTATTTTAGTGAAAATAAACTTCTGATACTTTTCTGTTAATGGTCACATTAAATTTTTTTTAAATAACACCTTTTCTTTGTGCAGTTTTTGATGATAATGTCCAGAAAGTATGCAAAATAGAAAATGGGAAAATATTGAAAATCCAATAATCTATATTTTCACACAAATACAAATAGTAGAAGTACCATGTTCTTACAGATATAGATATGTGTATACCATGTCAAGTGTTAATCACACAGATAAAAATTAACTCAGCTTAAACATAGAATCGAGATATATGAAATTTAAAGGTGTTTCTATTAAAGTATAAATGACCAAATTTTATGCCAATTATGCTTTAATAGAAACATCTTTAAGATCTATCTATCTATCTATCTATCTATCTATCTATCCATCCATCCATCCATCCACCCACCCACACAGCCATCCAGCCATCCATCCAGCCATCCACCCACACAGCCATCCATCCATCCATCCATCCATCCATCCATCCATCCATCCATTTATCCATCTATCTATCTATCTATCTATCTATCTATCTATCTATCTATCTATCTATCTATCTGTTTAAACCTGTAGAACACAACATTACTGTATGAATATCCTCTCCCATGCTTTAATACACATACCCTCCTACCACTTAAACTTCACTCCTAATGTACTTCAGATACTGTAGAATAGTTTAAATGGATTTCTAAATATATGGAGTCACAAATAACTGTTGTCTTTGGCCTGTCTTCCTAACTGAAACCAGTTACTTTGTAGTCTGTATATGCTGATATATTGAAGCTCACATGCATCTAAAAGTTTTAAATGATGTTAGAGTAACTTTAAGCTTATGGAGACAATGAAACATAAGATGTGGAGTTTCTTTATCTGCTCATGTCCTTGACCTCTTCCATGAAGAGCATTTTGCCCATTGTACAGTTGGGTCAACACTGCTGTGCAGTTCAGAACTCAAGTCCTGTGTCTGTAACAAACTCTCTCTTGGCTGTGACCCTTTGATACATACAGGTCAATGTAGGTTTGGATGATTGCACAGTGCCATTTATCTTTTATTACAGAGTTTGAAGAACAGTCTTGCTGTCCTAAAACAATTTTCCTAGCCTATCTATTTATCTCAATCTCAGATCATTCTAGATCTTTTTACTGTCTCTACAGTTGGGTTTTTACAGACTTGGGTATCTTTGAAATTGGTTAGACATATCAAACTGACTTCTCTCACTCACCAAATCGCACTTACGCTTCATGTCTAAATAGCTCATTCTTCATTAGCCAATAATATTTTTGCCTGTTTACTCATCATTTACCTGTCGACGAGCACCTTGCCATTTTCTGAGTTAGTCTTACTATGAATAAAGATGCTGTAAATGCATACCTGAAGTTTTTTTGTGTGGAAATGTTTTCCATCAAAACCATGTAAATTATCTAAAAATACAGTAAGTAGGTCACCTGATAAGACTATGATTTGCTTTATAAACACAACTAAATCATCTTACAATGTCTGTGCTGCAGATGTAACAGATGTGCAGCTTGGTCTTTGTGTGGGTACCCCAACAACTGTTGTCTGTTGCCTGTGTGTGGATTCCATTTCTCTTACTGGATTGCCTTGTCTGGCCTCAGTGGGTGATATCTGGGGATGGGGTGGCTCCCGCTTCTCAGAGGAGAGGGGAGGGGCAAATAGGGGAGGAGCTGTAGGAGGCTGGACTGGGTGAAGATGGGGTGGATATTGGGATCTAAAATAAATAAATAAGGAAAAACTTCTGTGATGTTCTGCTTTCTCACAAACAAGAAATAGGTTGTTTCTCTTTGTCCCTTCAGATTCTGCTGTTGCCATTGTTTGGATTTTACGTTTGTAGACAGAGAGTGATCTCATCTTTGTATTGTGATTGGTTTCAGACACAGTTTCCTTGGCTTATGTTTGCCATCAATAGATCTTGTGAGTCGCTGTTGGTCTAGACTAGTGGTTCTCAGCCTTCCTAATGCTGTGACCCTTTAATATAGTTCCTCATGTTGTGGTGAACCCCAACCATAAATTTATTTTTGTTGCTAATTCATAACTGTAATCTTGCTACCGTTATGAATTATAATGTAAGTATTTGTATGCAGAATATCTGATATGCGACTCCCATAAAAAGAGTCATTTGACCCCAAAAGGGTCATGAGCCACAGGATGAGAACCACTGGTGTGGATCATTAAAAACCTTTTAAAATGAGTTGTTTTTCTTTGTAAGATTTAAGAGTGTTTCATGTGTTGTTTGTGCCAGTCCTTCATTAGATAAGAAAATTGCAATAGTATTTTTTTTCAGTGTAGAAATTTCTTTTAATTATCTTTAACTGTGTCTTTGTTTGGCTTCATTTTAATTTTTGGTGATATCCAATTGTCTTGGTATTTCCTATTGTTGGTGAAGAGAGACAATGGCCCAGATAACTCATTTAACTGGGGGTCTTGCTTACTGTTTTTGAAGGTGAGTCCATGGCCATCATGGTGGGAAGCGTGGCAGCGGGCAAGAAAGTAGCCATGATGCTGGAGCAGTGACTAAGTGACTGATCAATCTGATCCATAGCATGGGGGAGAGAGAGACAGAGAGAGAGACAGAGACATAGAGAGAAGCAGAAAGAGACAGAGAGCAACACACAGAGAGAACAATAACTGGGAATGGCTGAATGACATAGACTCATGAAACCTCAAAGCCATACCTCCAAATCCTTCTCAAATAACTCCACCCATGAGGGAGCAAATATGTGTGTCTACGGAGGCCATTCTCATTCAAACCACTATACCAATTCATCAATATATTTCTTTAATAATTGTGCTTCTTGTGTTTTATCAAAAGTTATCACTAAGTCAAAGGGAACCTGAGGATTCTTTTTATCCTTCACACATTTGAGAGATTTGCCCTTCGTGTCCAGGTTTCTTATCTATTCTGAGTGGTGCAAGATTATCATTTAACTCATTTAGTATATCAATATCCATGGATTCCAGCAGCATTTGACAGAGTATATTCATTTTTATTGATCGTATTTTATGGAAAGGTGATGATTTATTTATTTGTCTCTAGATATACGTGCTTTTTAATTCTAGATTATTGCTTCTTCTAAAACATCAGGCATAGTACAGGGGCATGGAGAAGAGGAACACATATTCATGTTGCCTTTTTCTCAAACGATAAGGCCATTTTATCAGTCACTGTGAGGCTGTAAGAAGCCCAGGTTCTCACACCACACGTGATGCTCAACCTTTCTGTTGTATTCATTCCAGCGATCATTCGCTAACATCTCGTCTACTTGCCTTTCCCAAATGACCAAACAGTGAATGCATACTTGGGTGTGCTTATTTGCAGTACTGCTTTCCTTGGCAAAGATGTGTTGAAATGTTTTCTCTCACTGTTACATTGTTGCATTCTGTTTTCACACAATTATTCATTAATAAAGTTGGAGTTAACATCCATGAAGAGGCATAACATTTTGAGATTCTTTTTTCATTGTATAGGGCCTTAAAAACCATAGAAATGGATTAGTATGAATTTGTAGTCACTGATGGTTTGCTCATTTCTCTATAGGTTGTTCTTTGGGATTGTGTTTTAGTACTTTACTCTACAAGGGCAGATATTCCATTACTCAGATTGATAATGAAACTGTTATAGGAATGCTAATTCTCTGGGGGCTGGAAAGAATGCTAGGAATTGAAGTGCATGAACTGCTCATACAAGAGACCCGAGTTCTGGTCTCAGCATCCACATTAGGTGGTTCCAACCACTTGCAATTTCAGCCCCAGGAGATCTGATATTTGTCCTTGTAAGGAACTGTACTCAACTGAATATAGCCATAGAGTCAGTGAGTCAGTTTCTCTCTTTCTCTTTCTCTTTCTCTTTCTCTTTCTCTTTCTCTTTCTCTTTCTCTTTCTCTTTCTCTTTCTCTTTCTCTTTCTCTTTCTCTTTCTCTTTCTCTTTCTCTCTCTCTCTCTCTTTCTCTCTTTCTCTCTCTCCCCCCTCTTCCCTCTCTCTCTCTCTCTCTCTTTCTCTTTCTCTCTTTCTCTCTCTCCCCCTCCTCCCTCCTCTCTCTCTCTCTCTCTCTCTCTCTCTCTCTCTCTCTCTCTCTCATATACCCACAGCCCATACATTTAACTCAAAATATTTTTAAATAACAGTAATGCAAAGCTATACTTGCTTGGGTTAAAAATAGCCCTGAGATGGGAGCTCCAACCTGGAACTAAGGTATTTAGTCCTCACCCCTTTGTTAGATAAATTTGAGGTCTCTAAAGGATTTAAGACTTTGTTGCATGCTGCTTGCACATTTTCAGAACTCCCAAAAATGTTTTCTTTTTAAACAGAAAATGAGCTACTTGGTGTTTGAAAAATTAGATAAACCCTATTCCCACAATACTTGTAAAAGACTCTCTGATGTGTTTGGTTTTGGCTTTGCAATAGCAGGGAGAACTGGGGAGTTATGGCCATTTATTTTGGCCACAGTGAAGAACAAATATTTGTTGCATTATGTTCAAATGACTTCATGTATCCCACACAATCTGTGGAAGAAAAACTCATCCAATAACCACAAAGTCATTGCACCTGTGTTGGCCTGCAATGATCAAGATACTTGGTGAAGAATGATGCTATGTATCTATATTGTATCTTTCAAGTTGTGTAGATACACTTACCATGAAATGTTTAAAACATTTAACATCTAGTAATATATGAAACTGTTGATGTATTTATAAACTTTCATGTATTTAAATAGTTATATTAAGCATATTTTTCAGAAGAATAAAAGTATTGCATCTTTATTTTAGTTTTTTGGTTTAGGGTTTTTTGTTTTTGTTTTTTGTTTTTTGTTCTTTTTTTGCCTTTTGGTTTTAAAACAGATGAATTAAATCCTGTGGAAATGAAATTCAATAAAATTTAATTGGATCAAGTTGAACTATGGCATGCCAGGGCCATTATACCATCTGTTTTTACAAAATGCTCATTTAATTTAGGTTGGTGTATTTAAAAAAAAACTACAGAAATCAATTCATCCAAAGCTTTTCTTCTTTAATAATTAAGCATCTTTCTCTTAAAATCATTTCTTTGGACATGGGAAGAGCCAGGGTCAGTTCCTATTTTAATTCAGTTCCATATTATATAGTAACATATACTGAAGTGAAGTAACATCACTTTTTCCAGAATTTAGTAATACAACTCTTACTGGAATGACTCAGTAACAGAAATCCTGGACTGAAAATGAGGGCATTTTCCTCAGAGAGTATTCTTTTACTACATAAAACAAAAGGAACAACTCTTGTTTGAAATATTAAACATGGTCTTATGATTGCATAGTCCAGGAATGTCCCAGTACATTTTTATGTCTATGGGTGTGGCTTACACACTCCTACACACATGCCAATATTGATGTATATTCCCTTGTTAGTATGAATGCTGACAATGTACAGCAGTGTATAAAGAAGCAGAGTTTCCATTAGTCACTATGGGACAGTGTTTCACAAAAACAGCCTTGCTTAGGTAGTTTTTAACTTTCACTATTATCATTGTTTGAGATGTGTGTGAATGATATGGGGGCACACTTACAGCAGTGGTGCATGTGGAGATCTCAAAACAGATTTGCTGGTCTATTTTCTCCTCTGTCCTCCATATAGATGTTAGGGGTCAGGGTGATGTTGGCAGGCTTGGGCAAGCACCTTCACTCACAGAGACGTCTGGCTGGTCACCACTTAAGGAACGTTTCATGAGATCATTCTCATTTTTGGATTATCAGGCTACACATTTAACACTAGCTCAAAGTTTAGAATCATATTATTTAGGGATAGACATTTCTCAGAATGATGTTCAAGTGTGATTTGTGGTAAGTAATGCCCTTTTTACCTAATATTCCATAGATTTCAATTAGAAATGCATTTTTCTCTTATTCTGAATGTCAAGAGGTAGAAAAGCCTCTATGTATCTAGCATTTATAAACTGCTTTACATTTTACAGTGCTATATTATATTGCATATAGATGTCTCTTAAATGACTGTTATCAGTTATTGCATCAACTCTGGAAACAGGTTCATGGGAAATGAAGGCTCACATTGTTTTGTAAATTAAAATTCACTCTACTGGAAAAGACAGAGAGAACCAAAGTGATCTGTGGAAAGGTGTTCAGGAAGAAAGTGCCTGGATCCATTGCCTTACTGAGTTACTATGTTTGGAAAATTCTTGTGAACAGATTTGACCATGAACAAGAAGCAATTATTTTTTTAAATGCCAGTATATTTTCCTTAAAACTCCGAAGTTGCAGAACCATGGATGCATACTAGACAAACAAAGCAACACCGTGGAGCCTCAGGAACTGGGTTTCAGGATTGAGTAGATGGATAATGGATCATCTGAGGGTCAAGGACTGACTGGAAACTGAACTCTGCACTGAAGACCACAGTCTCAACAATGTTTACTGCATGCAAAGCCCAGTGGTTGTGGGAGCTTGCATGTAAGAGTTGACATAAACCCTTAAAGGTGAATCCTCAGCCAGACTTTTTCACAATTTGAAAATAGGAGATGAAAAATTTGCCCAAGATTCTGGAGGAAATGCATATGTATGTTGAATCCTAGAGTAATACACATGCAAAAATACATGCATATGAACATACACTGATGTGCACACAGACACCCTGAGTCATGCATTCACATATGTGAAAACATGCAGACACACACACACACACACACACACACACACACACACACACTGATGTATAGCTACTAGATTTCCAGTGTATTTAAGTGCAATTTCACCCTCAGATACATCCTTCCTTCAATAAGGCAGTTTTTGTGGTGACCATGGAGTTGCAGTTGTCCGTATTTTAATGGCTTGCCATTCCCAGTCCTCTTTTATGTAGAGCCTGGAAACCTCACTTGGCTCTTTCTGAAGACATTACTATCTCCTGCATCACTGCCTTGCTCAGCCAAGATCTTGTGAATGTAATGAAAACATACGTTATCATCCTCTATCTAGAGGGTCAATCTGTGAGGCCATGACGGGGATCCTTCTTATCTCAGTTTGATCTATGTGGGGGTAGAGTCACCACGCATGGATTCTTCAGGGAGAGTTTTTTTTTCTCTTTATTTTCAAACTTCCTCCTTCTCATTATTTCCCAACTTCTAGATTGTTACTCCATGTCCCAAAGTTGCTGTATTGGGAACTCACAGTAAGAGTGAGCACTTGTGTCTAGACAACATGGCTGACTTTCAGTGGGACCTGGAGCCAAGTGCACTGGGTGTGGTGAAATGAGTTTTAGAAATATTTTTGAATAAGATGAAAAAGAAACAAAGATTAGCGCAAAAAAAAAAAAAGAAGAAGAAGAAGAAGAAGGCCCATAGTTCAAGCAAAGACAAGGGGCCCAAGGCTCCAAATCAATAAAATTGATGTTTTTCATAGCCAAAGAGTCCAAAAATATCAAGCTACAAGTATGTGTCCTGCTATGTTCATCTGGAATATAAAATGTAGGGGAACACTCTTTCTACAAGGAAGGGTTCTCTCAAATGGTGACTATTTGGAAGGGGCACAATTCAAGTGCTGTTTATAAACAAATGGATATGTAGAAATGCTTAGAAAACAAATAAGAGTATGCTAATTTAAAAAAGCACTAAAAGGTAATTGGGATGCAAGAAAGAAGACCTAGACACTGTGTCTGTTGGTATTTAACAACACAAATTACAGAAATATGTGTTTTCAAATATATATTGGAATTTTATTATAATTTCAATGAGTTAGATAAGTCATGGGAAAGTACCTTAATAACCACAAATAATACAAAAGGATGCGTAGAGTGCTTTTATTCATACTAATGAGTTAAGAATAATGGACTCTTTATGTCTACACTCAGCCTTCAAAGTGTTAGAGTTAGCATGTGGAGACAAAGAGAATTAACAGAAGATCATAGACAGCAACATGTTTATAACAAAGTCAAGGCAAGGAGACAATACGAGCTGAGGGCAGACCTTACGGCAGTGACTGGCATGAGAGATTATTATAGACATGGTTCAAAGAGTGAAATTTGAGTCACAAGGTATGTCTCACTTATCTGGGTTACATGATGGTGTTTTATTTGGGAAGCTAATTAAGCTGTATTCTCTTGATGAAGGATCCTTCGAATGTGCTTTATTGCCCTAATAACGTATGGTAAATATAATCAGGAAGAACTAAGGAGAAAAAGAAGTTAGACCATAGAGTATATACAAGGGAATATATGTCATGTGTGCACATCAGAAGGCCTCCTCAAAAGAGGGGTGACACTCAGTTGACTCAAGCAAGGGTCATTGGTGACACTGTGTCTTTCTGTAGTGACCACCCTACTAGTCATAGAGCCTTTCGCATAAAGACTCATGTGAAGCAGATAAAAATAGGGGTGCGTCCCACTCTTCTCATATTAATCCAGATCTCTGACTCTGAGTACCAGCGGAGGTCTGGAAGACTCTTTCTTTCCACTTTTCTGGTGTTACAAATCAAGCTTTTAACTCCATATTTGAAAGCTTTCTTATAGAAGTTAAGTAATATTCTACCAGACTTTCTATGATGTTCTTAGGGTAAAATTGTCAATTTTCTTTCTTTTTTTTTGTCAATTTTCAATTGGTCCATGATATTCTGAAGGTCTATATGAGCCATCCCCCTGTCATTTTGTATGTGATCCCATTTCTTTGATGTTAATGGTTGATAAATGATCACATCTGTCTTACTGGTTTATGACGTCATCTCCTTTGTGGCTGAATTGTCCAGCCTTGCTACTGCATGAGAAAATGTCAGCTTCCAGAGAAGTAGAATCTTCCCTAGCATAGTCTTCAGTGGTGACAGTGAAGGGAGAACCTTTAAAGCTGTGTGGGACTGCAGTGTGGCAATTTCTTCCAATATCGGAGGGAGGGAGGCCTGTTAAGATGTGGGGTGTTCTAAATAGAGGTGAAACATTACACTCTGCAGGATGGTTCCTTAAATTTAAGTAACTAAGCAGTCCAGAGCTTCAGGGAGCTCTGTTACTGGCCAGGTTTACTGGGTATCTGTTTCTACAAGTTTATATAAAATGTAAGGACTACCAGAGACATCCTCAGTGCAGCTGAGCTGCCGGAAGAATCTGGTACCTGCCAAAAGCCTGGAGCCTAGAACTGTCCAACCTGGTGAGCATACCTGCAGACTGTGCAGTGTGCTACAGGTTCCCTGATTTGTGAACTGTCACCCCTGCTGGGGGTGAGCCTTGAGGATTCAGCCATCTTTGAGTTGTTCGGGTTCCTGTAAGTAACCCCTCATTCAGATTTCTGTAATTAACCTCGATTAGACGCAATGGTTCACCAAACCAGAGTTAGGTGTTCTCTGTGGCAGGCTCTCTAACTAAAAGAGGAAATGTCTGTTCATGTCTCTCCAGGACTGGTGTCACACAACAGGAACAGGGTGGGAGAATGAGAAAGCAGACAGCATGTGGAAGCAAAGCCCATTGCTGGAGCTTTGTGGGGAATTAATCGTCCCTGAGGCAAAAGTGCTGTGGAATGGTTTCAATTCCATTGGCTGATTGAACAAGGTCTGGTAGCTTCTACCGTATAAGAGCCGCAAAAGCAGTGGGAATTCTACTCCGTGTCACAATGGAACATCAGGGGAGGCACAGGTTTTGAAAGCATCGTACCAAATATGCATACACAGAGCAGTGGGCACGTCCCAGCAGTTAGCCTTTTAGCTTGGAAATGGGCAAAGGAGAGAACAGGAAAACGCAGTCTGCACCAAGCTATTAGTGTTTGCAAGCAGGTGCTCCGTTTGTTTGTTATCGGGTAATAACAATAACTGGCAAGCCAGCCATGGTGTAAATCTGATTTTTCCTTTGTGCGTGGCTTGTTAACATCGAAACATCACACTGCTTTCTATGCAACCCCACCCTCTCCTTCTTATTATCTCTCTTTTGAACAGAACAGTTTGCTTTTATGATTGACAGTTCTGGGGAGATCTATAGGAAACAACAAACTACCATGCAGGCACTTGAATTTTATAGCTCCTCATGCATAATCTGAGATTTGGTGTCAGGGTGCCAAATGGCACTGCGGCAGGAGAAGCAAGAAAACCCACTATTGAAATGCTATGATAGAATCCAGTAATGGTGTGTGTGTGTGTGTGTGTGTGTGTGTGTGTGTGTGTGTTCTGGTTAAATATGCTTAAAAACAAAAGACAGATGGTCAATATGTCTGGGGTGAGATAAGAGTAGAAAGGCTTGAAGAAATTATGTTCTATGGTATAAGACAATGACGACGATGGAGAAATTTTAAGTTGGAATCTGGTTAACAGGGAGGTGGTAAATGGGGAGAGCAAGTCACATACAGTTGCTTCAAGGGAAGGTGCTTATTGTCAGCCTTAAGAATCATTTGTGGCATAGCCACAAACAACATAAAGTATCTTGGCGTAACTCTAACCAAACAAGCGAAAGATCTGTACAACAGGAACTTCAAGTCCTTGAAGAAAGAAATCGAAGAAGACCTCAGAAGATGGAAAAATATTTCTTGCTCCTGGATTGGCAGGATCAATATAGTAAAAATGGCCATCTTGCCAAAAGCAATATACAGATTCAATGCAATCCCCATCAAAATCCCAACTCAATTCTTCATAGATCTAGAAAGAGCAATTCTCAAATTCATCTGGAGCAACAAAAAACCCAGGATAGCTAAAATTATTCTCAACAATAAAAAGACTTCTGGGGGAATCAATATCCCTGACTTCAAGCAGTACTACAGAGCAATTGTGTTAAAAACTGCATGGTATTGGTATAGCAACAGGCAAACAGATCAATGGAACAGGATTGAAGACCCTGAAATTAATCCACAGACTTATGGTCACTTGATCTTTGATAAGGGAGCCACAACCATCCGATGGAATAAAGATAGCCTTTTCAACAAATGGTGCTGGTTCAACTGGAGGTCAACATGCAGAAGAATGCGAATTGACCCACTCTTATCTCTTTGCTCTAAGATCAACTCCAAGTGGATCAAGGACCTCCACATAAAACCAGACACACTGAAACTATTAGAAAAGAAACTTGGGAAGACCCTGGAGGACTTGGGCACAGGGGAAAAGTTCCTGAACAGAACACCAATAGCGTATGCACTAAGATCAAGAATCGACAAATGGGACCTCATAAAATTACAAAGTTTCTGCAAAGCAAAGGACACTGTCCGAAGGACAAAACGGCAACCAACAAAGTGGGAAAAGATCTTTACCAACCCCACATCCGACAGAGGGCTAATATCCAATATATACAAAGAACTCAAGAAGTTAGACCGCAAAGAACCAAATAACCCTTTCAAAAAATGGGGCACAGAGCTAAACAAAGAATTTTCACCAGAAGAAATTCGGATGGCCGAGAAACACCTTAAGAGATGTTCAACATCATTAGTCATCAGGGAAATGCAAATCAAAACAACCCTGAGATTCCACCTCACACCAGTCAGAATGGCTAAGATTAAAAACTCAAGAGACAACAAGTGCTGGCGAGGATGTGGAGAAAGAGGAACACTCCTCCACTGTTGGTGGGATTGCAAAATGGTAAAACCACTCTGGAAATCAGTTTGGCGGTTCCTCAGAAAATTGGGCATGTCACTTCCAGAGGACCCTGCCATACCACTCCTGGGCATATACCCAGAGGATTCCCCTACATGCAATAAAGACACATGCTCCACTATGTTTATAGCAGCCTTGTTTATAATAGCCAGAAATTGGAAGGAGCCCAAATATCCCTCAAAGGAGGAATGGATACAGAAAATGTGGTATATTTATACAATGGAATACTACTCAGCAATTAAAAATAATGAATTCATGCAATTTGTAGGTAAATGGTTAGACCTGGAAAATATCATCCTGAGTGAGCTAACCCAATCACAAAAGAATGCACATAAAATGCAATCACTGATAAGTGGATATTAATGAGCCCAGAAGCACTAAATACTCAAGACACAAATAGCAAGTCAAATGATTCCCAAAAAGAAGAAAGGAGAGGACCCTGGGCATGTAAAGATTGCATCCAGTTTAGTAAAGAAACCGAGGGGGGAGGGGGAATGATTGGGGAATAGTTGGGGGGGAGAAGAACTATGGGAACTATGGTGGGTGGGAACTGGGAAAGGGGAAAGCCTTTGAAATGTAAACATAGAATATAGAAAATAAAAATAACTAAAAGAATCATTTGTGGCCGGGCGGTGGTGGCGCACACTTTTAATCCCAGCACTTGGGAGGCAGAGGCAGGCGGATTTCTGAGTTCGAGGCCAGCCTGGTCTACAGAGCGAGTTCCAGGACAGCCAGGGCTACATAGAGAAACCCTGTCTCGGGAAAAAAAAAAAAAAAAGAATCATTTGTGTATCAGCATAGCACACTCTATTATTCAACATTTAAGCATACATTTTTATATCTTCAAACTAATGTGCGTACTTTAAGCAGCAGAGCTATATAAGCAAGTGTCGGTGGTTAAAAGTAAAAAGGCATTTATTTATTGACTATCTAGTGTCTGTCTGACATTAATTAATCTTACATCGTTTCTTTTTTAACAAGGATGTTGCTAGAGCCATTAACGCAACAAGACTATGGCAGAACTGCAGAGATGCTGTGCACTGTGTTCACAGCTACCAAGCAACTAAGCCAGAGTGCCAGCCGTGGATTGACTATTTATTGGGTGCAGTGATTTTTCTTCTTCTTTGAATGAATGAAGAGAGACACTCACACGGGGTTTAACTGATTCCCAGGTTCATTGGGTTGTAACGGATGAATACTGGATGTATTCTACATACACACTATGGGTTTAATGTTCACGAACACTGTGAACTTGCTACCACAGCTAAATTAGCATATTCATTATGACACGTAGTCACCGATACACGTGTATAAGAGAAACTTAAGGAATTCGAGTAAGCAGTATAATACTAATTGCAGGTTGAAAAGTTATAAAGTC
Source organism: Apodemus agrarius (assembly GCA_964023405.1). Classification (NCBI taxonomy): domain Eukaryota; kingdom Metazoa; phylum Chordata; class Mammalia; order Rodentia; family Muridae; genus Apodemus; species Apodemus agrarius. Next base: position 15,674,839 of record OZ030025.1, on the reverse strand, counting down.
TTCCAGACAGTTTTTTTTAAAATAAACATTATTATTGCTTTACAAGAAATGTTCTCCTAATCTTTGATTTTATAGAGCTAAAGACACTGTTCCTTTGAATCACGGCTGCCCAAAAGGCTTGTCTGTTACACAAAACGGACCAAGTTTATGTTACTTACATTTAATTTTTCTTGTAGCCTCGGCTAATCTGCATGTGGAATCTTATGCAGTAAGCTTCAATTAACAGAGAAAAAAATCATTCTTTTATCCTGAGACCGACACATGATAAGTAGAATTAAGGTTTGCTTTCGGAATAAGCATTTTTATCAGAAGATCAAGGCTAGGATTATGACAGCTTTGCGTCAGTCATCAAAGGTGAAAAAAGCAACTGCTGTCCGATTCAAGCCAAGAGCGATAAGAGATAATTAGTTTTATGATTGTACATATTATTTTATCCTCTATCTTCTGTAATTCAGAGAATTATATGTAATAGCAACTTTAAGCTTGTAGTCCAATAAATAGTGCACAATTTAATTTAAAATAACTGGGCAATCTCTTTTAAACACTGATTGCATTGATGTTTTAAAGACTCATAGGACCCTTTGAGGTCAATTCTAGAGTTATTAGATATTTTTAAATTCTTTGCCATCATATAAAAACTAGTATCTTTGTTTTTAATCTGTCGTTATTATAAATATATAAATCTAAAAAGATTTTAGCTATGTCCTTTCTCTATACCGATTCTAATATGCTTTTTATGCCTTGGCCTTGAATGTATGTAACACCTATATGTATGAACTTTGAATGAAATATATCACATCAGAAAGCATCATGACCCCATATATTCAAATAGCCAATAAATCATTAGAAATCTTAATTTAAGGAATAATTTGTCATTTGACAATTGCCTAGCTGGACTCTAACAGTATTCTCTTCATGTCTATCATATCACATGTTTTTTAATTCAAAAGTTGTTTTAATGTTTTTTTAAAAATTTGTTTTTATTATTTGGGAATTTTATACATGCATACAAAAAGCTGTATTCAAATCTACCCTATTCTTCCCTGCCTGGCAGTTTCCCTACTCCTCCAACCACCATCTCTCCCAATTTCATGTTATTATCATTATTATTATTATTATTATTATTATTATTATTATTATATTATCATAATCATCATCATTATTATTATTATTATTATTATTATTATTAAGCTCTGAGCTCACTTTGTCTTGATTATATGTGCATGAATCCACACTTGACATAAGTCAAGTTTTTCTTATGACAGACATTCCTGGACAGATGAGGTTTTTGGGGTTTTTGTTTTGTTTTGGTTTGGTTTTTTTTTTTTTTTTTTTTTTTTTGGTTCAGTTCAGGTTTGTAGAAGGATTTGCATTGGAGATATAAACTGCTTTCCTGTCTGTCTCGCATCCCGACACTCTCTGCTTCTCCACAGGGGCCCTCCTCTGGACTCTCACCTGCCCATCCGTCTAATTTATGTGTACTGATCACAAGATGTGGTTTTGGCAGTGCAGCATCCTTATCGAAGCATATCCTTCTGATACAACATGTTTCTCATGTAAAATTGCACCCCAGCTTTCCCAGCTAAGCATGAAGATGAAGGCCATGCTAATGATATGCTGATCCTTGTTAGGCACTTAAAAAAATCTCCTTTAGGATTTATTGCTTATCAAAGCAAGTCCCTGGAGTTCACTATGTTACTCTTCTACAATGGTGTGGAGTTAACTTTTCAGTCTATTGGACTCAAGCATATTGTGATTCAAGCGAATGCTACTTCTTACTCTATATTTTTGCATCCCTGCTATTTTAAGCCTTCATTTCTATTAATTATTCCACTTAAGTTTTATTACAGTCCGTGAACTTTGGTTATTTTTCTTGAATTATCTCAAATCCTTCCAATCGATCTGCTAATTCCTTACTTAATTGCTAAACACCACCCTTACCAACATTCTTCCTGCCACCGCCTGGACAACTTCCTTGCCTTTTTTGGAAGACTCACTCACTTCTGTTGTTCAAGATTCCCAATCCCAGATCCAAGGTCTTCTCAAATTAAGGATTATGACTATTTTGCCTCTCTTTCCATTTGAACAACATCCACCATTGTATGCGACTTAATGTTAGTCTTAAAATAATTCCTATCCCAGGGTATTTCCAAACTGATGGGGATAAGGACATTTTTCTTGAGTGATGTTTAGCATTGCCTCAGAGGAAGATAACCATATCATACAGAACTCAAAATGAATGTATTACTTTGGTTGAGTTTACATATTTTTGATATAAGATGATTTTACATGGGCTGAAACTACTAATACATTTGAGTCAAGGGTTTACCCCCATCTCAATTCGTATTTTATTTTTAGACCGGGTTTAAAATATGTACCTGGAGCATAATCATGGTCTTATCAGAGCTAGGGTTGCTAGTATGTGATGAATCCCAGTGTGGAGCTAAGAGTTTTTTATAAGAGTTCTCTATAGATTTGTTAGAGTGAGATCTAAAGATTTGTTAGAGTGTTTCCTAAAGAGGCCATATATATTCATATACAAGTACAAGTAACAGAAAATCTCTCCACTTTGATGGTACACAAACTTCTATGTTATGCTTTATGTCGATATGGTTTCAATAATATAATAGAGCCCAGAGAGAAAGAATACCACACTCCAATGGCATTCCTCTCTCATTAATGATAACTCGGGTTTCCCCAAATGTAGGGCATTTTTCAGGAGTGTACACATGTGTAAAGTGCTATGGGTTCTTATGGGATCTATTGTTTTCATTTAAACAGCTGTTTACTGGAAAGCAAGAATTTGTGGCGATGAGCATGGTAAAGCGTGTTTCTAATGGGCAACAGTCGGCTCAGTTAAACCTCTTTGGATAGTCAGAATTAGAGATAGCTCCCTGACCTACAGACAAACAAAACCTATAGTGAAGAATTAAGTCATCTTTCACGGTAGGTAAGAAGCCAGTGATTCTCTCCAGACTTCTGTAGAGTAGATGACGAAGAGTTGTCCCAGCATCATAGATCAAGAAGAAAGCAATTCAAACAACACAAGTGGTGTTTTGTGTTTTATACTCATGTAGAATATTAATTTATTTAAAGTTCTTAGATAAGTAAAGAGCTACCAGTAAGAGAAGGAGTCATGGCAGCTAAGTACAAAATCAACACAAAAGTCAGCTTCTTCTCTTACCATCAACACATACCTAGAAGATAATTAAAATGTGAAAATTTCTATGTTTTCAAAAATATAAAGTCTATTTACTTGTAGGGGAAAATGCATGGATAACATCATCTATCTGTAAATGATAATTGAGTGAATGAAATTTTGATCAAATGCAGGTATTTGCTTTGTGAATGGCAGGAAACCCCTCCTGTCAAAAAAGATTCAAAGTCTCTGGTGAATGAACAATTAACCACAATTAGCTGCAATCCATTGTCAGCCACATTGGGGGGCTAGAGTTAAATTATTATTTTGTAATGTACTTGGAACCAAAATATTCACATAGTGAAAACTCAGTTATGAAATTAGAAGATACAACACACAGTCCTTGGGATTTACTTGAAAAAAATGGGAGCATGATTCTGGGCAAGGAAAGTGTAGGGAGGAACAGGGCCAGACACATCTTCAGGATAAAGTACTTTTTATATTACCTTTGGAACTTAACAGCATGTCTTAAAGTGTCTAAAAGTTAAATAAGATCCTCTGTATTGGGGACTATATGTTCAATATTCTGGCTAAAATTTAAAGGTTAATATTTCTAGTATTCTCTCACAGAAATATAGAAAATTATAATTTTTTACATATTCAAGGTAGAAGATTTTCTAGAGTAAATTCCCCCGAAAGAAAAAAAAATGGTATAATGAAGATATCAGGCAAATCTGGCAAAAATACACATGAGTATTAATTCCAAGTGAGGGAACAAAAGATTAAGTAAGACTAAAACCTGTCAGAAGAGAATTATTCTGTAGGGTGTATACCACGTTTTCACAAAATTGGGAAGAAAAATTATTGGGAAAAACCAATGGGTTATATAGGGAAATAAATATAAGAATCAAAGTTGGCAAACAGTGCAGAAATATCGGAGTCAAACCACAGATGGAGAAGAAGTCATAGCCATTGAACTAGCTGAAAACTTACACTGAACACCAGAACATAGGACAAACATACAGAATGAAATAAAATGCGAGGGCCATTTATAAACCTCCATACACTGCCCTGTGGTAATAGCATGTCACAATATGGCAAAACTGGCCATAATGGCTAGATTTGGGTCATACTGCTTCAGTTTTGTAGTTGAAAGAAAAACATTGATTGTAAGCAACACATTAATACACATACTACATTAATGGTGGTTGGGGTTATAAGCAAGAGAGTATCCACTCCTTCCCTTAGATATTTATGGTAACTGGCTCTCTTTGGCAATAAGTAAATGATGTCTGGACTCACAAACTCTACTGAGATTTTTAACTCTGTTTCAGCAGTGGAGATAAGAGGGCTTTGACCCTCCTTGAGTGGAGTAATGTGTATTGATTTAATAATTGTTCTCATCAGCCTAATTGTAATCTTGGAATATTTAAGTCTATGGACGCCATCCTTTTAGAAAAAAGAGGAATCAGGAGATTGTATCTACAGGGAAAGATGACAATGAGGTAGCTGGGGGGATTGTATTAGACATGAGGAGGGTTATAGAATTGGCACAAAATTGACTTTAATTTGAGATTAACATCAGACAAAGAAGGCGCATGCCACACGTCTAAGTAGACACGGCAGCTTTGTGAGTGCCTTGCCGCTTAGCGTCTCATCACCCATTTCTATGGCAAATGAATTGTAATGTGTCGCTCAAATAAGGAGAGAAAATCACGCATGAACATATACTGATGTCTGAAGGGAGGAAAGCAAATCTGCCATGAGATATTCTCATGTGATCTCTCATCACGATATTATCAGTTAGTGGTGGCCAGAGAGGGGGCACCTTCTTCAGCGGTGTAGACACCGATAATTCACTGTGCCTCTGTAAATAACACCTCTGCCATGCTCATGTGAGCAATCCTAGTCACTCTAGGTGTCACAATACACACACCCATACACAGACACACACACAAATCTCACACACACACACACACACACACACACACATAATAAGAAAGTGGAAGGGGTGCTCATTGGAAAAGGAAGGAGTTCACTAGGTGGAAGATAGTGACAAGAGAAGTTAATGTGGTGTGAACATGATAAAATGTGCTATATACATATATGAAATTATCCTAAAGTATATTAATTGATAAAAATACAAGTTGAACCCGTTTTTCTCCACATGCCATAATGCTAGGATGTTAAAATTAAATTTAATTAAACTAGTCTCAGAAAAACACAGATATGCATTTTATAACACTTGTGGGTATTAGGTTGTGTATATATACATATATGTACATAATCATGTATGTATGCATATGTACATATGACAAGAAAATAAAAATGTAACTAAGGAAGAGAAAAATATTAATGGGGTCAAGAAAAATGGAATCCACCCACTTGGCACATCAAGTCTCTGCAGGGTTAGGCATATCCTTTCCCACTGAGGCCAGACAAGGCAGTCCAGCTAAATGAACATATCCCATAGACAGCCTCTGTTCCAGTTGTTGCAGGACCCACATGGGGACTGAGCTACATATGTGCCCGGGTGTGGGGGGTGGGGTGGTCCAGCCCTTATATGTCTTTGGTTGGTGACTCGGTCTCTGAGAACTTCCAAGGGTCCAGGTTAGTTGATTCTGTTGGTCTTTCTATGGAGTTACTATTCCCTTTAGGACTTTCAATCCTATCCTTCCCCCTACTCTTCTTCCGTAAGCGTCCCCGACCTTGGTCCAATATTTGGCTGTGGGTCTCTGCATCTGTTTGAGTCAGCTGCTGGGTAGAGTCTCTCAGGGGACAGTCATGCTGGGATCGTGTCCGGCAAGCAGAGTATTATTAGCAGGGTCAGGGATTGGTGCATCTCTCCCAGGTGTCTCACCCTCTCCTAGAATGAACTCTGCTTCTCACTGTAGGCGGCTCCTTCACCAGAGGGCGGTGCCCCTCCCGCATTAACAAATTGTAGAATGAGGCCATCTCAACCCTTCTTTCTTCATCCTTCAATACCAGATGCTTCTACAAGTCTCCATGTAAACAATGCCCAAGTCATCTCTCCTTTCTTGGTAAAATCATAACTATCGTTTTTTCTTTTCCTTTTTTTTTTCTTTCTTTCTTTTTCTTCCTTCTAAACACGCAGCGATTGGACTTTCACTCCCATAACTTCAAAACGACATTTGTCGGGGTTGTAACACTTGCATCCAACCAAATCCACAACTCAGCCTGTGCTGAGAAGTTTCTGCCCGCTGTATGTGACACACTTCACCTTGAGACTCAGACAACTTCAGGGTTCACAGCTGGGAACACTGCGGGTCTATCATCCTGATAGAAAGCTTACAAGCTGTGTCCAGCAGGTGGCAGTACTGTGCCACCAGAAAGCCATACTTTCTCTCTGCCCCCTTTATTTTTTAATTATTGTGTGTTAGTTGTGTAGAATGATAGTTTAATTCCATTCATATATGGATCTTGTGCACCTTGGCCATGCCTTTGTACCTCTCCGTTTATTCATTTCCCAGCATCCTTTACTCTTCTACTTTCATGGCTGTCCCGTCCTCCACCCCGCATTCCATGTAGAAGAAACCAGCATGAGTTGTCTTTCTCAGTTTTGATGATTTAACTTTAGCATGGTGATCTCGGACCTCACTGATTTCCCCAAAGCATGGATGGGAACTTGGCTTCTTGGACCTCAGTTTCCCTTTACAGTTACAATGGTTTTACACTTATCAGAGGCTCCAAGTGATATGGTTTGCACAACCTTGTCATTTCTGTTTCTTGCAACTACACACCACACACTTTCATTTTCTCTTTTAACTATTTTCCCGTTTTACTAGTAACTCTTCTTTTCCATTAGTCCTTTGGCTTCTTCTCAGGGTATTTATATTGGGTCATTCTAGAAATCAAGCTTGGGTTTTTTTTTTTTTTTCTTACTTTCTTCCCCCCCCCCCCCCATTCTTGACCTCCTTGATTATCTCACCTTTACTCTCCCTGGAAAGAAGGTGATTCCCATCCCCGCTTTTCTTTCTCAGATCAATTTCTTAAGTTCCAGGCCCACTTGACCATCCAACGTATATTTTCAAATGAAAATATCCTTAACTCATATTCATGGCTTCTCCTACTGTAGATGTGAAATTTGCACAGCCCGATGATGAGTGCTCTCAATTCACCTTGTCTTGGATGAAAGTTTAAAATTATCATTTACCCACATTTTGCTGTATTCCCTTCCCTAATATTTAGACAAAATATCGTCTCAATCTCTACCTTCCAGTGACAGCCAGAGACCTTAGGCTAATCATCAGGTCTCCTGAATTGCTCTGGGAGAAGAGACTACTATTTCAAAGATTGGGTCCCATTGGTCACCCTGGATTTTGTGTTCCAGGATGTTGATCCTTCCCCCATCCTGGGCTTCCAACACCGAAGACAGATTGAGTATTTGGCAATATAAGTTAGCCTTTGTGGGGTTTATGTGTTGTTTTGCTCAAGCTCTCCTGTGACTCTATACCGAAGTAGAATAGACTGGTACTGTCAGTTTGGTCTGATACAGTTCTTCTGTATTGGTCTCTGCTCCATTTCCTGGCTCACTCTCTGCACGATCCATCCATCTACCATGCTGCCAACAAACCTGGACTGATTTGTCCTTAAAGCCACCAGCGTTGGTCCTGTTTTCATTTTCTTTTTTTCTTTTTTTCTGGAAAGTTGTTTTCTATCTGTTTGTGTTACAGACTCCTGGTTGAGGAGCTGTAGCTATCAAGAATATGCTACAGTGATTTTCCAGCCACATTTTCTCCTGGCTTAACGTCGACAATCCGATACACTCAAGCTGAACTATTGAACTTGATCAATGAAACTCCTCAAACAATACCAGGGAAAACTCCTGCCATTTTCTTTGTTGTTTTTCTACCACTATCTTTATACTGGTTGTAATTCTATGAAATGAACCAGGGTAATGATGTTCACTGCTTAGTTCTTCTAATGAGCTACTGTGATACTCAATATCTTTAATGAGTTTGTTCTGGTTTAACCCAGCCTGAGTTAGGTTGTGTTTCTTGTAAATAAAAGATTGCAAGGAAAAACAAACACAAAAAGCAAACTGTAACAAACAAAAGAACCCAATGCTTAAAAAAAAAAAAAGTGAAGATACTTGAATATTTAAAATGGGCATATTTTGTCTAGAAAGTCCTCTTCTAGGAGGATACTAAAGACAAGATCCATTTTATAAAAATAGGCTATCAACATATTGTGACAAACTTATTTGTCACATCTCACCATGAAAACATTAGCATGCGCCATATTCACAAACTGGAAATCCTTAATACCTTCATCACAGAAACAGCATGAGATACTATGTATTTGGTAATGAAGGAATATTAAATGCATGCCTCTTTCCCCAGAGGATGTGCATAAAAATAGAGTAAAAAGCAAATTGTATGGAAATATTAATAGTGTCAGAGTATGTTTTGTTTTACAAATTTGCATATATATACAAGTGTGCTTGTAAATATGTTTTCAAGACCAATTTATAATTTTTAAATATGGAGTCGTGTGGCGCGTTAGTAAGAAAAAAATGGCCATTTATAAGAGTGGTGAATAGAAGGAAAGTTAAAAGATGACTAAAGCTATTGTCTTAGTTACCAGGCTGTTTTGAGACCTCCTTTGTCAAGGCAATTAGTCTAAATCTCTTCACTTTAGCCTCAGGCAGACTCCAGAGGATGGCAAAAAGCAGCCACATTATTCACCAAAATATCACAAAAACAGTCAGTCTCTAGGCCACATACTAAAAGTCTTCTTCTCTGAAACCTCTTGAGCTAGGTTCCCACACTTCAAAACACACTCAGGAACACTGTCTTCCATGCTTCTACTAGTGTGGCCCGTTAGGCCCTGCTTAAATCCACCTGATGCTTTACAAAGTTCTAAAATCCACATTCCTCCAAACAAAAGCATGGTCAAGCTTATAACAGCAGTACCCAACTCTTACTACCAAGACCGACTCAGTTTGGACTTTACTGCTGTGAAGAGACACCATGACCATAGCAACCCTTAAAAAGGACAACATTTAATTGGAGCTGGCTTACTGGTTTACAGGTTCAGTCTATTAGCATCAAGGCAGAAGTGTGGAAGTGTCAGGCAGGCATGATGAGGGAGTAGGTGAGAGTTCTACATCTTCATCCAAAGAAAACCAGGAGCAGACTCTCTTTTCCACACTGACCACAGCTTTAAACCTCACCCCCACATTGATTGACACACTTCCTCCAATAAGACCATACCTCCAAACAGAACCATTCCCTAAGGGCCAAGCATATTCAAATCACCACAGCTATCGATGAGCACAGTGTATATGCTTTCTTGTGAATGATGCTGTAATTTGTAAATGAACAGTGAGTCATGATATCAGCAGGAGAGGGTCTGCTGCCATCTTTGCTGGACATTTAAATGGACTTCTTCACATTTGTAGCATCCTTGCAAAGTAAACTCAGATGCTCATTGGTCTGAAAGTTTGTTGGACTGAAGCTCTTTCTAAGGTCTCCATAGTCTTCCAAGCTCTGTTTGTGTAGGTGAGTGTATATAGGTGTATGTATAGGTGTTTGTGTAGGTGTGAGTGTAGGTATAGTGTAAGTGTGTGTATAGGTGTAGATATTATATGTGTAGATATATATATATATGTATATATATATGTGTGTGTGTTATTTGTGTAGGTTTGTCTGTATGAGTGTATATAGGTGTGTGTATAGGTGTGAGTGTATATAGGTAGGTGTAGGCATATTGGTATAAGACTGTGTGTATGTGTACATAGGTGTAGATGTGTATGTGAGTATATAGGTATCCACAGGTATATGTAAGTGTGTGTGTAGATATGTGTATATGTGTATGTATATATGTAGGGGTGTGTGTGTGTATGTATGTATGTTAGAGAGTAGTTGTTATTTGGGTTTCCTTTATATTCTCATTTGGAATTTATTCCTTACTTTATCCCATCTCTGTCATATGCCACAGAGGTATGGCAACCTGCTTGAGAAAATCCCATAGTTGACAAGGTCAAGTTTGGATGTCATTGTCAATGTCTCCTCTGACCATTAGATGATGGCCCTCTTGGACACTGCATATTACATAATTCCAGGGAGACATGCTGAGTCTTGCCTGTGCCCTGATTCTTACTAAGTGTTTTAAATACCAGCTCCCTCACTCTCCCAAAAAGAATGGCCTTGTGTCCTTTCTTATTACTGTCAGTATATTTTATGATACAAGTGAAGCTCACCAGGTTAATTAGGAGACAGAGATTAAAATCCAGATCAGATAACACAGAGCCTGGGTTCCATGCTTGAGCTTGTAGGAAACCCTGCTTATTAAAGTTACAGTCTACCATGATTGGAACAAAATGGAGAGGTCCCTTTACCATCAGGGCTTCCCCTGCTCTGACTTTGTCTGGGGAGTCCAACCTCCCACACCCTCTACCTGGGGAAGGTCAAGCAGTCCTTGGCAGACCTACAAGTTCAACCTCCTCCTCTGCCCCCTAGTTGTTGCTGAAAGAATAGCTCAGTGGTTAAGAGCCCATAGTGTTCCTGGAGAGGAACCCAGTTTTAGTTCTTAGCACCCACACTGGGCAGTTCACCACTCCAACCCCAGGTGTCTCAGATAGCTAAGGCCTCCAAGGGTCCCTGCTCTCACATGCATATACCAAGCACACAAGCACACATGAACATATGAATTAAAAATTTAAAAATGTCTTTAAGAGAAAGAAGACAAATACAGCACATTTTTATGCTCACTTGTAAAAACTAAAATGTTTATCTCATGGAAGAACAGCATGGAAAGTATTCTGCAGAAGTGTGGAAGGAAAGAAGAAGGAAGAAAGGAGACAATTTCGGCTAAAGGCATCAAATGACAAGAGGAGTTCATTCTGAACCACTACTTAAGGCCATCTGTGATATATTTCAAGATGACCAGAAGAATGAAATCTTCCAACCCAGGACTGATTAATGTTTGAGGAGATGGAAGCTTTGGTTACCACCTGGAACATGACATATTTTACACAGTGTTGAATATTGCAGTCTATGTACACAAGTCTCTGTGATTAGAGATATTTAACTGGTTTTGGGACTGTGGTGGTTATTCCTGGTTGTCAACTTGACTCTGTGTGGAATGAACTACAATACAGAAATGGAGAGCACACCTGTGAGCCAGATCTTGAGATTGAAAGTCACAGGACTTTAATTTAGATCTTGAGGGTATACCTTCTGCTGGAGACCTACCTAGCACCAGTGGAAGAAAGAAGGATTCATTATTCTTAGCCCACCCACACTTACCAGGACATCTATTGGAGCCTGTTTCTTCAGGATTCCAGCTTCTACAGAAGACCCGCTGAAATACACAGCCTGATGGGACTGAGCTACTGCTAGATTCTTGGACTTTTCCATTCACAGCTGGCTGTTGTTGGGTTAGTTGGTCTGCAGCCTGTAAGTCATTGAAATAAATTTCCTTAATATATAATTATATATATGATATAATAAACATAATATATAATAAATGTGTAATATATAATATATAGTTCCATATACATATGCACATAAACACATACGTACATATATATACATATATACATGCATGCATATATACATAATACACATGTATAAATACATTATGCATATATACACATATAAATACATACATATATATGTATATACATGTGTACACATGTACACACATAATCTATACATGCATATATAAATACATATATACATGCATGCATGGATATAAATATATATGCACATATACACACACATACACATGCACATATACATATAGACCTATAGATCTGTAGACCTATACACACATATACATATATACACTTATACACATATGCACATATATACATTTATAAATACATACATATACACTTATATACCTATATATACACATATACACATATGTATACATGCACATATAAACATATGTATATACATACATACACATATACATATACATATCTGCACATATACATATATCTGCACATATACATATATACACATATACACATATATAAGTACATACATATATGTGTGTATACATGTATACATGTGTACACACATACATATGTACATATATACATGCATACATATATGTGTAACAATACATATATATGCATGCATATATGCATATACATTTATGTACATATACACATACACATGCACATATACTTATAGACCTATATACACATATACACATATGCATATATACACATATACATATATATGTACATACACATCTACACACATATAAATCTATATTCATTGCATAAGTTCTGTGACTCTAAAGAATCCTGACTAAGATAGGGTCATGGTATTATGGACAGAGCTTTACTGATGAAAAGAGACATTGTGTTAAAAAGTTGAAGTATAAATCAGGCAAATGCCCCAATAAATTCTGTAAAGAGGCTTTGACAGTTACTTCATAGACAGTAGGCACAGTCTCAGGGTGGTGGTTGGATTTTGTCAGCTTGACACAAACTAGAATAACCCAGGAAGAGAGGACCTCAATTAAAAATTATCTCCATTAGCCGGGCGTGGTGGCGCATGCCTGTAATCCCAGCACTCTGGAGGCAGAGGCAGGCAGATTTCTGAGTTTGGGGCCAGCCTGGTCTACAGAGTGAGTTCCAGGACAGCCAGGGCTACACTGAGAAACCCTGTCTCAAAAAAAAAAAACAAAAAAAATTGTCTCCATTAAACAAACAAACAAACAAAAAATATCCCCACCCTCGGCCGGGTGGTAGTGGCACACGCCTGTAATCCCAGCACTTGGGAGGCAGAGGCAGGTGGATTTCTGAGTTCGAGGCCAGCCTGGTCTACAGAGTAAGTTCCAGGACAGCCAGGGCTACATTGAGAAACCCTGTCTCCAAAAAAAAAAAAAAAAAAAAAAAAAAAAAAACCAAAAACCAAAAACAAAAACAAATACAAATACCAAAAAACAAAACAAAACAAAAATTGTCTCCATCAAATGGCTCTGTGGTTATGCCTGTGCGAGCATTTTCTTGATTGCTATTTGATAGGGAAGCGCCCAGGCCATGGTGGGCAGAAAGATCGCAAGAAGGTTGGGTGAGTCTGAGGTGTATAACAAAGTTAGCTAAACAAGCGAATAAGCAGTGCTCCTCAGTGGTCTCAGGGTTTAGTTCCTGTTTGAGTTCCTGCCCTTGCTTCCCTTGATGATGGACTACACCTCTTTCATGAAAATGGACGCTTTCTTCCCACAAATTGGTTTTGATCAGTGTTTTACTGCACAGAAAGCAAACTAGAATGGTCAGGCAGTGGAAAGCCCTCCCTTTTATATGTGGTAGAACATAGTTCATGTTAACCCATGGTTTGGCATGTTGAGCTTATTTTTCTGGTTGTTCGCTCACAGGCTGTCTGGTTCTTTACTCCCATTGGTCAGTATGAGGCTCTAAGTGGCTCCTTGCAACTAATGACCGCCTGCTTTACATAACTTTGGCTTTCCTTCAATGTCTTCAGAAACCCACAGGGACACAAACGTTGAGGCTTTTCAGCTTTAGGAAAGAACACTTACAACTTGTACCACGTACAGCCTCATTTCACATTGATCCATAAAAAAGTAATATTTCTCAACTACGATGTGTCAAGAAATGGAGCAGGTTGGTTCTGTGCCAATTTTCAACTCCATAAACGGTTTCATTTTGAGAGCGCTCATACAGTTAGATGAAAGCCATCCAGAGAGAACAAAGAAAAGCAAAAGTCGCTACTCTATAAATTATAACACGTGTAACTTAGCTCCCCGACACCTTTGGAAACTGCAGCAGCGTTGAGAATTGTTCCTAAGGCATTGTATCTAAAATCCCCATGGAGTGGCTTGGCAAGTTTGGCTTTGAAGATAGGGAGACTGGGGAGTTGGGGAGGGAATATAAGAGGGAACGGTACTATAGGGAGACTAGGTCCTAGGAAGGACACAAGGGGGAACCCTGCTGGGAGCAAGGGAAATCAGTGCGTACAACCAGGTCTCTACATCATCATGATAAAACTAGGGATAGACGGTCATGGGCCTCTTCCGGCTCGGTGTTGTAAGGTGATGCTATTGTTTGAAACTTAACTTTATTATTGACGCACCTCTAATAACTCCACCAGCTCCAGCTCCCCACTTCCGGCTGCTTCTTTACAGACTAAATCAGAAGGATAGATTTCCAAGCGCTCCATTACATCCGACAAGTCGTTCTATTCAGTATTGAAAATGGCCCCTGACGCTCTATTGATCAGAGTGCTGTGATTAATTATATAAATTATCCTCTTTGCATTCTTTACCCAGGATCTCGCCTTTCTTATCCCTGCAAGGGAAAATGTAAATCCGCAGCCAGCTAAGCAATGCTTCAGATGGCTCCATTCGATTTGCTTGCAGTGCGGTTAACAAGTCCGTTTCCTTGTTTACATTTTCCTGAAGACAGAAGTGGTTTATTGTTTTTCTTATATAAAGTTTATAATCGTCTCAACAGAATTTTTAACTAATCATACACTAGATTCTGCAAAGTGCATATTTCCCTCCTCTTCTCTATAGATGAATATATACATCTTATTAATGTATTACTTTAAATGAATTAAGCTATAACCCTTCATTGTGAGCTATACCGTGATGATTGTAAATTCTATATTAAAATATTAATCAAATCTCTTAAGCTTTTAAAATCCAGGGATAGTACTAGAAACCTCAGTTTAATAAGGAGAGGGATTTGACTACTGATTCTTGTCACCTCCAAAGCCATAGTAGCTTATATCCTTAAGTCATAGTAGCTTGAAGAGTTACGTGCAAGTGCCAAATGCTGGGGTAAACATGAGTGAACTCACACTCAAGAATATCTGTGCCCACGCTAGCACATTGGTAATTTTTCAAGCCTTGATCCCTCCCCCTCTTTAAACAGTTAAGTTGAACACATTTCTGCTCTCAAATATTAAGATTTCCCTTGCTCAAAATCCCTATCCTACATATGGATAGACTGCCTCTAAGCGTCTACAATCTCATCATTGTGCTCAGATCCTTTTCATTCTTAAGTGACTAGGTTCAAAGATAACAGTGCCCTGATACATAGTCAACCTATGTCCAGAAACAGTTCAGTAATGCTGAGAGGGAATTTTCTAGAACAGGTTGAGAATAGAGTGAAGACCCAGGAGCCGGTGGGTTCTGTACTGAAAGGGAAATCAGCTCTTCCTAAGGGAAGACGACGTAACATCCTGTGTGCTCTCTTGACTCCTTCGTAAGTCTGCCTTACCTCATGCTGCTGTGCACCCAGCACAGCCGTCCCTAGGAGATATCATTAAAATGTGACTACCACTCAGAGCAACACAGCTTTGGTTTTAAGGTTTTCTTCATTGTGTCTGCTCTTCTGCCAATTTTCAATGTAGTGGTATTTCCATTTGCATTTACAAAGAAAAGCCTCCGCAAGTACTTATGGTACTACAGCAAAATAATAATGGAAGCTTGAATTGTTTCCCACCACGGAGCTTGCCAAGTCGTGAATACTGGCAAATGTGAAGTCGAGTGTGACCACCGACTATGAGAAGGTGGGGGCGTTCATACTGTTATCTTATGGCTGTGTACTCAAGGCACACTTCAATGCAATGGTCACAGCTTTGGCACTCATTTCTCTCTATTTTCAGAGAAGCTAGTCTTGAATTTGTGGTGTTCTTGCTTCAGACTCCAGAGTCTCTCCGTGCAGAGTGAACCACTATGAGGTCTGTCTCACAAAGTCTTTTTCACTGTCGTGGCTTCAATGCCCCCATGCTTCTCAGCTTAGTTATATTCCAAAAGTCAGTAGAGGTCTGAGTTTCTCCTTGAAGTTATCGCTAAATCTTGTTTAGGAGCTTCTTTGGTCTCCAAAGGGTTTCCTGTTGGTCTGACTCACTGTCTGATGTGGTATGTAGCTGGAGCTGACATTTCCATCTTTTTTTGTTGTTCTCACCTCTAATGGCAATCTCCCTGTTTTACACTTGACACAGATGTACTGGGGAAAAATAATTTAGAGACAAATGATATAGGATCCCTAAATTAGCATCTAAGATGTTGGTTGTGTTGGGAGGGAATGGGCCAGTGTTAAATAGTAGTGTTTGTTCAGAATACATAGTTGCTGTTACCCTACAGTTCAGAGCGTTTTAAAAAGTATATCTAAAAATATTCTGATAATTTTTGATACTATCTGCTTATTTTTACTTGACAAATGTTAAAAATCATGCTCAAAAATAAATAATTTAATAATATTAAATAATATTGAACATTTCCAATTGTCAATATTTGAAGAGAGATCTCCTAATTCACCTTCCTGAAAATAGTTAATACTTGCTGTGTCCAGTAACAAAATCTTTAAGGAAAAGAATTACCATTACAGTTACACCTCCCATGGTCACCATTTCTCCTTTGTTATAGAAGTAGGAAAGAAATGCAGCACTAAATTACAAAGTCTCAAGGAAATATTTAAAAGGACAAAATACAGGAAAGAAACCAGTACCTCAGCATTTATAATTAACATTTGTGTCTTTAAAATTTAATAATTATGCATATTGCACCATCTCCTCTGTATTCCAACCATGCTTGAATTCACATAATGACAATATTACTCTGAGCTCTAGTCTGATTTTGCTTAAGGGAAATTTCTCTTCTCAGGAAACATCTGCATTCCTCAGGATACAATGTATCTATCCCCCTTGGCTCTGAATCCAAATTCTGTTCACACAGGAAGTTGCTTTCCTCTAATCTGAACACCTGGATCATAATGGAAAATGCTAGTATAATTTTAAGGATTGTTTTTAAGTGCCATTGAGGGTGCATGGGAAGAAATTAGTTTGTACACTTAAGATGTCTGCTATTGGTTAGTAACTGACTTCCTGGATACCCTCTGGTGCTGAGGCACGAGGAATCTGGGGAAAAGAAAGATTGTATCTTATTCTCTTGATTTTAAAGGCAGGAAAATAAAGTCTCAAGACCTTTTTTTTTTTAAAAAAAAATTCCCTACAGTCATAGTCATCTTTTTTGACATTTCAGTTGAAACTTATTTTTTTCTGCCTGCATCTCCTTATTTCCCCACTGCCTGTAGGGTAAATTTGAAATATTCCAAAATGCTTCATATGCTCATCTATATGAAACTTTCAAATCGCCTCTGCTGTCACCACGGGATGATATTCCTCTTAAAGTCAAGCATTGAAGAAATTAACAGTATAAAACCTATATAAAGCAGCTGGGTAACAGAATATGCCTCTTAGACTCAGCCCCTCTGGACACTCAAGTCCGTTTTTTGAGAGCTCTTCAATTCTATGGGCTCATTCTCTATCTTTAAGTGTGTCAGTTTTGATGAAATATTTTAAGTGAATTCACACTTTCCCTCAATATTAATATAACTACATATAAGCCATTTGCCTGACATAACTATTGTCCTAGGAAATGTCCAATTTAACATCTCCCAAATTCCCATCATTAAACAACACATTATGGTCGGGTACAAGTGATGTCCTTAAAATTGCACCAAAGCATCTCGACCTGCACTCTGAAGGCCTCCATGAGCAAGCTGATTCCAGAGGTTGACCCAGCAACTACAACAACTCTTTCCTCTTTCCAACTACTCTAGACACAGTGTAACTCTCTCCTTGCCAAGGACATCCTGTCTGCTGAGAAATGGAGCAGGCCTTGTTGGCCTGGCTGGAAATTTGCTCAACATTTGACCAGGTTGTCACAGGTTAGTTTTCAGTGGATACTAACATTCCGATCTCTTGTAGTTCAGATGAAGGGGAAAGAGGAAAAGTACATATTGGGCTTACATGAAATTTAGCCAGAAATAATCTACCACAGAGTTCAAAGATAGTACACAGATATTTTTGTAACATGACTTGGTTTAGTTTTTCCCAGAAACCATTTTTTGTTCTACCATTTACCCTTTTAGATAGTAAGCTAAAAATAAGACTTTAGGTGCTGCATGTTAAATAATCAGAATGTGGTGATTAAAGTGTCATTTGCATAAAATATTCACTGACATTTAAAAACCTGCCTTGGGGGCTATAGTAGAGTCTTTGGAAGGATGGAAGGCAGGATAAAAATCTGATGAAGAGGCATCAGTGGCAAGACCATTTCAAATCTTAGACTTTTCTAAGAAGAAGAAGTTTTCATTGAGGGAAGAAAACTGGTGATTCTTTTTGTGCTTAAACACCACTAAAATGATCTCTTTTAATGAGCTAGCACCATTAACAGACAGACTATCCAAACATTGGATTTATACTTCATTTATTTCAGTGTGAAGAGAAAATTAAAAAGAGATTCTGCTTACCTCCAATTAATGTTTCACTTTGAAACACACATCCTGGCAATAGACAAAGCTTTTAAAAGTTCATCTCAACAAAGGGAAGTCACCTGTCATGATTGCGAACATTGTTATAAATCCATTTTGTGTTCAATACTGGGAAAAAATGCTTTCATGGCAATCCATCCCTTGCCAATTAGTCCATTCGAAGTAGTTGCTTTAGCAGCTTTGATATGTGATATGATAGATACTTAAGCATATATACTTTTTATTCCTCTGAAATTTTCCTGCATGTATATAACAATGCTTATTTTTCTAACCTTTCAACCTCACGGTCCCTTCAGCCAGTGCCCATTGTCAACCTCCTACCTGTCTCCTTTCCAAACTCAGTCTATCATCATCACTTTCACTTCCACCACCACCACCACCATCACCAGTTTTACCATCACCATCAACACCACTGTCCTCCTCCTCATCACCACCATCATCCCACTAGATTCAATTTTTGATGGCATGTGCAAATTTGTATGGACTCCTTAGTAGGTCACGGGTAACCTATATCTCCAGGGAGAATGTGAGGTTTCCCCTCTCAGCAACTATGACCTGCAAAAAGCTCCTAGGCTTGGGGCTGTGCCTCAGGAACCCCTTTCCTACCCATGCTAGAATTTTCACTGACTTGATCTTGTTCACGTCTTATGGCAGAAACCACAGATGCTATTTGTTGAAAGATACATTAACCAGGCCATGTCCAGGGGACAAGGATCCATCCCATCCACCAGCTACTAACCTTTCACCTTTTAGGACACACCCTCTGAACCCTGATGGGAGAAAAGTTGATGTATGAAGAGTTAATGTCTGTGTTTATTTTTTTATGTTTTGGATCTTGGATTTCTTTTATACGATTTTTTTTTTTAAGTTTGCAGAATAATGTATTTCATCTTTGCTCAACTCCTGACTTAGTACGCTGTCCCTTTTATGCTAGTGTACATGAAATTACCTTCAGAATTCCATTTTGGATTTCTTGTCACAAGCTTATGATGGGAAATGGGAATTCTAAGCATTTGTCTTCTGAAGGAAAACATTTAGTTAATTATCAGTGGATGTAGGCTTAGAGCTTTCAAAATCTACTTTAATAAGGGTTCTCAAATGCTTCCACTGCTCCTTCGAGCCCACCGTCCAAAGGTAGGGGAGAAAAGATGGTAAATAGGACAAGGGGATGTGGACCTGTTTAGAAATAGTACTTTGGAGCAATTCTAGTCTCTGTTGTCAGCATACCAGCAGTCCAGTTCAAGTATGTCACCAAACATGGAGCATCATGATCCAGCAGAAACAGCCAGGCCTCCACCAAATCATCAGGAGTGACCAGAACCAGCCAGAAAGCAAAGAAAAGTTCTCTGCCATGTCTCTGTCAACAAAGTGGAGACCAGTGAGGTCCCGAGGTCAAGGAAGAGTTACATGGCAAGCAATACAAAATCATTGTCACTGTCTGTTACATCCTACTTATATTTGCTCCAAACAGCACGTATCTTCTCATGGGTCTGCTCCAGCAAAACATCACATGAATCTGCTTTAAGAAACCATCACATGACACAACAAGAAATTTCCACTCCAAATGGATTTCAAGTGTTATGTTATTATTTGCTAACAGGCATGGTTAATTCCTGTCTACAATTATTATTTTTTTTTCCTTTTACTCTGACTGGAAAAATCTAACAATGCTGAATAATTGCAAGATATACATCTCTGTATTTTTCATGGGCCTGTCAATTTTGTTGATCTTTTACATTTTGGTTTCTATCGTTTATAAAATGATGTGCTGCTTATGGGTGTTGGGAGTTTGTGCTTTGATTTGTGCAGGTGGGTGCAGTATCCTTAGATGCCAGAAGAGGGCGGGGATAGCGCCGGGAGCTGGAGTTAGGGATAGTTGTGAACCACTTGAAATAGATGCCAGAAAGAGAACCTGGATCACCAGCAGGGGTAGAGTGAGTGAGTGCTCTTAATCAATGATCCCTCTAATTCCAGTGTCTCAAAGTAAAACACCAAGCCACACACTGTTATTCTTAAGTTTTGACGCAAGTTTATGCAGGGAAACATTGTGTTCCAACCATTTCTTTGACTCCATTTTAAAGGCTTTGACATATTGCTGCCGCACTTCTGTCTCTCTGAAAGCCTTTTCTCATTTATTGTCATGTTTGAGATCAGCTATTTGAGAATAAGCCACTTAATTTCCACGTTAGTTGGCTAATCGACCCCCGTTGCGGCCTCATTGTTCATCAGTTTGTATTAGTCTGTTTTGTTTCGTTTCAGTTTTTGTTTTGCTTGGGCCAATTTTTCTCAGCTCTTTGAGTATTCTTAAATTCGCAACCTTAAATCTCTTTCTGCTGAATCCAGCCCTGGTTCCTTTCACAGGTGGTTTGTGTGAGCGTCTCCTTCTTTCCTCCTCAAGTCATTAGACCTTTCAAGTCCTGTGGTCTGGCCCCTGATTTCTGCGTCCTGCTGAAACTGTGTGTGCCCGATCCTGTCACATCTCTCTGGGCTCGGCTCCTCACCAGCATTTCTTATTATTTTTTTCACTAGTGCAATTTTGTTTTGGTAACAGACTAGAGTATTTTGATCAGCTCTATGTCCTCCCAAAGTGAAGATGTTGTCAAAGCTTCCTAGAAGCGCAGTGGTTGAGAGGCCAGTGGTTTTGCCTTGTCTCACTCTGACTCTTTCTGATACGCATCCACTTGTCAAGCTTCCGGTCACAACAGTATGACACACAAATGGACACACGTGCGATCGGTCCATCGAGAGTCTGGTACCTTTAAAGAGAGGATCTTTTTTTAGCAAGAGTTTGAAGTTTGGGCTCACACTCAAGGTCCCTTCCTTGCCGTTCCCAGTCTCCTCTGGTTGAAGAAGTCACGTGTGGTTTATCAACTTTCTCCTGTATCCTCATCAAATTTGGATTTCACTAAAAACATGGATTTTTGTTGAGACAGAGTCTCACTCTGTAGTTTAGGCTAGCCTGGATCTTTCCCTGATTCTACTTCTAGAATACTGAGGTGCCCCACCTGCACCATGAGGTGGGTCTAGAGAAAGAAAGAAGCCTCCAACTCTTGGCCAAACCCTCCTATGATTATCTTCTGAAGGAGGCAACTCTACTGGAGCCCAATCGCAGAGGGCTCAAGCTCTGTAGCCATAATATCTTAGCCTCAACTAGGTAGTAATAACAGAACCCTGTGTTTTAGCTGCAAGTCTGCTACACGGATGTGGGAATAGGGGAATGGATAACAGGGTAGACTCCGTAGACTTCCATAATTCCTACCAAGTTTTAACAGGTTTTCTCAAATAATATTTCTTCTTGAAGTATACCCTTAAGAACATTCCAGGAAACCCAGCACAATCTTTTCCTCTTTAAATTTTCATACTGATAACCCAGTTCAGGAGGAGATATATTTGTACAATACCCTGCTTCGCTGCATTGGAAGAAAAACTCAGCTAAATTAAATAAGTCATATCCTATCCTTCGATGGAAAGAAGATAATGAGATTACCAATTATATAGCATTATTATTTGTCTAAATGTCCAAAGTCATGTGTAAAAAAAAAAAGACTTCATTTGACAATTTCTATTTTTAATTTCCTTTTTGTTAAAAGCATCCATGAGTCAGGCTAAGAAGTATTACCTGTTAAAATCTTTGGGATAAAATATGTATGATTGTGATTTATAAGGTTTTATCTGTCCTTCAGGGTTACCTTAGCTCCTATAGAGTACTTACTTACTGGAAATATTAGTTACTCAATTAAATATATAATTATGGTCTACTGATAAAAGTAAATTCAATTGCCAAAAATATTAAATGTGATTAACAGAGTGCAAATTTAATAACATTGTAAAATCCTGTGTTTTATAATATTCATTACTCAGACAAACATGAATTTGCTGAAATACAAATGAAATCTGATGAATATATGAATTAATACTAGTACTGCCAATTCTACTAATTTTAATGTTTTATCATTACAAAGAATAATATTTGTGATAAAGCTCACAAATATTTTATTTTAATATAATTTAAAATTATTTTTCATTTTCTTGAATGAGTCCAATGTTATTAATTCATTGCAATTGTCAACATGTAAAATAATCTTTGATTATTTTGTGCTTGTTTTGGTTTTTAAATTGACCTTGATATTGATATGATATTGAACTTCCTAAATCACAGCCATTTGTGTGAAGACAGAAATAGAAATGTCGGTTGAAAAAAAAAATGAACAGCATGAATCAAAAACCTCATGATACCTGGTAGACACTAGTAGGAATCCAAATGGATCCCACAGAGATGGTGCATATTTTATCTTATAGAATAAGGTTTTGTAAAAATATATGTCTGGCTTCAGGAGGAAACAAAAGCTCATTGGCTAATGAACCAACAGTGTTGGATGAAGAAGGAATCCTTTATCTGAGGTCAGTGATGGAATTTATTACCTTAACCTTGGGAAGGGTCTAGTAAGAGATGCTTCAAAATGTGTCTTTTTCAAGTAGGCATTTTGGTGAGATTTAAAAGCATTTGTAAAACTACCGTTTAATTTTAGTGAGTCTGAATCATCAGCACGATCAATATTAGGTAAATTCGGTGTGTGGTGTAGACACTTTGCTCACCTATAATTTAATGGAGTGCTTGTATTAAGAATTTATATTAACTGGACGATGGTGGCGCACACCTTTTTTTTTATTTCTTTTTTTTTAATTTTCTATATTCTATGTTTACATTCCAAAGGCTTTCCCCTTTCCCAGTTCCCACCCACCATAGTTCCCATAGTTCCTCTCCCCCCCCAACTGTTCCCCAATCATTCCCCCTCCCCCCTCGGTTTCTTTACTAAACTGGATGCAATCTTTACAGGCCCAGGGTCCTCTCCTTTCTTCTTCTTGGGAATCATTTGACTTGCTATTTGTGTCTTGAGAATTTAGGGCTTCTGGGCTCATTAATATCCACTTATCAGTGATTGCATTTCATGTGCATTCTTTTGTGATTGGGTTAATTCACTCAGGATGATATTTTTCAGGTCTAACCATTTACCTACAAATTGCATGAATTCATTATTTTTAATTGCTGAGTAGTATTCCATTGTATAAATATACCACATTTTCTGTATCCATTCCTCCTTTGAGGGATATTTGGGCTCCTTCCAATTACTGGCTATTATAAACAAGGCTGCTATAAACATAATGGAGCATGTGTCCTTATTGCATGCAGGGGAATCCTCTGGGTATATGCCCAGGAGTGGTATGCCAGGGTCCTCTGGAAGTGACATGCCCAATTTTCTGAGGAACCGCCAAACTGATTTCCAGAGCGGTTTTACCATTTTGCAATCCCACCAACAGTGGAGGAGTGTTCCTCTTTCTCCACATCCTCGCCAGCACTTGTTGTCTCTTGAGTTTTTAATCTTAGCCATTCTGACTGGTGTGAGGTGGAATCTCAGGGTTGTTTTGATTTGCATTTCCCTGATGACTAATGATGTTGAACATCTTTTAAGGTGTTTCTCGGCCATCCGAATTTCTTCTGGTAAAAATTCTTTGTTTAGCTCTGTGCCCCATTTTTTGATAGGGTTATTTGTTTCTTTGTGGTCTAACTTCTTGAGTTCTTTGTATATATTGGATATTAGCCCTCTGTCAGATGTGGAGTTGGTGAAGATCTTTTCCCACTTTGTTGGTTGCCGTTTTGTCCTTCTGACAGTGTCCTTTGCTTTGCAGAAACTTTGTAATTTTATGAGGTCCCATTTGTCAATTCTTGATCTTAGAGCATAAGCTATTGGTGTTCTGTTCAGGAACTTTTCCCCTGTGCCCAAGTCCTCCAGGGTCTTCCCAAGTTTCTTTTCTAATAGTTTCAGTGTGTCTGGTTTTATGTGGAGGTCCTTGATCTACTTGGAGTTGATCTTAGTGCAAAGAGATAAGAGTGGGTCAATTCACATTCTTCTGCATGTTGACCTCCAGTTGAACTAGCACCATTTGTTGAAAAGGCTATCTTTATTCCACCAGATGGTTGTGGCTCCTTTATCAAAGATCAAGTGACCATAAGTCTGTGGGTTAATTTCTGGGTCTTCAATCCTGTTCCATTGATCTGCTTGCCTGTTGCTATACCAATACCATGCAGTTTTTAACACAATTGCTCTGTAGTACTGCTTGAGGTCAGGGATATTGATTCCCCCAGAAGTCCTTTTATTGTTGAGAATAGTTTTAGCTATCCTGGGTTTTTTGTTGCTTCAGATGAATTTGAGAATTGCTCTTTCTAGATCTATGAAGAATTGAGTTGGGATTTTGATGGGGATCGCATTGAATCTGTAGATTGCTTTTGGCAAGATGGCCATTTTTACTATATTGATCCTGCCAATCCAGGAGCAATAAATATTTTTCCATCTTCTGAGGTCTTCTTCGATTTCTTTCTTCAAGGACTTGAAGTTCCTGTTGTACAGATCTTTCGCTTGTTTGGTTAGAGTTACGCCAAGATACTTTATGTTGTTTGTGGCTATTGTGAAGGGTGTTATTTCCCTAATTTCTTTCTCTGCCTGCTTGTCCTTTGAGTACAAGAAGGCCACTGACTTGCTTGAGTTAATTTTATAACCTGCCACTTTGCTGAAGTTGTTTATCAGCTGTAGAAGTTCTCTGGTGGAGTTTTTTGGGTCGCTTAGGTAAACTATCATATCGCCTGCAAATAATGATAGTTTCACTTCTTCCTTTTCAATTTGTATCCCTTTGACTTCCTTATGTTGTCTAATTGCTCTTGCTAGAACTTCAAGTACTATATTGAAAAGATATGGAGAGGCGCACACCTTTAATCCCAGCACTTGGGAGGCAGAGACAGGTAGATTTCTGAGTTTGAGGCCAGCCTGGTCTACAGAGTGCGTTCCAGGACAGCCAGGGCTATACAGAGAAACCCTGTCTCGAATCCCCCCCCAAAAGAATTTATATTAAATGGGACAATTAATTGTTGATAATTGTTACAAATTATTAATGAGAACGTAAAAAAAAGAATCTGTATTAAATGTCATATATAACTATGATTCTTTAAAGCAAAGGTTATGGTTTTATTTGTATTACTTTTTAAGTTAAGGTAATGGACTTTTATCACATTTCCATGCAGGTCACTAGATTGCACTGTAACTTGCCTCTCTCGTGCACTGCCCTCTTTGCCTCTCTCTGCTCTCTTCTTCCCCCCCTACATCATACCCTCCCTTTCTGCTTTTATATCACACATATCCGGTTAACCTCTTTCTTCCTCTCTCCCTAAAGAGCTCTTCCTGACACCTCTTAATCCTTTCTAGCTTGATGTTCTATACAGACAGACACACACACACACACATACATATCCATGCTCTCATACACATTCATACACACATGCATGCACACATACACTCATACATGCTCACCCACACACAAACTCACTCATGCTTACACACTCATAAGCACATGCATTCTCACATACACTCATACGCACACTCACAAATACATATATTCTCTCTCACACACACTAACACACACATGCACACACTCATAAATGTACATACTCAACACACATACGCTCACACATACATTCAGATTCACACTCACACATATATATGTGAAGAGATATTAAATTATATTTAACTTTCAGTCCATGTTCTGTATGAGAGAATAATATAACATTTATTTGAGTCTGATTTCTGTTGCTGAACATAATATTTCTATCCCCATCGATTTTCTTGCAACTGTCAATATTTTTGACAGCATAAAATTCCATTCTGGGGATGGGGAGATGGCTCAGGGGTTAAGAGCACTGACTGATCTTCCAGAGGTCCTGAGTTCAATGCTCAGCACCCACATGGTAGCTCACAATCCCTAATGAGATCTGATGCCCTCTTCTGGTGTGTCTGAAGATGGCTTCAGTGTACTATATACATAAGATAACTAAATAAATCTTTTTTAAAAATCCCATTCTATGGAGGGGTGCAGATTTTCTTTATTCGTTCATCTGCAGATAAATATCTAACCTGATATTTTTGCTTAGCTATTATAACAGCACAGCAGTAAACACTGGTGTACAGGTATTTCTATGGTAGGTTAACCCAGTGTCCTTCATACAAATACCCAAGTCGGCACAGCTGGACCATAGGGCAGTTCTAATTTTAGTTGGAGATTGAATACCTCACCCACTTCCACAGTGGTACACAGGTCTGCATTGACCATCAGGGAGTAAGGCTTCTTTCCCCAGCCTTCTCATTATGTGTTGTCAGAATCCTTAATGGAAGCCGTTCTGACTGAACTGAACTCTTATCAGAGCAGTTTTGGTTTTCCCCAATACCTGGGGTTATTGAATAATCTTTCGATTTATTGATCATTTGTCTGTTCCTTCATTTGACAATAGCTTCTTCAGTTAATTACCTGTGTGTTGCTTAGTTGATACTCTGGCTATTTACTTTATTAGTTCTTCATTTATATTAGATATTAAGCCTGTGCTTGATGTATAACTTAGTATTCCATAAACATAGTAGCTCTACATTCTCAGACCTACAGGTCTTCATTGATACATTCTTCTATAAAGTACATGTATAACAACAAAATCAAAATTTCAAACTGCAGTGTTCTTCCTAGCTCTGAAATAATATTACAGAGTTTAGTTCAATTTCTTAAAGTTTTACTCTGTGTGCTTCTCTTTCATTAAAGGGTTTATTCCAAATATTCCCTGCATATTTATTTTCATGTAAGATGAACATCTTGTTTTAAGTACCAGAAATACTAATTTTACCTGCTCTATCTATATATTATTAGTAATATATAATATTATTTGTGTATAAAATATTAATAAATTATTAACACATTAATATGTTAGTTAGTATATAGTGTGTAGTATATAGTATGTAGTATATAGTATATACTATATAATATAATACATAATATATAGTATATTATACATAATACATAATATATAATAATATGTCTATAGGTTAGTAAATAAAAACATATTCTGAAGTCTTGATGCAAAAATAAATGTCATTAAATTTTACTTTCCCAGAATGTCAGGCTTGTCAGTTTCTTAAGTATCAGCGGCAGTGACAACCTCCTTAAATACATAGCTCCAGGTCCCTGAAAAATTTTTATGACAAGTGTTAAGCTGTTTCTACATTAGGAAACTTCTGAGAGAATTTTAATATGTACATTATAACAGGCCACAAATCGACTGATTCTTTGAACAACTCCTTTTACAGAAAGGAAAGTGTCCAGTGTAGGGTGGTGACAGACTGGCCCATTCTCTGAGCAGGTACACATATATGTGCCACCCAAGCACAGAGACAATTCTAAGGCTATGTTTGCTTTTGACTTTTAAAGCAGTAACAGAGACTCTAAGAATCTCAAAATCAACTGATTTCACTTTTGAATTAGCTATTCAAAAGCAGAGTGAGCCACAAGAACTCCCAGCCTGCCTTCACATCACCCTCTATCCACTGCTTCCAACCAGAGTTCCTCTGGCATAGGCAGAGGAACCCCAAATCTATATGAATGGAATGTAGCTTATATGATTATGACATCTGACTTCTAAAACAATTAAGCAAAAAAGAAAAAAAAAGAAGTGAAAGATCTGAGTTTTAACATATTGCTATCTTGAGAAGATTCACTGAAAATGGAACAATCATTCCGCTTTACTATAAAGGATTTCAGAAGCCATCCATGTTAGCCTTTCTAGAGCTGAAATGTGTCTCAGATCTTAATGAGAGCAGCTTTCCCCAACGGGATTCATAATAGGTTAGACTGGCACTTGGATGTTTGTTCTTACAGGTTGTCAGACATTGGGGGTGAGGCATAGTTAGATGGTTAAGTTGCAGAAAAGAACTAGAGGGATAGCTGAGTCTGTGAAAAAAAATTGTCCCCATGTGTTCTTTCTTATTTAGTTAACTGGAACGTTTTATAATTTAGATTTTCATTTCTTACTTAACAGACTAGAGGCAAGTAAACAAAATTCATACAAAATTATCACAGGTCATGTAGGTAAATTTCACATATAGCACCTATTGTCTCTTTTTCTTCTTTTTCTCAGCTCCTACCTCTTCTTCTAAAGAATACAGAAAAGCAAATTATAGTGAGACAAATAAAAAAAACCGAAGTATCTAACTGCAATCAAATTGGATTTTTTAAGTTTCTTGCTGGATAATTTCCCTTAATTTTATTGCTTTTATGAGACAAAAGTAATTAAAATTATTGTAACTTTCAGTTCATTTTGCAATTCTGTAACCTTTAAGCAGAAAAAAATAGAATATGAAATGATACAGGTGGAGGTGATGTTTCCGTGTTCATGTTTGAGATACCAAGTTATAGAAGATATTTCTTGAACTAGATGAATCATTGCAAATGCCCCATCCCCTCTTCCTCTGAGGTGCTTTTTAAAGTTACTCATTTTTTTTCTGATTTCCTTTCACTTCAACTTATTTAAAACAAATCTTTAAATAGCCTCTAGAATAAAGAATGTGCGAGCCATCATCATCTTCTTCAGTCAAGTGGAAAATTTTATTTTTGCTTCACTTTGATTTTCTGATTGCTGGTGGCTTGGTTAGCATTTAAAATCATGCAAAAGTATGCAGACATACGTCAACGAGCCCACTGCCTCTAAATGTCAAACTGACCTCAGTTATTGAAATCCCAGCCAGTTTTATACTGCCCTTTCTGCGCAATTTGTAGTTGCCACTCAAGAAAGTGCTCATGCATAGTACCCTCCCCAAAATTTGGAAGCACCAAACCACTGTGAGCTTTGCTGTCGTAGTCACTGCACAGCAATCACAAGCCGTGACTGAAGCCAGAGTCCTTGCAGAATGCAACTGGATGCCTTTCATATAACCTCTCAAAAACCTGGATACTTCCTCCATTGTAAGAGTTTTGTACGGAAGTTCTTCGTTGAGCTTTGTCATTTCCTTTGTGAAAATGCCTCCATTCATTCTGTTCCTGATCTAACCGTAACCCTAACCCTAACCCTAGCCCTAGCCCTAGCCCTAGCCCTAGCCCTAGCCCTAACCCTAACCCTAACCCTAACCCTAACCCTAACCCTAACCCTAACCCTAACCCTAACCCTAACCCTAACCCTAACCCTAACCCTATTGGTAGTGGGCCAACAGCCTGTCCACTCTGCTCCATAATTCTTAGTTACTTAGAGTTTGAAATGTTGGAGCCATCTTTCTTGCCCATCTTCTGGTTTATAAGCCAAGTCATCCCTTGTCTTTACAATTCTACTATTCCCACATCAGTATATGAACGATGCTGTAGCTCTGTGAGCCACCAAATGCAATGGGTTCATTGACTTGCCATCTTATATGATGTTGTGCTGGCTGGTTTTGTGTGTCAACTTGACACAGGCTGGAGTTAACACAGAGAAAGGAAGAGCTTCAGTTGGGGAAGTGCCTCCATGAGATCCAGCTATAAGGCATTTTCTCAATTAGTAAGCAAGGGGGGGAGGGCCCCTGATGGGTGGTGCCATCCAGTCTTGGATTCTATAAGGAAGCAAACTGAGCAAGCCAGGGGAAGCAAGCCAGTAAGAAACATCCCTCCATGGCCTCTGCATCAGCTCCTGCTTCCTGACCTGCTTGAGTTCCAGTCCTGACATCCTTTGGTGGTGAACAGCTGTGTGGAAGTGTAAGCTGAATAAACCCTTTCCTCCCCAACTTGCTTCTTGGTCATGATGTTTGTGAAGGAATAAAAACCCTGACTAAGACAGGCGGCACAAGCAGAGTCTTTGAAATGCTCTCACAACTTTTACATCTGTAATCGCCCCATGTAGTAGAAAGCATGAGCTGAGCTACTGGAAGCAGGAACACACTGGGAGTCGAGCCCAACTTCACATCTAAATATCAACACAGGTGATGTGCCTGCTTCACCTGGAATGATGTCATCAAGCAGAAGAAGACAACAAAACCACCTAATTCATCCCAAGGACAATGGATCACAATGAGTGACAGAGGCAGTATATCTATACTTAAGAATTGTGCTTATATCTTGGATTTCACATGAAGCAGAAAGTATACAGTAGAGCTAGGTCATGGCAAAGAACTTTCTACAACTATGTTCCATTGCAGGCAAATCTCTGTGGATGCTGGAGAAGGCAGAACATCCTAGGCATTGATTCTCTAGCATTAGCTCAGTGGTGTGGGCAGTGATATGTGCCAATCGCAGTCACAATGGTAGGTATATTTAAGTAATTTTGCAAAGCTAGGCATAGTGGTTCATCTCCATAGTCTCAGAACTCCCCATGCTGAAGCAGGTGGACTTCCAAGAGTTTCAGACCAGTGTAGGTTATGTAGTGATTTTAAGGTCAGCCTGAGCTACAGAATGAGACATATCAAAAGCAAATAAAACAAAGAAAAAAAAATCCCTAACTTTTTTCAAGCTACCTTTTGTTTACAGTAGATTGTAACTTTGGTTGTCTCCTGGTCTATTTTCCTTCCTGATCTCAGCTGTAGCAATGTCTTCCTATATGATGTTTGTGCAGCCTGGAATGTGGGGAAACCTTACTAACTAAGGTCACAGTCCTCTGGGCTCAGTGCAAAATGGAGGACTTTCCTGGGGATTTTGAACCTCCCCCCCAAACCCTCTACATGGGGGAAATTGGAGTTCTTTTGGCAAACCTACAAATTCTTCTCTTTCCTGATAAGAACTTGCCCAGCAAGTACTTGGGATTCCTGGAATGCCTCTCCATACAAATGAGGCACTCATAGTAAATTCCAGCTAATGATTTTACATTTACCCTGAAAACTCTTTCCCAATCTCTAAGGTTCATAGTTCACCCCAAATAAAATGTATGTGCACAAGCCCATCCCAAAGGTATACACACAAGCTAAGATCATCTAAGAGAACTGTTTCATTAAAATCTTCAGAGAAGGCCTTCTCCTACCAATCCTGGCACTCATTCCCAGCTAGACCAGGATCCTGCAGATCCCACCAGTTCTGGCCTCTGCTTCATCCTTCCAGCCTTCTGTCCAGATGCATTTCAAAGTTGTATATTCTTGAAACAGATGACTACTTCGAAGAATAAAGTAAAAACTTACATGATGCATATTTCTGAATATTTTTTTCTGGCTCTGTTCTCATTTACTTTAACCAGAGTCCTCTAGGTGTTGTTCTTCTTCTGGGTTAGTCAATTAAATCTAACATGCTTAATGTCGATGGCTTGAGGTGTGATGAAGATCTCTGTATAACACATCATGAGGTCATTTTCTCTTTTGTTGTTGCAGGGTAAGCTTAAATCCAAGAGACCTCAAATACCCAGCCAATACAGATGACAAAAATTCATTGTAATTAAGCTGCTACTGACTGACCAGGGCCACAGAATAGACTTGGGAGCTGAACTATGACCCTGAAGGGATTTTGTACAGCACATTTAAAGGATGAAACCTTAAAGCCAGGAGGAACAGGGTAGGCTGTAGCATTGTCCAATCATATTTTGACATAAGGGGTTGAGGAAGGGAGTTTCCATCAATCAGGATAGGAGTAGGTTCCTGGCTTAGGATCATGAACTTAGTTTAACTCTGCAAGCAAGATGGAGATGTTGTCCTTGAGATGTCTGGACTCAGAAAACTGTTTCCTTACACAGAAGCTGTTCAGCTAGAGTGAACGCCCCAGCTCCTTGGGTGCTGGGACTTTGAATTTAGCTTCACCCTATGATTAAATGGAGTCTGAAAATAAAATGGTAGTATTTAGAATAAGTTTCTTTTGTTTGTTTCTAACACTGCCACCTGCAAAATAGAAGTTGTCCTTGTTACTGTTATACTGCTATGAATAGATATCATGACCAATATAACATACAAAGGTGGCCATTAATTGGGGACTGTATACAGTGTCAGAGAATGAGTCCATGAGCATCAAGGTGGAGAGCATAGTGGCAGACAGGAAGGCAGGTGATGGAGAGTGCATCTCTGATCAGCAGTCAGAGAAAGAGAAAGGTGGGAAGGAGGGTGGGAGACAGAGGGAGACTGAGCCTGTGCCTGGCATAAGCTTTTAAAAACCTGAAAGACCATCCCCAGTGAAGCACCACCTCCAACAAGGCCACAGCTCCTCCAAGAAGATCACACCTCCTCATCCTTCCCAAACAGTTCCACCAACTAGAGACAAAAAGCAAAGCTATAAGCCTACAGGGGTCATTTTTATCCAAACCACATGTCTTAGTATCTGCTGTGAACAGATATCATGACAAAGGCAAGTCTTATAAAGGACTACCTTTAATTGGGGCTGGCTTATGGGAGTTCTGAGGTTCAGTCCATTATCATCAAGGTGGGAGCATGGCAGCATGCAGGCAGACACGGGCCTGGAGGAACTGAGAGTTCTACCTCTTGCTCTGAAAGTAGCCAGAAGACAGCTTATAGGCAGGTAGCAAGAAGGTCTTAAGGCCCACACCCACAGTGACACACCCACTCCAACAAGGCCACACCCATCCCAACAAGGCCACACCTCCTCCAACAAAGCTTCACCCACTCCAACAAAGGCCACACCCAATCCAACAAAGCTACACCAACTCCAACAAGGTCACACCTACTCCAACAAGACCACACCTCCTAATAGTGCCACTCCCTTGTCCAAGCACATTCAAACCACCATACCACCACAAAAGCTTTAAAACTTGACTGAATCTAGCACAGATCCTAATACATAAAGCTCAGAGAATGTTCAGCTTCATTTCAGAAGTGTTCTTTCAATGACACAGAACCTGGATATTTCTCTTGTATTTGAGAAATATTTTGCCCATTGTTCCTTTCTAGAAATACAGGTTGAAAGAGTACAGTGCATGGGTTACAATCCAGAGTCTTTTGTAAACCATGTTGTCGTCTACCTCTTTAGTTGGAATTCCTTTCAGGGGAACATGTCTTTAAAGGCTACATTTCTCACCATGTTCCTTTTAAAAGAACAAAAACCTTCAAGAGGAAGTAGAGTCTTTCCATGATTTTCACTCCTGTTCAACCTTTCAAAAAAACTCTTATATCTTAACCTGGCTCTTGTGTTTCTTAGACTCACTCATCTTCCCATTTTGCCCCAGATCCCTGGTCACTCCTGCCTGAAAAGCGTAGTCCATGCTGCTACGCTGCTCTTGACCCTGTGTTAACTGATGCAAGGCTTTAAGGTCTTTCAACAATTTAACAATACACTCCTTTTTTTGGGTGAAATTTCTTGACTTCCAGATACCAGTGCTCAACAAACGTGATATCAAAAATTATCATGTTGCAATTTTAAAGCTTCAGCAACAATTACCTGCTACATGTAAAAGCTCTGTATCCTTCCCACAGAACTACAGTAGGATGTGGAATGATAAAAGTATATCGTGTTCATTACCTCTAATACCCAGTACAGATCCTGCTTGTAGGGAGTATTTATACTATTTCTGAATCATCAAAATAATATTCAGTTTTTACAGATGCCTAGCAACAGAACCTTGTCCTCTCTTGAGCAGGAGTTAGGAGTATTCAGAATATCCAATTCTAATGGGAATGGGAATTTTTTTTTTTTTTTACTATTATATGAAGAGCTACAGACAACCTGTGACAGGTTGGAGTTGGGGAATCTCCTGATGAGTTATGCATTCCTAAGTCATCAGCCCTAAATATTGTACATACAAGCAACAGTCAATGGAGATGGCCATGCATAAGCGAGATAGCAGGGGTTTGAGGGTGGAGTTGGACAAGGAGGAGAGAGAAGTGTAAAAATGTTGCAAATGTAGTATTCATGCATGAAATTTTAAAACATTTTAAAAATTTAAAAAAAATAAAGCAATGCATGGAATGTAATTGAAAACAGGATGACTTTATGCAAATTCTGTCCTACTTATACTGAGGAATATTCATATTTAGAGGGAAAGGATAAAAAATAAGGTCTCTTGCTTAAATAAGGGTAATCTAGTCACACATAAACATACCCATTGAAGTATATCAATGTGTCCGACATCTCATACTTTATCTAGTCTTTAACAAGCTGTGGCAAATTTTTCTTCAGAATTTTCATGTGTTTCCAAAGTTCATGTTTTGTCAGTAAGAAAATATTTATTAAAGAATAATTAGAGACTAATATAGGGAATAATATAGGGGTAACTATATATCCCTAAAATGCATTCTTATTTGGCCTCTTACTGAGGGAAGTGACTAGTCATCTGTCCTTGTGACTGTGCTATTACTGAAAGCCAGTGTGAGCCTAAGTCACTCACACCTGTCTCATGAAAAGAATTTTGCATTAGTGAGAACTCTTCAGCTGTTAAATGTTTCAAAGCTACTGAGTGTCATCTTGACTATAACAGAGGTTTCAGTACATATCACTGCAAGACATGCAAAGGTGCAGATGGCAGAAAATCTTTTTATGAGCCCATTATCAGAGGAAATACAAAATTCTCCTTTATATGGTTTAAATATATTATTTAAGTTAACAGTAAACAATACAAAAGTTAACACCATCCCTGAAAAATCAAGAGCTGCTCAATACATTGATTGGTTCTTAGAGGCAACCAATTTCTTCAATACATCTATAACTATGGACCTTGTACTCAGTAGTAATTGAGGCAAGGATTTAATTACCTCAGGAAATATAGATTTAAGGATAGAAAGCATGGACACAGAAGAGTGAAGAAGATATGGAGACAGGAAGGGACATAAAAAGATGCAAAATACCTGGATTAAGTGCCACAGAAATCATAATATAATTTACTTTATTGATTAGGTTTTTAAAAAAATAATTTATTTTTCTTAGAACTAAAGTGTAGCTATATTTTCCTGTTTTCTTTAATGTCATTTGAGTCCTTCAATTTAAACTCCAGTGAAGATAATGCCTACAAAATGGTTCATCTCACCCAGACAGGAGCCCAGGTTTATTACAGCATCATATTCTCTGTATCTCATGTGGGTTTCTTGACTCCACAATGACAAACACAGCCTTAGTGAAAACCTTGAAATGGAACAAAATTTTCTCTGAACCTTCCCATGGAGATGAATGGCAACGGAACAAAAGCGAACAGCTCAGTTTTTGACTTTATGAGCACAAAGTAAACTTCCTTCAACTTTGAGATATTTAGGTTATTCTTCTCATAGTAGTCAGTGTTGACTTAACTCCTAGGCCTTTTAAGAAATGCTTAATGCCATTATAGATATAGATAATATAGATATAGACATAGATATAACCATAGATTAGATACATAGGCATAGATATAGATTAGATATAGACATAGACATACAATAGACACAGACATAGATTAGATATAGACATAGACATAGAATAGACATAGAGACAAAGAGACATAGATTAGATATAGATATAGACATAGATATAAATATAGACATAGATATAGACATAGTCATAGACATAAACATAGACATAGATATAGACATTGATATACAATAGACATAGACATAGATTCGATATAGACATAGAA
Organism: Apodemus agrarius; assembly: GCA_964023405.1. Classification (NCBI taxonomy): domain Eukaryota; kingdom Metazoa; phylum Chordata; class Mammalia; order Rodentia; family Muridae; genus Apodemus; species Apodemus agrarius. Next base: position 15,639,061 of record OZ030025.1, on the reverse strand, counting down.
ACATAGTCAAAGACGTAGATATAGATATGGATATAGATAGATATGGATATAGATAGATATGGATATAGATAGATATATTTACATATGCATATGAATATATATATGTAGATAGGGTATGATATGGATTTAGACAAAAAGATAGATAGATAGATAGATAGATAGATAGATAGATAGATAGACAGACAGACAGATAGAGTCAAAATAACTTGGGATCTAAACAGAAGCAGCTTTCAAAATACAATTTAAATACTTGGCCAATCCTCCTTAATCAGAAATCAAATTACAGATCTTCTACAAATCTCTTTTGTATTACCTTTAGTTTCTTCAATAAGCCATTTTCTAAAGGACTCCTGAAATTTGTGTGCAGAATGTACAAACAGATCATTTTTTAAAATCTGGCTTCATCCTGAAACCATACCAAGCAGAATGAAAATAACACTCCTGAAAGCTGCTCACCGTCTGACCGCTTTTCTTCGTTCTAAAGTCACATGTAACTTATGAGTAAAGAACTTGTATTGACACATCCTAGAGATACCTGACCCTCTTCCCACCCCTGAGTTGCTCAGAGGCCTGGGAAGGAGGAAGGCCCCTAGGGAGTGGGGATGCCTCTGGGCTGTGATGCTACCCTTGAGTCTCCTAGCAGTAGGAAATATGGCCCCTGAACTAGCTACCTCCTGTAGCCAGTCAGGACTCCCAGAGGAGGGAAACGAACACCAACCCTCGCACAAAACCTTCAACCCAAAATGTGCGCTGCCTACAAGATGTGCAGGGACAAAATGGAACAGAGGTGGAGGGAAAGGCTGGCCAATGACTGGCTCAAATTGAGACTCATTCCATGGGCGAGAACCAATCCTAGGCACTATGAATGATACTCTCTTATGCTTGCGTACAAGAGCCTAGAATAACTGTCCTCTAAGAGGCTCCACCCAGCAGCCAATGGGAAGCCAGATGGCAGACAACCCCAGTCAAACATTCGACAAAACTCCTGGAGTTTTGTAGAAGAATTGGGGGAAAATTGAAGGACCAGAAGGGGATAGGGATTCCACAAGAAGTCTATCAGAGTCAAGTAACCAGGACTCATGTGGGGCTCCCAGAGACTGAATCACCAACCAAAGGGTAAGCATAAGCTGGACCTAACCTCCCATCCCCCATACATATATGACAAACGTGCTGCTTGGCCATCATGCCAGTTCCCCAACAACTGGAGCAGCGGCTGTCCCTGAATCTGTTTCCTGCCTGTGGGTCATATTTCCCTAATTGACCTGCCTTGTCTGTCCTCAGTGAGAGATGATGTGCCTAGTCCTGCAGTGACTTGATGTGCCAAAGTGGCGAGATCCTTATTAGGGGGTTTTCCCCTTCTCTGAGGAGAAAGGTATGGGAGAATGGGGGAAGGGAATGGGGCGAGGGAGTGCGGGTGCCAGGAGGAGAAGTGCCACTCTGGTCTGGACGTAAAGTGAATAAATAAATTAATGAGGAAAAAAAGAGAAGATGAACGTGTACTGAATGAAGTCTCCTATAGAGCCTTTGAAACTGTAGGAGTCTCCTGAACTGAGCCAGTCGGGGCAACCATGTACACCCCTCCATAGATGAAAGGCGATCACAGTGTGGATCTGAACCTCCCTGTGATGAATTTGGGACAGAGGAAACCGATTACCTATGATGTTTAGTAAATCTCACGCTTATAGTAAAGAACTGAAACTCCCTTGGGGATTAATACCTCCTAAATGGAGAGAAAGAGTAAGAAAAGGAGGCCCATTTCAGATGCATTTATACAAATACCAACTGCCTGCTGTGAGGCAAACAGTCTTCCGGAGATTGCAGATAAATGGTGAATAGGGCAAAGCTTTCTGATGGAACTGGCACAGGCACCTTGTGGGGTCTGGATCCTGAAACCATCAAGGACAGTAGGGTTAAGTCAAGCATGAAAGACTCAGTTCTCAGCTAAGCCCCTGTGATTGCCAAGCTGCTTTCGCAAAAGGTATTACCAGCATCTCTGAAAGGACAGAATTGGTGCTGTAATCCTTCTATTCATGTGAGAACTTTCCAGGGTGGCGAGATGGACGTTTTAGTTGAAGTGGATTATGTTTACCGAGTATGAACCTAAGATAACGTACTTGTTTATTAGCAAAATTGAATCATTAGTCCCAAACGTTGGATGGAAGGACACTTGGCTAGTGGGGCTGATGTTTCTTGCCTGTCTGAAAGGGTCCAGCTTGTGCAGCCTGACACTAGTGTCTCGGGCCACAGTGATATCAAACGGTGGTGATTATTTAAGCTCATTGAATATATCTACTACTTTAAAGTACACTCTAGTCTAATGTATAAACAATCATAAGGAAGTAGTGATGGGCTTACAGTCAGAATGTGTGAAAACTAAGTTCAGACACAAACATCTTTCTACTACAGTCCCCAGTACTTCAACTGCAGACAGTGCTCTTAAAAACTGTGGTAACTTGGGTTACAACCAACAATGACATCCTCCAGTGTGGCATGGCTACTATGTACAAGAAAGGTAAGCAAGGATATTGGCTCTTTCCCTTGCTAATTGTATCCCTCTCCCGGTACTGGATTTTAGCCTTCCATGTGTCTCCAAATCATCACTGTAGATTTGAAACTGCTGTACAAAATGAATCCTTAACGTTGCCATTTTAAACTGTGAACATCATATGAAATGAGATAACATGAACAAGTTTACTTTAAGACCCATACGTGCTTCATAATTACCAGGGCTGGAATTGTGAAAGCGAAGCTACCTTGCAACTAGACACATTGGTAAAAAGACGCTTCATTCCACACTATGAAGGTCTTCTCAAAACGTCAGCTATTGAGCTGCCTCTAAGTCTCCAGATTTAGGCCCTTCAATGCTTCTCTTGATCTTTTGGCTCTGCCATGTTTATCTAGTGATTCTCAAATATTAATTACAGTACGTGTTTTATGTACACTTGCAGGTAACCTTGAGCCATCCAGTCTGTTAACTAAACAATGGAAAGAAGTTTTCTGTATGTGGATCTGGATAGCTCTGATGCTTATAGACGATTGAGTCCAATCGCTTTTCTTTTGGTGACTAACACTGGACATGACTGAACTTAAATTTGTGGAAACCCCTTAGGAACCTAGGACAGTTGCAGAGCGAATAACTCACTCTTCAACCCTTGAACACTGCTTGTCAGCAGTGACCTCAAAAGCTAAGAAGTTACTTCTGAAAGGAAATACAGAGAATTCCATATGCCTTGTTCCTTTGTATAGCCAACTAGAAAATGTATACGGGGTGGGTGATTGGCATTTGGGGCTTGACAACCTGGAACGAATACACTATTTCTCTTAGAGCTTTGGAAGTCATACCGTAAACATGGCTTTGCACGATGAAAGGGAAGAAAATTTACATAAGTACAGAAATGTCTTAATGGGATAAAATAATATATCAGGATCTCATAAACAATTAATAAGCATTCTGGGTTTTTAATAGCCCAAAATGATGATTTTGCGCAATACATTATGCTAGTCAATTATTTTTTAAATTGCGTCCCAATTTTCATTGTACACAGATGGATTGTGAGATGAGAGCCAAAAGAGTGCTCCAGGTAAGAAATACTAAACATGTGGTATTAAGATTTGAGGAACATATTTCAACTATTTTATGAGCAATTGTTTACCATTTGGAATGGATGAAGAAAGCAGTGGGACTCTGATAATGTAGAAAATAGTAAATGGCTGTCAGATGAAAAATGGAAAAAAAAATTAATCGAGGCAAAAGAAACAGTGCCTCATTTCAATCCTTGTTTTCTGTGGAGTTATATCTTAGTGATTCTCACATGTCCTTATGTGGTCACTTTGAGTAACTGCTGCAACTGGGAGCCAGTGGCTGGAGTTGTGAATCACAATGGCTGTGAGCTACCTCACCATGAGAATTTGCATTTACATAGAAGAGAGGAAGCTGAAATGGTCATTGTCATAGGAAATGTGTTGGAGCACTCATCATTAACTATTCTTTGGCTCAATGTAAGTACAGGTATTTGACTATACATACCTATGTATATACATGGTAGCACAGAGCCAGGTCCAGCATGCCCGAGGAGGAGGAAAGGATGGTGTAACAAGTCTTGCCCCTGGAGCAGAGCCAGCAGGGCATGGGTCTTCTAGAGTACTGACAGTTGCTATAAGCATAAGGCTCGTTTGTATAATAATGAGTTTGTCTTACTTTATGTTCCTTCTTTGGGGAATGTTCTCTCTGCCAAGGTTAATGACTCAATGATAATCAGAAATAGCGCGATTCCAGTAATCAAGAATGTGTCTGGTGTTCCTCAGCAAAATGATAATGGTGTCACCTTCTGAACAGTCCTTAAAGTATGGGAAAGAACTCTGAAAACATGAGTTCAAGAATCATAAATCAGTGTAAGATGGGTTCTTAACAGAATTTCTCAACTATGCAAAATATAAAGACGCAATATGAATTGTATGAGGAGCTTCACAGACCCTAAAGAACAGAGGTAGCTGCACTAATGAGCCAGCTTTGTTAGAAAGATATTACAGAAGGAGATAAAGAGATTAAGGAAGTGGTGCTCTCAAGGCAGGATCCCACCCAGCTAAGCTTATTGTTTATATTTGTGGATGAACAAGGAATAGTTTAGATTTTTAATCTGGAATGGACTACAGTCCAGAAATGGAAGGCACATTTGTGATCCACATTTGGAGAGCAGAAGACACAGGCTTTTGATCTAGATTTTGAGGAATGGTAATTATGAAAATCTTAGGCCTAGGCAGAGGTACACATCTTGAACCCCAAGAGATAAAGACAAGCATATTTCTGAATTCAAGGCCAGACAAGGACAGATCAAGTTTTAGGTGAAGAAAAGTTTAGGTCCAGGTGTGGTTGTCCACAACTTTAATCCCAGCATTCAGAAGACAGCACCATGCAGACCTCTGAGCTCAAGGTCTGTCTACAGAGCGAGTTCCATGACAGCCAAGCTTAGGCAGTGAAGGAAATGGAAAACAGAAAGCTGGTGATAATGTAATAGAACAAGGGGGACCATTTTCCAGCTCTAGCAAGCTGCAGACCTTGTCAGCTTTGGCCATGTGGCTCTGGGTTTAGGATCAAAGGGGCTAAAGCCATAAAATGCTGATTCATGGAATGATCTAAAGGGTACCTGGGGTAAATGGTTGAACTGATATGCAATTTCTAAGGAAGTAGCTTATGCAAATAAGAGACTGGGCTTTGGTCTGTAAGAGAGAGCTATCTTGAGCAGAACACAGAGCTGTCAGCTTGCATCCATCACTTACTCTAAGTCATTAATCTGCAAATCACAAACACCCCTTCCTCAGGACTTGTCTCCCGAGATGAGGCTGGTCTTCAGCAGCACAAACCAAGTGATCTCTCAGCATCCTCAATAGACACATCACAGGACACTTCCTGCTGTATCCAGGGATCCTTCTTCCTTGGGTTCCACCCTTTTTGATCTTACCCATTTCTCTGCCATTCTGGTGTCCACTCATGATTCAGGACCATTTCAGGTTAGTTCCTTGATCCTAGAGTCTAGATTATGTCTTTTTGATATGTAAGATGTAATCCAGGCACTGGTCAATGTTTAAAACATTATGTGTCAAGAATTTTCGAAACATCAATCTGTTCTTCGACGGTCTTCCCATGGAGGAGTTTTCCCTTCTTTTGAATAAAAAATAACCTCACAGAACTCTCTTGTCATCTTATCCCAAGCCATAAAATACAGCTGAGTTTAACACAAGCTATGACATGTTGCAGAGACATCCAATTATTGGTCTTTTGGATGTAGGCTGTAAACAAAGCTAGAGCTCAACATGAGAGTCTAAAGTTTCAAGTAAGAAGTCTGCTTACAGATGGTGATGCTAGAGATGTCATAGTGAGCACCCTGGTCTGTGGCTTGACCAAGTTCTAGGCAAAATTCCACGCAAAAATGTTTCTTAAAAAGCTTGCTCAGCAGCACCTCTACATGACTACAGTACAACCAGTTTCTGAGGAATTGCTTCTCAGGCAATTCCTAATTAAAATGTTTAAACAATACATGGATGTTTTTGCAGTAATAGTAATCAAATAATAGATATGCAAGTGTATATGTGTTAAATACCATATATATATGTGTGTGTGTGTATCTGTTGAATACCACATATAATATATAAATATATATACATTTGTATATGTGCATATATATACACACATAGATATATATCTATATATATATCTATATCTATATATCTATATATCTATATCTATCTATCTATCTATCTATCTATCTATATATATATATATATATAGAGAGAGAGAGAGAGAGAGAGAGAGAGAGAGACAGAGAGAGAGAGAGGGAGAGAGAAATGTAATGTTGCAACCATCTAAGAATAAAATATTCTATAATTTAACTTACAAGCTGTTGTTCCAGGTTTTGTAAATAGTGTTAGATATCATACTAACAAACTCTGATTTGAAGAAAAATTGATTGCTGGTTAACTGAATTGTTTTTATTTTCTAATGTTTTATGATTAATTGGTCAATTAAAAACAATGAGTTCCACAGTTGCACTCATGAAATACCTTTCAGGAGGGAATTCTGCTGAATAGTAGTCTTTCATAAATTGTGTCTTTTCCTGACATGATTCAATCCTTCAGTTCATGTGAACTGAATCATTGCCTTCATTTTCTGTTTTTGGTTTTACAACAATGTTTATATATATATATATATATATATATATATATATATATATAAATGTATGTACATATATATATATATATATATATATATATATACTGCATGTGTATGTGTTTGCATGTACGAATATGTATGTGGATATGTATCCATATGTATGTATGTATATGTGTATGTGTATGCAGAAAGAGAGAGGGAGAGGAAGAGGGAGGACAAAAGAAAGAGATAGAGATGTGGCTTACTTGTTCACTGGTAGATAACCTGTATGTGAAATGGAGTACTTAATATGTGTGCTGATGGGTAATTGTTCTACAAACCATTTTAAAATGCGCATTACAAAATACTTATATAACACACTCAATATTGATCTTGCCATCAATAAAGGCTAAAAACCATTTCAATGACTTTAATATAGAGTACAACTTAGAAAAGCATGCATTTAATTCAGAATGTGTTTGAAGTAGCTTTGTGAGTTCCATTCTTTTAAACAACTTTACCTCCCAGGCTTACATGGTTGATGGGACTGTATAGCACAAGGAATGACAACGCTGAACGTTCTTCTGATTCTGTAATTATAAATATTATTATTATTATTATTATTTAGTTTTCACATCAGCCTGAAATTAAGTCCATTCTAAGATACTCTCCAAGATTATGTATATATATATATATATATATATATGTGTGTGTGTGTGTGTGTGTGTGTACATATATACGTATATATATATATATACATATATATGTATGCATAAAGGATTTATATGTCAATGTCGATAGCAGTTGTGTTTATAATGGCAGAATAAAACAGAATCGTATCAGTCTATCAACTTGACTAAATAAAGAAAATATGGTATGGCTGCTCAAATATGAATAATTTCACATGGAGAAATGAATAGAGAAGAAATGGAATATTCCTGTAGATTAGTTGCAATGTGGATTTATATTTACTATGCCATAACAAATGACACCATGTGGCTTGCTTCTGCATGCAACAAACATCCAGAAGACAGTGCAATATATATATATATATTTTTCTATGCTTAATATGTAAAGAAGCAATGACTGTAAATGGCAATTAATTGTGAATAACACTAAGGCTCTAAATTTTTATCATCCAGGATAAGATATACTGCCCTTGAGCCAGCTTTCAGGTTTTAGTGACTGTGACAGAACAAAGGTGATGCTGACTTGGAAAAAGGAAGTTCTCAGCACCTATGTGAGTTTGCAGTAACATCCTTCTGAATGTAATTTAACTCATGGAAAAAAAAACCATGTTATTTTGGTGAACTAATGTTGAGGTAGAAAGCACATAAAAGCAAAATGAAGAAGTCACAGTGGGTTACCTGAGAAAATGGAAGCAATTTGCTGCCAGGACCTTGAAGAAACAACATTGTATCACACAAGACAGAGACTCCGGGGAGAGACCAGCTTCACTGCCTCCTGTCTTCCAGCACACATTCTAAAGGCCTGTGGTGAAATCATTAGAAAGTGCGATGTAGCCATCTTACAGCAGAGACGGGAGCCAGATGCCAGAGTACATGCTGAAAGAAGGGAAAATCAGAAAACTGATAGAGAGAACGAGGGCCTGTCTAGTGGACAAATCGCACACACTGATACTTCCTCCTGGAGACAAATAGGAACTGCAGTAGCTCTTCTGATAAATGCAGCCAGCATTGTGATTTAGCTACTCTCCAATGCTTGAATACATATTGAAATGTCTAGAAAACAAATATAGAATCAGACAATAAAACATTGTAGCCAGGGATTGTGATAAACACCAGTATTCTCCAGCTCAGGAAGAGTGAGGGAGGGTGATCCAGGAAGATGCAGACTTTGTAGCCTGCCTTGTTACATAGTGTGTACTGAGCCTCACTTCAGCCGGGGCTACAGAATGGGTGCCTGTCTCAAAATAAGACAATAACAAAGACAACTGTGTTGTTGCAACCATCTATGAGTAAAAGAAAAAAATCTGTAATTTAACTTACAAGGAGTTGTCCCAGCTTTTGTAAACACTTGTAGATATCATACTAAAAAACTGTTCTTTTTTTTAAAAAAAGATTTCACTAAATTGGTTTTATTTTCTAATATTTTATGATTGTCCAATTAAAAACAATGAATTCACCGGGCGTGGTGGCGCACGCCTGTAATCCCAGCACTTGGGAGGCAGAGGCAGGCGGATTTCTGAGTTCGAGGCCAGCCTGGTCTACAGAGTGAGTTCCAGGACAGCCAGAACTACACAGAGAAACCCTGTCTCGAAAAAACCAAAAAAAAAAAAAAAAAAAAAAAAAAAACAATGAATTCTGCATTCGCAGTAATTAAGTATATTTCGGGAAGGAATTCTGCTGAACAGTAATCTCTTATAAATCATGTTTTTTTTCTGATATGATTTAATCCTTCGATTCACATGAACTGAAGTATTGTCCTTATTTTCTGTTTCTGTTTCTATGCAACACTAATATCAAACCCAAGGTTTTTCCACTCTCTCCCGTGGTAACTTCAACCCCTAAACATTCATATTAATTGAAGTTAATAATCCTTCACAATACTGGATGAACATCGAATCATATTAATTTATTCGGTCATGGACTCACATGCGACCAGGGTGTATCAGTTACTCTGAGATATATTCAAATTTTAGTTTCTTACAAGCAGCTACCTTCTTTATGTTCTATCATGTCATATGTGAAGGCAGTTCCTCCCTTGTTACCTCTGCTCCACAGTCTCTCTCATGAGCTAGAGCTAAGCACAATTCTCTTTGAAAAAGCAAAGCTTTTTTATTGAATAAATGCGGCTTCTCGTTATAGCAGAGCATATGGAAGTTCTCGTTATGGTTTGTACAGGAGCTGTTCCCTTTGGGAATGCAGTAAAATCTCAGGATCCAACTGGATGGCAAGAATCTTTTTGCTCTATGTGTAAGATGAATGCATCTGTTTTTCGGTTGGCTGTCAGACATTAGTAGGCTCTTTTATAGGTGAAGTTTCCTTCCACCAACAGGCTTCCAGTTCAAAAAAAAATGTAGGCTTCTATACCAGCTTTCAGAAAGAATATTCTCAAACAAGTGTGAATACATAAAATTAAATTTTATTTTTCCTCACACTTTTGAATTTTGTTCCTTCTGCATAGGAAAACAAAAACAAAACCAAAAACGAACAAACAAACAAACAAACAAAAAAATCCTTTAACTAAAGATTTAAATATCTACCTAGAATATGAGGGACCATGAGTCTCATCCAGAGGAAAATCATAGGGGTAAAGGGGAGCTATTGTCACCTGTGAAAGCAATTATGTACAGAGACACACAGACACAGACATGCGCGCGCGCACGCGCACACACACACACACACACACACACACACACACACACACTCAGCGACATTTATGAAGTTTCAGATCAGTAGCAAGAATGTTCAATGCTATCTGTGCTCATGGTGGGATGCAATTTCAGTGTTTCAATGCTAGACACATCTAGATGTATGTTCCAATAGCATGATGAGGAGTTCTCACCTGCCCCCTGCCCCCACTAAAGCAGTATCTGTGTCTTAGGCAGATATTTGAAGTGTCTTACCAAACCCCATACAGATGTCTAAAGAGCCTTCCTTCCTTCATAATTCTTTTCTGTTTCTTGTTCAAGAAATTCACCCTTATTGGCACCAGGGAGCCACATTCTCTTACTATTTCATTCCACTAGATTACTAGGTTCTAGTTGAACTCATTTCTAGGAGCTAGAATCAACATGAGCCTGCAATCAAATGTTGTGATTATCTTGGGGTCACCTTGTGACAATCCGTTCGTTCTGTGGTCTCTGTCCTGCAGTGTCTGTTGTCCCAAACAGAAAACAGCATTCCCAGATTTATACTTATTTATGACAGAACACCTCCTCACATACAGCCATTCCACTGTGGACAGGAATGGGAAAGTCATGAGTAATTTTTAATTGAAAACACTCTTTCACCAGGGGATTTCATTTACACTTTAAATGAAAATGTGAAAATATTTTATTTACATAGACAGATAAAGAACTTTCAGGCTTGATGAGTTTGAGCAATATATGATTAGCTTTTCTTTCATTAGAAGAAACATTTGGGCAAAACCAGAGTGAAACTGTAGAACCAATATTAATTAAGATCCTTTCAGTGTGTGGGCATAATTAGGAAAATATAATGTAATATTACCTCAGTGTACATGAAAGAATATATGCAAAATAATAATGCTGAAACACAACTGGTTTGGTATTTTGCTCTTAAAATTGTCTCAGTCTTGTACTTAGGTGACTCGATTTATTTATAGATTACAACAGAGCAGACATCACTATTATATATTATTTCTGAACACTTCTCATGCTTTCTGAGCTGGAATGGGCGAAGTGGGACTTTTGGATTCCTTCTGCACTAAAAACCTGAGATCAAATGTCACTGACTAGCCACTTACAGGAGGGCTTAATTAAAAGCAGAACTGCCAGACTTTACACCTTTTCTTTGCATATGACCATTTTATGATCGGAACTAAGTGGCCAGGGTCAGAGGTTAGATATTTTCCTCCTCTCCTTTTTCCCCAGTCATAAACCCTCAACGTTAGTGCTATATAATAAATTCATGCAGCTTTCTTTTCCATTAGCAATCTGAGAGTTGTACTTTTCAGATATGATTTCCTAACATATTTAATTACTTTTCCAGGAAAAGTGTGACTGTACGATTTTAGTTGTGCATAACTGATTCTAGAGACTCTCTGCGTTTTGCACTGTATGTCTCTAGTCCAGGAGTGGCTGGAAAATTTACAATTCTGGATTACTTTCCTAGACAAATTATCGTGAGCATGGAAGACCACTCTCTGCGGTTTCAAAGTTTCAAAACTACGGATATGGACAGAATGATATTCACTTGCAAGTTTGTTGCACAAAATAGAGTCAAGCATGTTTTAAGTTGTAAAAAAAAAAAATAAAACAAAAACCCTGTATTTAAATTTCAAGGGTCGAGTAATTCAAGCAGAAAAGGTAGCTAGTGAATCATTAGGATGTTTATTGAATTATAAAATGCCATATTAGCCAAACTATTTGACTCTAAATATTATCTTTCTTGCAGGCAAAAGGAAGATATTATAAAGAAAGGCACCATTAAGAGTCTTAGCTAAATTGCTTATTATTAAAATTTTATTGTAATCCGAGACTCTTGTATGTAAAAATAATTTTTTTCCTTCACGTTTGTAGAGCAGTGTTAGCTAGCTGGAGTGTTTGGTACAGACAGTTCTAGAGATGCTGCTAGGTGATTTTACTGCAGCTCACATAGGTGTACACAAAAAGGGGGCAATCTTGTAATGCCAGAGATAATTTGGAATTAATCATTTTTACTTTACCTTAGAAGAATTTAATGAGAAAAAAAAGCCCACATACATTTTACTTAAAATTGTAGAGATTGCAGTAAAGCATTTGTTGTAGATCATAGAGGAAAACCTCACTTACAAGTATTTTTCCTGTCCAAATTGTCACATCAAGTAATAATGCTTGTGTTGCCATGACAACTAATTGGAAAATTTAAACCAAATATGGTTGTAAAACAATGGGCCAACTTCTTACTTGTATTTAAAGTTTAAGACATAGCTTTTACCCTGAAACATTATTTTTTTTCCAAAATGCTGTCTCTTTTTAATGTATCAATGATTTGAATTTCTTTTTTGTTCATTGTGTTGTTTTATTTATTTTCATTCCAAGTGGTGCCCCCTTCCCAGTGCCCCTATCCAAGAGTTCTTCACAGCATCCCCCTTCCCTTTGCCTCTGTGAGGGTGCTACCTACCTCATCTCCTATCCCCAACCCCCACCTCACTTTTCCCTATATCCTCCTTCCTTGGGGTATCAAGTCTCTACAGTATTAGGTACATCCTCTCCCACTGAGGCCAGACCAGGCAGTCCTATGCTACATATGTGTCGGGGTTCGCATACCAGCCTATGTATATGCCCTTTGGCTGGTGATTTTAGTCTCTGGGAGCTCCCAGAGGTCCAACTTAGTTGATACTGTTGGTCTTCCTATAGGGTTGCCACCCCTTCAGCTCCTTCAATCCTTCCCCCTACTCTCCCATAGGGGTCCAGTGGTGAGCTACAAGTGTCTGCATCTGTCTCAGTCAGCTACTGGTAGAGTTTCTCAGAGGACAGTTATGCTAGGCTCCTGTCTGCAAGCCCAACATGACATCAGTAATCTAGTTTTAACAACATCCATATGTGAGATTTCCTCGCTGGTCAGCCGTATACACAGGCACCTTAGTCAATTTTCTACTGCCACAAATAGACGTCATGAGCATGGGGACTCTTACAATTTCAGAGGTTTTGTTTATGATCCACATGGTGGGTTGGAAGCATGGCGACACACAGGCAGACTTGGCGCTGGAATGGTAGCTACACAAAGATTGGCAGGCAGGAGAGAGGAGAGAGGAGAGAGTGGAGAGGAGAGAGGAGAGAGAGAGAGAGAGAGAGAGAGAGAGAGAGAGAGAGAGAGAGAGAAACTGGTCCTAGCTTCTTGAGCATTTGAAACCCCAAAGCCCGCTCTCAGTGACATCCTTTGTGATGGTTTGTATATGATTGGCCCAGGAAGTGACCGTATTAGGAGGTGTGGCCTTGTTGGAGTAGGTGTGTCACTGTGGGTGTGGGCTTAATACCCTCACCCTAGTTGCCTGGGAGTCAGTCTTCTCCTAGCAGCCTTCAGATGAAGATGTAGAACTCTCAGCTCCTCCTGTACCATATCCGCCTGGATGCTGCCATGTTTCTGCCTTCATGACAATGAACTGAACCTCTGAGCCTGTAAGCCAGCCCCAATTAAATGTTGTCTTTTGTAAAACTTGCATTGGTCATGGTGTCTGTTCACAGCAGTGAAACCTTAGCTAAGAATTCCTTCTTCTAGTAAGGCCACACCTTCTAATCCTGGTCAAGCAGTGACACTCCCTTCAGTCTATGAGCCTATGGGGGCCATTCTTATTCAAACCACCACAACCAGCAACAAATTAAAGTGATTGGTATGTTTGTAAGACTCCCATCAAAGTACATAAAACAGGCACTGAAACTATTAAAAAAAATTGAAGCAGCATATAGTGTTCTGATTTGCAAGGAAATCAACATACCGGTTGGCTTTATTCAAACTAATTAGTAACATTCCAAAACGAGACAGCAATGAAATGAACATCTTTGAAAAAAAATAAAAGTCAAAGTCTATAAACTCCCAACCCTGCCATTCAAGCACTGTCTCCTTAAATACATTTTCGCTCTGTCTGAACAGAAGGACATAAATACCCAAAAACTGCAACAGCATTGGCAATGGGCTCTTGTTTTCTGTTTAACCAGGGGGGGGGTGTCAGATAGATGAGGAGCAACACTGTAAAAGGAATTCTGCAGTCCCGTGCTTTGTTTTCCTGTAAATTCCTGCCATGGGGTTCATATAATTCCAAATCTTCCCGTGGCTACACACAACAGCTGTGTTGAGATTCACCAAACACCACGAGGGAGCAAGCCTTATGCCTAATATTAAGCTGACTCAATGCTGGCTTTACTGAATGTTCTGTTTTCTAGCTGTGTGACTGATTTGTGTCTAATGTGAATAATTGACAGAGACGTTACAGTTGATTCGGAGTCATGTGCTTTGAGAGGAATATTTTCCTTTAACTTGAATTAGCAAACTTAAGACAGCAACGAACTGTTTGCAAAATGATATTTTATGACTCTTTACATCTGATGTGGATGTAGCATTTGAATAAAATTTAATGTTCATGGCTATAAGGATATATACTGCTACCCATACGAAGAAGCCTTGTGGAGTGTCTGTGCTAAATTCCAAGATGGGAAACAGATTTGAGAAACAAAAAGACATAGTTTCGGCATGAAGAATGATTTTAATATATAGGTGTAATATTTAAATTTTAATTGGCAAGCACACATGTTTTCATGTGTGTTGTATTAGGATTAACAATTGTCAAGAATCTCAAATTCCATAGTACAACTTCCCTGTTAGTTATAGAAAATTATTGTAAAAGATTAATTAAACCTTAGTTTTAATTAATAAAGATAGTTTATCTACTTTTTTGAAAGTGTTTCCAAAAGCAATAGATTTCATATAAGAAAGCCTATAGTTATATACTAAAATACTAAAATAAAAGCTGGTCCTGTCGTTTACTTTTTCGTTATATCTCCAGTAGATATTATAAATTATTCTTGTAGTCCTAATGTTCTTTTTTCTGGAATATTAAAAAAAAGCAGTGTGTGTGTGTGTGTGTGTGTGTGTGTGTGTGTGTGTGTCTGTCTGTCTGTGTGTTTGTGTGTGTGTGTCTGTGTGCATGTGTGTTTATTATGTATGTATATACATGTGCATATGTGTGGTGAGTGTGTATGTGTATATGTGCATATGTACATATGTATATGTGTATGTTATCTTATGTATGTATATCCTGTGTATGTATCCTGTGTATGGGTATTCTGATCTTCCAACTCAAACTGTAGAGCACAGAGCATCTTGGTTTTAGCAGTAACCTGACAGCATTAGTCACTGGGTTACTATAACTGGCAACTTGGGATTAATTCTTATCATGTGCTATGGATGCATCTTTAAATCCCAGTTACTGTTTTGAGTAGTGCAGTTATTGGATCTACCATGAGGTCTTGGCCTGGATTAAATGCACTTTCAGGAGGGTGTGTAACATCCTAGAGCTACAAGTGTAAGGACGGGCATAGCCTAAGGGACTAGGGATGGAGGAATGACCTTCCCTGACATCTTTGCCTGCTCCACTCAACTTCCCCCTGTCCAAATGCAAGAGTGGTACCTGCCGAAAGAATGAGACATGCACACCAGCAGAAATGCTTCATGAGAGAAGCAAAGAGACATTGGACAGAGGGTGGGGCAACTAGGCAGGATAAACTTCCCCTGCAGCAAGGTGAGTGAGATTCTAACCAAATGCTGTGAAAGCCAAACAAGTGGGAACTGGTCCTGAATGAGGGACGCTCTGCTGAGGGATGTTAGAATCTCAGGCTTGCGGTGGATGGCTTGGGATGTATTTTGGTTGGAGGATGGAATGGGGTATTTAGCAATTATGTTGAAGGAAAAATATATCTATTACTGTTTTTGATGCACAGAAACAAAACTTTAAGTTTCTTGATCTCTTTGAGAAGATAATATACACCTATCCATATATATACACACATATGCACACCTATACACATGAACATATATACACACAAATACACTCAATACACGCATGAACACACCAATATATACACATAATAAGCACACATGTACACAAATACACAGACACACACACACACGCGCACACAGATACACATACATACACACAGAGATAAGTGAACATACTCCTACATATGTATATACACAAAAACACATGTTACAAACTCATACACATACACACACTTATACACACATAAAAATACACATGCACAGAACACATACACACACACATATATATATACATGCACACACACACACACACACACACACACATATACATATATATATATATATATATATATATATATATATATATACAGGGACACACACAGATACACATACATGCATACATATATACATAACACATTCTCACATGTGCATATTCACAAAGACACACATGTACACACACACACACACACATACATTTGAAACAATTTTGTATCCTTCAAGAAAATGTGTTCTTACCTGTAAGGAAGGTGAATGGTTTCTGATACTGTAACTGACTTAAAGAAGCAGCTAATTTGCAGATGAAATATAGATCTATTACCACAAAGAAACGGGTGATTATATCCCTTGTATAACATGATAGAGGCAAACAAGTTACCCCTGGCACAACATTGAAAAATGAAGAAATATAAAACTTTATATTCTTCCATGTACCATGAATATAAACAAAAAGATTAACAGCCAGAATGGACAGGGTACTAATGTGTCAACAGAAAAATGAGAGAAATCCAATATAAATATGGCCCATGAGATTAATGCTTATAAAGAAAAAGATATACAAGTTTATGTTTGGATATGAGAGAAATTCATACTTGATACCATCGCTTGTGAAGAAAATTTTTCCTTTTTGCATGAAGATACATTAGTATCCCTAATATGCTGACTTAACACCTTCCAGGAGGCATATAAGTTATTATTCCTTCTGGGAGAGGAGGGTAAGATTATCTCTTCTAGAATACTGCCGAAAAAGGGCTATTAAATAGTTTCTAGGGCCATAACCATTATAATGCAAAGAATGATCATTAAGGAATTTCTTAAAAGTATAAAAATCTAAATATTCCATAGTGTGAATGAACGAATGAATTACTCTTTTTGACCCAAATAATTCAAAAATTGAAAATAACAATTGTCCAAAGAAATATGATAAATATTTATATTTATAAAAGAACTGGAAGCAAAATATATCATGTTAATTATATTTAGTTAATCCTACACACCTATTAGGAATACAAATCTAGAACCCAACCGTAAAACCTATATAATACCACTATATCCAAAACATGTTCTTTAGGTTTTTGGTCTGACAGATAAAAACCAGAGTAGTTATTATTCTAATTCTCTCTCTCTCTCTCTCTCTCTCTCTCTCTCTCTCTCTCTCTCTCTCACACACACACACACACACACACACACACACAAACCTAAACAATCTGAGTACCACAACCAGGAAAGAGGTAATCGAAGCAAAGAGGGATGCCTTCAGTAGGATGTTTGAAGTCAAGAAGGGAAGGGAAGACTTACCTGGCATGTCTCTATAGAAACTGTGCAAACCAGACATTAAGGGCATAAAGTACTGAGAGGTAAAACTTCTTGCCAACTTGAAACTGTGTGCACACTGAAATTATTTTATAGAAGTTCAGAAGAAATACTGTTGGAGACGTGCACATTGAAGCTTCTTTACAAGAAATTGTTTCTGCAACACGAAGGAAAAAATATTATAGACAAAATATGTTGATCCATGTAAGAAAAGGGAAGGAGATGCTAACTCTGTACCACAGGTCTAGAACCGGAGTCCTTTATGTGTTTAGGATTCTTTTAACAGATGCTGCCAAGTTTGCTGTTAACATCTGTTTTCTGTTCAGTGATCAAAGAATCTGAGAATTGAAATAAATGTTCAACTGTCACCATAAGATCACAACTCAGTCTAACATTGACAAACACTTCTGAGAGGAGAGAGATTGAGAGAGAGAGAGAGAGAGAAGCAGAAAGGCTTCAAAGTGGGTAAATGATAAAAATCTAGTTTATTTTTCTTATTCCTAATTGATATAATAAATTGAGTAGGGTCAAAATAATAACTATTACAATGTTCAAAATGAATGTGGCTTGTGGATTTATTAGGTAAAGGACATCAGTGTCTGGAATGACAAATCACTGATGTCACTATAATTGAGCAGAAATCAATGAGTTGGAGACACATTCTTACAAGGGAATTACTCTATCCATGAAACAGGATAGAGTAATTTGAATGAAAGAAAGACAAATTTTTGGTTAATAGATATTGACAATGCACAGGCTAACACTAAAGGACAAATGGAAAAAAAAGTGCGGTATGCTATTGTAACTGCGATTGAAGTAGTACTTAATAATTGATTTATTTCCAATTGTACTTGCGAATTTAACACTAGGTGGAAATCTCAGAATCCTAAAAGTAGGCAAACGGTGTTGTTTGCATTTTTAAAAACTTTTATCATATTTCCCGTAACGGCTATACCAGTTTCTATTTAAATCAGCAGTGAAGAAGGGTTTTTCCCTTATCTTCACTGGCCTTTTCAATATATTTGAATATTTACCTACAGGAGTACTAATTTTATAACTAAGTGCACTCACCACTGTAACAAAATACCCGACACTGCTTAGTCAGTCTATAAACAACAGAAATTTATTCCCTATAGTCCTGGAGGGCAGCAGGTCCAAGGTCAAGTGTTGTGTTTGTTCAGAGTCTCGCTGCGAGTCCACGCAACACTGTCTGCAAGGAGTGAGCGTTCCTCTTTATCAAGCCAACAATACATCCAGAAGGACAAAACCTTCACTCCCCAATCACCCCTGAGAGTCCAGCCTCACCTCTGTTTTTTGTAATTTATTTATTTATTCCCTTAAGACCCAGTATCAGTTCTTCTTCTCCCTGCCAAATCCATCCCCATGCAAGTCCTCCCCCATTTCCCCTTCCCCTTCTCTCTGAGAAGTGAGAGACCTCCCCCCTCCATGTCAACACCACCACCACCACCACCACCACCACCATCACCACCCAGTCCCCACAGATCAAGTCCCTGCAGGACTAGGCACATCCTCTCCCACTGAGGCCAGAGAAGGCAATCCTTTTAGGTGTGTGAAATCCAAAGGCAGGCAGAAAACAGGCTCAGGAACAGCCACTGCTCCAGTTGTTTTGGGCATGAAGCTGTTTATCTGCTACATATGTGCAAGGGGCCTAGGTCCAGCCGGTGCTCCATCTTTAGTTGGTGATTCAGCCTCTGGCAGCCCCCAAGAGTCGAGTTGATTCTATTGGTCTTCCTGTGGAGTCCCCGTCCTCTTCATGTCCCTCAATCCTTCTCTCAACTTTTCCGTAAGACTCCTGGAGGAGCTCCATCTAATGTTTGACTGTGGGTCTCTGCATCTGTTTCCATTGGCTGCTGGGTGGAGCCTCTCGGAGGACAGTTATGCTCTTTTTTTCTTGTTTGCAAGCATAACGGAGTTTCCTTAAGAGTGTCAGGGATTGGTTCTTGTCCACGGGATGGGTCTCAATTTGGAGCAGTCATTGGTTAGTCATTCTCTCGGTCTTTGCTCCGTGTGCACACCTTGTAAGCTGGACACACTTTAGATCAAAGGCTTTGTGGGTGGGGCTGTCCTTATCCTTCTACTGGGAGACCTACCTGGCCATACGAGATGGCCACTTCAGGATCCCTACCCACCACGGCTTAGAATCTCAGCTAGAGTCGCCCCCTTAGGCACCCTGGGGCCTCTTGCCATCCCAGGTCTCTGGCATGCCCTCGAGATTGCCCCTCAACCCTGTCGATCCCCCTTCTCTCTACCCTGCTCTCCTTACATATGATCTTTCCCCCTTTCGCCTCATCCCCTTTCCTACCCAGTTCCCTCTTTCCATTGACCTCCAGTATCCATTTTGTTTCCCCTTCTGAGAAAGATTCAAACATCCCCAAGAAGACAAATAACAAGGAGGGCACAAGCCCCGCTGCTGAACATGGATTTAAAATTAAACATGGGTTGGAGATAAAATACATACGCAGACTGGAAAATGGATGTGCACAAATTAAATGCCTTAGTAAATTCCGAGGGTTTGGGTTGCACCAGCTGGTCATGTCTTTGATGACATGGTATTTACCTAAATATGTCATAAAACTCCCTAATTCGGATTCTTTCCATTATTCTTTGGCACGTGTATTTAAAATTACTTAATCTTGTCAAATCTCTGTCTTATATTTTTGAATATCAGGCATGGGATGGCCAAAACAAAAATCAAAATTTTATTTTTTTATAAAAAAGATTAATTCAAATACAGGTGTGCAAATACTAATATAATGTGCACATACTAATTATAATGTTATGTCAAATATAAGTATAATGTTTCATCAAAAGGGGATTTTAATATATTTGGTCCAATGATGATATAATCAGCACCGCCTGGAATTCCTCAGTTATTCTGAAGAGTCATCTGTATGCATGGGACTTGATAACTTCTTAAATAAATAAAATACATTTACATTTAAGCCTGCATATTTTCTTACAGGCTTCTTTCCATTAAGAATTCTATAAAAACACATCAATTGAATTTTCAGCGCCTTCAGGTCTGAAACTACCAATCTCTGTTACTTGGGATATATCACAATTCTTGGCAACTTTATTCCTCCTAAGAATAGAAATTTAAATCGCAGTATAAAGTATATATTTCTTAGATTTTTCTCCACTCAAAGAAAATCATGAAAAATGTACTTTTCTCTGAGACTTTTCCAGAAACAGGTGCCATGATAGCCAAAATTATCAAGAGTAGAATTATCTTGTCTTAAACAATTAACTTATTCTATAAATATCTATCAAGACCCTTCTCTGTATCATATACCTTGAGCTTCATGTATGTGTTTATGATTCTGCGAACAAATGTTGTCCTGTTTGTTTTAACATGTGTTTTCTCTTCAGTGGCCAAAATATCAGACGACTGAAACAAATGTCCAAATATCAACATAATGTCACAATGTGGTCAAACATTAATAACACTTCTTTAATGTTTGTTTATTTTTATTTATTTATTTATATTTTTGGGTTTTTTTTTTTTCCGAGACAGGGTTTCTCTGTATAGCCCTGGCTGTCCTGGAACTCAATCTGTAGACAAGGCTGGCCTCAAACTCAGAAATCCGCCTGCCTCTGCCTCCCAAGTGCTGGGATTACAGGCGTGTGCCACCACCATCTTTCTATATAATTGGAGTATTTAAACATGTTTTGCTGAGATATTTTTCTCTCTTTTTTTATTTTTTATTTTTTTGAGACAGGGTTTCTCTGTGTAGTCCTGGCTGTCCTGGAACTCACTCTGTAGACCAGGCTGGTCTCGAACTCAGAAATCCGCCTGCCTCTGCCTCCCAAGTGCTGGGATTACAGGCGTGTGCCACCACGCCTGACCGAGATATTTTTCTCTTAATTATTGAGTATAACAGCAATGAAGGCATTGTGCTGCCCTTAAGGACATCTTCATAGGCTAATTGTATTTTTTTTACCCTTTCTTCTTGAAATGAAACACTGCTAGTAAATTGGCTAAATTGTCTTTATATCTTCACGTATGTTTTATAATTCTGAACACTTGCTCAAAATGTTTCTCTTTGCAGTGAAAATGCAATGCTGTGATTTCCAAAAGATGGCCAGGGGTGGGGCACATTTAACAGATGTTTAATCTTGTGATAATTGGACATGTATGCTAGAGAATGATGTACTTCCAGATGCCTACAGAGCAGTGGGATCTAATTTGAAGATGCTTCTCCCTTTAAGAGCCAGATATGCTACATTTATTTATTTATTTATTTATTTATTCATTCATTCATTCATTTTGAAGATAATTTTGTGTTGACATAAGTCTTCTTACGCTCCTCTGGCCAACCAAAGCAGTGATTATTCTTGGAGTCTGACTAAGTGGGATAAGGAAAAAGAATGGGGAAGTTAGATTAATATAAAACAAAGAAAGCACCATAAGTTGTACCTGGATCTGGAGGCTGTTGGTATAGCAGGAAGGTCATAACAATTAAAGTAATGGATCTTTGATATGGCCCAACCCTCCTGAGATACGAAAATCAGTATCTTGATAAGATGTTAGTGGTCTCCTCTTGCTTTTCTAATGCCCCCATATGCTTAGAGAACGTGATGGTATGTTCTAATCAAAGGGCTAGAGAACCAGGGATTACAGAGTAGGTTGTAATGGAGAAGATCTACCAGGTGGCTCTGTTCATCATGCTGAAGTCTAGAAAGCATTGTGATGAAGAATGAGCTTGTGGAGAGCCATTGGTGACTGAACAGGAAGATATGTGGTTGGCCTTGGTAATCTTAGAAATCAGGGGATCTCTCTTAAATCTCAGAGGCCAGATAAGCAAGGAGCAATAAATAAATAAATAAATAAATAAATAAATAAATAATAAAGCACTTAAAGCAGCTGAGAGTCTCCGGTGGTGACTAAATGGTGGCATTGTTTAAATGCACAGGGACCTGCTTAATGTGTGTGAACAGATTAGTCTGGATGATCTAGAGGTCAAGAGAAGTCTCACCAACGCAAAGGTGCTCTTCGTGAACACAGCCATGATTCAAACACCACTTGTTCCAATTGATCCACGTGCCTTAAGCTTGGTGGCCAGTGTGGTGGCACCGAGGTAGCTGCTTCGTAGAAGGCAACGGAGTTCCGAGCTCCACACTACAGAGCAGACTCATGATCACTAATAGACATAGATTGGCTCTTGCTAGATTGGAATAGAATCCACAGCAGTGGGATGTGATGCAAAGGGAAGGAGTCCACTTGCTTGGCTCCAGATTCTTCTCAGCCAGTCCATGTCTCCCTCCTCACGTGTAGTCCTCGACTTTTCTCATCCCTAACGAGGTTCAGCAGAGTCACATAGATGCTACTGCCATTCTCCTGCAGGACTGAACGTCCAACAAACAAATTACCAAGACAGCTTTCTAAGCAGTGCTCAGAGAGACAGGGAGAATGAGACAAGAGATGGGTGAAGGAGAGAGAGAGAGAGAGAGAGAGAGAGAGAGAGAGAGAGAGAGAGAGAGAGAGAGAAATCAGAAGTACAATCACAGTGTCTGACCTGATGCTGTGACATCTACATGGAGTACACTATCCTGACAGGAGTCTACCTGTCGAACTTCAGTAGTGTGCATACATACAGTCACCTGATAATCTCCATCTTTGTGCTTATGCTGCGTTGTTGCAGCACACTCTGAGGTCTGTATTTCCTGTGCAATTGGTGCCCACACAGGCATGTCCTCCATATAAGCCGTGACTGCTAGAGTCAATCTAACTATGTAAGTTCCCAAATAGAGTGTACTGGCTGGTTTTGTGTGTCAACCTGACACAAGCTGGAGTTATCACAGAGAAAGGAGCCTCTCTTGAGGAAACACCTCCTTGAGATCCAGCTGTGGGGCATTTTCTCAATGAGTGATCAAGGGTGGGAGGGCCCATGGTGGTTGGTGCCATCCCTGGGCTGGTAGTCTTGGGTTCTATAAGAAAGCAAGCTGAGAAAGCCAGAGGAAGCAAGCCAGAAAGGAACATCCCTCCATGGCCTCTGCATCAGCTCCTGCTTCCTGACCCACTTGAGTCCAGTCCTGACTTCCTTTGGTGATGAACAGTAGTGTAGAAGTATAAGCTGAATAAACCCTTTTCTCCCCAGCTTGCTTCTTGGTCACAATGTTTTGTGCGGGAATAAAAAATCCCTGACTAAGACATGGAACAACGTGAAATATTCATTCCTCTCAATACCCACACCTAACACATCAAACAGTTCAAAGATTTTCACCTTCCTCACAAGGCATTCTCCACATAGCTGCCAGAGCAAACCATCTTAAGATATAAAGGACACATTACTGCTTCTTAGCTTGAAATGATGCAAACAACTATTATTGCATTTAGATGAGACTTCCTTCTGCATGCTCTCCTGTTCATGCATAGCCTGACTGTGTGTGTCTCCATTCTGAACTAGGAACACTCTCGGTTTACTGAACACGGAGAATGATTTCAACTCAAAAAAAGAAAATGTTTTGGTTTTATCTTTAATATTCACTTTTAGCATTCACCAGCACCTCCTTTGCAGAGATTTTTTTCCCTTTCTGTGTTATATAAAGACATATTATTAATCATTTCAAACCTCTATCCCATGTTGAGCTCCTCTGTGTGTCTTTCTATTCATTTATAATCCAGTTATTGCCACACTGCACAGGGTAAGGGACTCTAGGAATTTCCTCTTTGTTATACCAGTGCCTGGCCCAACTTCCAGAAAAGACTTAATAGGCACTCAATAAATAATTTCAGACAGATGAATTACTTAACCTAAACCAAGACCTAGAGACAGTTGTTTTCAATTCCACATGCAACCCAGAAATGCATACAGGGAGGTGATTATTTAATTGGCTTATCAACCTGTCAGAATAGTAGAACATTCTATGAAGCTGGCGCTTCTCCAGACAGTTTTACCCTAAGGGAAAGTTTTCTCCCCTCCTCTATCTATCCAAAGGAATCCAAGCCGAAGAAACTGAAAAGTTCATCTCAGGAGTATAAAATTTGAAGTGTGAGAAAGTGCAAAAGAGTTTGAAATCAACATCTGCCAACTTTTCTGTCATGTAGTGTCTCAGTCAGTGTTCTGTCGCTGTGGAGAGACGCCATGACCAAGGCAACTCTTGCTAAAGAACGGGTTTCAATCTGGGGCTTGCTTACAGTTTCAGAGGTTTAGTCCATGGACATCATGGGGTGGAGCACGGTGGCTAACGTGGCCCCAGAGAAATAGGTGAGAACCACATTCTGGCCCATAGGCCAAAGAGGAAAAAGGAACCTGGGCCTGACATGGGGTTCTGAAATCTCAAAGCCAAACCCTACTGATACATTTCCTCCAATAATGTGACACACACTCCATTTAAGTCACACCCCCTAATCTGTCAACTGGTACCATTATCTCATGACTAAGTATTCAAATATAAGAGGCTACAGGAGCCATTTTTATGACTTTGTAGAAAACAAAGATGAAACAATAATGGAGAATGTGTGGAGTGAACCAGCTGTCTGGGATCTTTCATATTTAGCTTTGTCAAGTTGACTCAAATGAGAGATATCTTGGAAGAGAGAATCTCAGCTGAGGAATTGGTCTGTGGGAAAGTGTGTGAGACATAGTCTTGATTAATGATGGAGATGGGAGTGTCCAGCTCACCTGAGCTGGTGGTCCTGGGTTGTATAAGAAAGCAGGCTGAGCAAACTATGGTAAGACAGCTGGTAAGCAGCACCCCTCAGCAGTCTCTGCTTCAGTTCCTGCCTCCAGGTTCTGTCTGGCCTTGAGTTCCTACCCCGACTTAGTTCAAGATAGACTGTGTGACCCGCAAGCCCAGTAAGTCCTTCTTTCTAAAAATTGCTTTGAATCATGTATTTGTCAGTGCACATTAAGACAAGATCCAAATGCCATCTTGGTCCAGCATACTCCTTTCCTTTCTACTGATTTTTGTACTTTTTATTTTTATTGTCCTTGTTTGTTTGTTTTTGTTTGATTTAAAATTCACCCATCCTCTTTGACTCTGTAAACAATCATCATTCTCTCTGCTTCACTTAGAGCTCTGGTAACTTTAATTAAAAAAATACTGTGATAATTTAGATTATTTACAGCAAGGCAGGAGATATAGGAGATGTATTCTAATTACATGATTCTGGAGTGTCTAAAAAATTATATATTCTCTACATATTTCACAGTAAATGCATGCAAAAGCCAGTTTTCCATGCAGAGATCCAGTGGCCAAGTCTCCCATTGTGCTCTGAATGTAAGTACCAGATGATAATACTTCCCAGCTGAATTTAATTAGTCTTTCACAATCAAAATTTCAAAGGCATTTTAAGTTTTAGCAATTACTCTGCTTGTTGCTACTGTTGAATTTTATTGATGATTTAATATAACACTTGGATTTCTTATTGAATGAGATTTCAATGCCTTGTTAATTAAAATAACAGCATTTTTTTAGAGTAGCATGTAAATGCAGATACAATATAAATGTGTTTGGGTATTGAATTGTTAGTAGATAGCAACATATATTTTTAATATCTCTAGGGTGGTGTTTATTGAGATTACTGTCAGCAAGCTCCCATGCCTCATGTCAATGTACCACATGGTAATTTTACAGTGATCTTTACAGTCCTATCTTTTCTATTTTATTGCAAAAGTGAAGGAAGACAAGAATACAGCCAGCAACTCGGCGATAAGCTAAACTTCTCACAGTGAACACTTAGCTGCAATAATAATTCATTTTATATGATCTCAGTGTATACTACAAAGGCTATTTCCCAGAATGGCAATTTTGCTACTATATAAAATAAAATTATGCTTTGGTTTAAATTGTGGTGCAAGCAAGAAATAGAGGCCAGAATCTGTTATGGAATCTACCATATTGTCTGCATGTGTATCTTAAGGGAAGACGGTTATAATATTATATATTTACAATGCAGTAATTGAAGTGCTTTGCAACAAAAATTAAGACATGACACTCTCATTGTTTATAAAAATCTTGATAGAATTGCAGTGCATATCATATTTAGGATCATAATGTTAAACAGTGATGTCTATTGGATTTGATATCTGCATTATTCATTTCCCGATCATCATTAACAATTGGTAAATAATTCATTAGTTTATGAGTAATGGAAAGGGATGACTTTTGACTTTATGAGAAATAAGGTCAAACTGTTTGAGAACAGTATATTTTCCAAGCTCTAGATGATAAATTGAAAATTTAATAATAAATTTAGAATTAGTTATTCATTCTTGTTATTCTTTTAAATACAATCGGCATAATCCTCACATAGGTCTATTGGTTCAAAACCCAACAGGGCTGAATGTTCTCACATTCTTTATTTAGTCTCATTTCTCCTCTTTTCAAGTGAGAAGATTAGAAGCAATATCTAATTCTTGTGTGTATGTGTGTGTGTGTGTATGTGTGTGTGTGTGTGTGTACATATTCATGTGCTTTCAAGGATAACATGAATTTACCAATATGTTGTGAATCTGGAATTCTTTTTTTTTCAATATAATCTATTTAATTTATTTTCATGGATGGTGTTTCAGGCTTTATGTGAATATATAACAACACATTCATAATTGTGAATAAAAGGAGCTTCAGCTAGATTTATTTTAAAACATTTCCTGTGTTATCTTTTATACTAGCCACATTTTTGTTGATTTTTGGTGATGTGAGTTACAGGATGCAAGCCAGTTTCCACGCGGGGGTATCTACATGTTCTAGTATTTGTTCTAGTAGTTTTCTTTAATTAAAATTTTTTTAAATTTTCTATATTCTATGTTTACATTCCAAAGGCTTTCCCCTTTCCCAGTCCCCCCTCCCTATGTCCCATAGTTCCTCTCCCCCCAACTATTCCCCAATCATTCCCCCTACCCCCACAGTTTCTCTACAAAACTGCATACAATAAAGACACATGCTCCACTATGTTTATAGCAGCCTTGTTTATAATAGCCAGAAATTGGAAGGAGCCCAAATATCCCTCAAAGGAGGAATGGATACAGAAAATGTGGTATATTTATACAATGGAATACTACTCAGCAATTAAAAATAATGAATTCATGCAATTTGTAGGTAAATGGTTAGACCTGGAAAATATTATCCTGAGTGAGCTAACCCAATCACAAAAGAATACACATGAAATGCAATCACTGATAAGTGGATATTAATGAGCCCAGAAGCCCTAAATACTCAAGGCACAATTAGCAAGTCAAATGATTCCCAAGAAGAAAGGAGAGGACCCTGGGCCTGGAATCTGGAATTCTTAATTCAAAAGCCATACTGACTTACTGTTAGCAGAAAATTAGAGAGAGAAGGTTTGCCAGCTAGTCTTATGTTAATACCACCAGGATAGAGTTAGCAGAAAGGAGGGAACCTCAATTGAAAAAAAAAATGTCTCCATAACTCCCAACTGTACCCAAGCTTCTAAGGCATTTTCTTAATTAGTGATTGATGGAGGAGGGACCAACCTATTGTGGGTGGTGCTATGCCTAGGTTGGTGGTTCTGAGTTCTATAAGCAAGCAGGATGAGCAAGTCAGATGACCGAGCCACAGGAAGTAAGCCAGTAAAGGGAACCTTGCAATGTCTTCTGCATCAGCTCCTGCCTCCAGGTACCCGACTGCTTGAGTTCCTGTCATAACTTCCTTCAGCAGCGCAGTGGTATGGAAGTGTTCTCCCCAGTTACAGTTACTTTCCCATCATAATGTTTCATGACAGCCATACTAACCTTAACTACGATGGCAGTTTCCCCCAGTTCTTCCACCCTGGGTCTTTTTCCCAGATCTCAAGAACCATTTCTCAGGAAGCTTCTAGAAATCTTTCTCAGGCATATTAGGCTTTGGAAACCTCACAAATAACTTTGCCTTTGTTCTATGTCTGTAATTTCAGTAAAACTTGGTATTCTCTTGACAAAACAATTTAAGACCCAAACTGCATGTACTTATTCTACATATTTATCATATGTATCGTATGCCTATTTTAAATGTGTAGTGTCCTCTGATTCGTTTCTCTAAAGCCAAACATTTGAAGGCTGACACAAGGACCTGCCTTTCTATCTTTTGCTCCAATAAAATGTCTAAGCTCAAAAGGACCTTAAAAGATGTAATAAGATAAAAAATGAAGGCCTTACATGACTATGTTGAATAACACATGAGAGGAAGTAATGAACCCAAGTTCCTGCTTGGGTGAAATCAGACCACGTGTTGTAAAGACTTGATGCAGTAGTCATACGCTGAGGTTCTTAGCATGCTGTGAGGAGCTGATAGGGTCAAACAGACATTCCTGTATAGCAGATCTGAGCAGGAGGTCTCGGCTTGTCTCAAAGCTCCTGTGCTCCAAACTGTATGCAGTGGGCAGATGTATTCAGACTACGAAGGAACAGGAGGTCAGCACTGACACAAGAGCTGGAAAAGGACACTGAGCCACAGCTACAAGCCCTGTTGGCAGACGCCTGTGGTATCTCCTGGTCAACCATTTTCTGATTTACACTTTGACGACACAATGAAACAAGGGTAGGAAGGATGAGGGCACAAGTTTGGAACTTGTAGACATTATTCCTTTATTCTCCCCCCCACCAGCCCCGTGTTTCCAGAAATAAGACACCGACTCACGATGCAATTCACAAATACCTGGCCCATATGGCTAGATCCTTTTCTGACTTGAATCATAACTGAAGATAACCCGATTATTTTAACCTACATTCTGCCACGTGGCTGGCAACCTGGGCTCAGGTTTAATGCATCCCTTTCCTCTCATCTCTCCCCCGCACAACCCCCAAATCTTCTGCCTGGCTCTATCCCAGAATTCTCTCTCCTCCCGGAAGTCCCACCTCCTGTTTCCTACCTAAGCCATAGACTATCAGATTTATTATTGACAGGTGCTACATCCATACATTCTTGAGATTCTCTACAAGAACTTGTCCTGAGTTATAAAGGTTACTTTAATGTTACTCTTCCTTCACAGTTGATTCGTTTTCATTAAATTTAATTAGATGTAACATTGCATAAAAGAACAGGATAAAATAGAGATTTGTCTTTATCTGTTAGGCAGAATTGAAGAGTTTCTTGGTGTCCTACAATTGAAAATAAGTGAAAAATAATTGCTATTGCACCGATAAAGCTCAGAAATATTCTGATAAAAATAAAAACATTATAAGGATTCTGCATCACAAAAGCCATTTTACACACATTGAAATGCAGGGCTATATTGTAACTTACTTCTAGATGGAAAGATTATGGCTAGTGGTATTAGAGGTAGCTGAGAAAGGCTTTTATATTCCAGTTATTATTTTTATATGATAATTGTTTATGTGTCAGACTTTTATTTATGGTGAATTTATTTAGTTGTATAATAATCTATATACTTCAATTTGGCATTTATCATTTGATAATATATGATTTTATGGGTTAACACAATTTGCCTTTACAAGCAAGATTCAGTGTAGGATTGAAAATAGTACTTAGTACAAGAACAAAAACATGTTATAGTTTCGGGAAATTTTCAGATGTAAATCGGAAAGGCAATAAATGAATATAGAATTTTAATGGCATATTTATAACTCCAACTTAAAACGCATAGAAAAAGAATAGAAACAAATGGAACGTTTTTAGAGTCCAATGAAACTTCCTTTCTCAATCTAATCCACTTTTTGGAAAATAAGAATATATATACATATATATGTATATGTATACATATATGTGTATATATATAACTAAGAATACATATTTGTAATGACATGCAGATGAGTTTCTTTATTCAGGGCTGACATGTTTTGTGTTTCTGCATGCATAGTAACCACATGAAGGTGGCTACCCTATCACCTAAAACATCAACTCTTTACTTGTGTTTGTAACACTCAATATCTGCTCAAAACGCTATTTTCAATATTCAGTCAGTTATTTTCTACTTTAATTGTTAAACTGTTCCACAGGACTCTAGACATATATCCCGTGTGTCCCACAGCCCCTGTCCCCAGGGACTCTTTGCTCTCCATACTTCTTTTATGCCCTTTCAAGGCTCTATTGAGCACAACTTATTCCACCCCCCTCCCTTCTTAGATAATACCATTTTACTTGCCCTGGAAGTAAAAACACAATATTTTTCATTCTGTGCCTGGCTCACCTCACTTAGCATCATACCCCTGACCCTCTCTGCTAAGCTGAAAATCAAATCAGTTCATTATTTTACACAGCCGGATGAATCTGGAAGAAAGATGTCTGTCTGAAATACCAGCTCAGAGAGCTGAGGCAGGAGTATCCAACTTAGTAGTCCATCCACCAAGCTTAGTGAGAGCCTGTCTCAAGTTAAATTTTTAAATATGCATGCACACACAGTGTATACATACAACAGGCTCTGTATCAATCCACCTTGTTTTAATACACACACACACACACACACACACACACAGAGTTATCATATAGATGGCAGCAACATACCTTACTTACTTCTGAAAGTATGCATGATCTTTAGACTGCAAACATCCATAGAAGCATTTCTCAGAAATTACCCCATCATTCAGAGATACTTGGCTTCATTTTTCTCTGAGCACATGCAAACTTATGTGAATATTTTCATGTTATTATAAATAAAAATTTATATTTTTCCAAAGACCTTAGGGCAAAGCTTTCCACATACCCTGTTATGGTAACAGCTTTATACTCGGAATAAATTCTCACTTGAAAAAATATTAAATTAAGATCAGTAGTATATGACCGTGATGTTGCCCTGGTGGGTAAATTCTACCAATAGCATCAGGCAAACTTCCTGGATCATATTCAGTTGATCCTTAGGAAGGGAGATTATTTGAAAAGCAATGAATCTGATCTGTTTCCTCACTTGATAAAGAGAACTTAGAGTTCATTCCTTTGGAGACTTTGAAAGAACATTCTAAGTCAGGAAAGAGACTGTGGACAGACACACAGATCCCCTGTCCATGATTTGGGTCCTGGAGTGAATGTGCAAAAGGTCATCACTCTGAAGTGGTGACTATTTCTAGTTATCTGTTTTACATTCTTACTCATAATTACCTGACTGTTGGGTTGTTCATTCCTATCTGTTCTAAAATTCCTTCTCCTAAACATTCCTCCAGCAAGGAATTTCTCCTCGATAGACTCTCAAAGTGACCACAGATGTTGATTAATGATGATCTAATATTTCAGAACACCCCCTTAAGTCTGGATTAACTGTTATAGCAGAGTTAAAGTCAGGAGAACACGGTCACTTCATGTAACACCGGTGTAAGTGGTAGTTAGTAAAATTCAAATATTTGAGATGCCTATGCACTTTTGAGAACATATTTTGGATATATTTTCTGATGTGTTGTATCACCTAATAAATTTTAGAACCGGTGATGAAAATAATCAAAATTCATGACTATATTCTCTGATCTTATATTTAACCTGTGACGTTCTCCAGAAGTCTCTGTCTCTGCATTAGTTTAGAACACATTTTACTAAGAGAACACCATGTACCTGCAGCATTGGTGCAGCCACAGTAGACGTGTATTTAATATTGAAACTAGGTTTTTATTACAAACACGATATTTTCCCTTGTTAAAAATTTTGGCAGAAGTATGATGGTCATTATTCTCCCAAAAGCTTAGCTCTTTATGTATTCCAGATGCCTCCAAGGGTGAAACCCCCATTGTCCATGGAACAAAGCTATTCAAAAGATGTAATTTTGATGAAAAGACCAATACTGTTATTTAAAATGAAACAAACACATTTACAACATGTCAATTGGATTATTTGCATTTTTTTTGTTTAAAATTTCTGTGCACGGGTTCCATTTCTTCTATTTACTGATGCATCGAGTGCAAACATTTAATTTTAAAGATTTTGCTAACATTTTGCTTTCCTTTTCCATTTGTAAATTCTTGAAAGTCTAACAAGGAAAACACTTATCAACATAATAAGGGCGTCATAGAAAACATCATCTTAGTATACAGTAACGTAAGAGACTTTTTTCTTTCTTTTCTTTCTTTCTTTCTTTCTTTCTTTTTTTTTTTACTTAAAAAGATAAAATATACAAGGAGGTCCTCTTCACAGTAATTAAAGACTACGAGGATCATGCCAACCTCTGTAAATCAAGCTTCATTTATTCCCAGAGGCCTGATCAGCCTGAGAATCTTACCCACAAACGACCTTTCCAAGATCACTCATAAACTAAAACTTAGAGTGAAGTCAAAGAAGATAGAGACACTCACGTGTAGAAAAGGTGATCACTGCTTTAGTTCCCTGTAAGAGAAGGAAGAACACCCCACAGACATAGTTCAGGCAAATGAGAGAAATGGTGGTCAATTATTTGCAGTCTCAGATGCTGAGGCAAAGCTGTGACTATCCTGGTGGTCAAAGATACTGAAACTGACAGAGTGATCTGTGAGCCATTACTGTTTTGACCAGTAGGGTGACCACCGCCCACTTAAAAATCAGTTAAATATAAACTAAGATCAAATGAAAGCACAAAATTGTAAATTCTTCCTCAGGGCGCTGCCTCTGTGACCACTTTATATCATAACCTGTTTCTCTCCTTGCAGAGATTTGTAAGTAGGAATTAAGAATTTACAAATGGCAGAGAGAGAAGACTGTTAGAGGACCTTTTGGTTTAAACATTTGGACTCGACGGATCAGTAAGTATCAAACACGCAGCTTACTCAACTTAAGAAAAATGCAAATCATTCAATAAAAGGAAATATAGTAGGGTCTTAGATTTATTTTATTGCATAACAGAAGAAACCTACCAGGCATATTTCCCAACACTGTGTGTGTGTGTGTGTGTGTGTGTGTGTGTGTGTGTAGAATGTATGCATTACATATTTCTGGATTTAGGTTTGGACTCTCTATCTCTCTCTCTCCTGTTAATTAATTAATTAATTAATTAATTTTACTCCAAATTTAATTTCCCTTCCTGGTCCACCCTCCAACTGTTCCATATCCCACACCTCCTACTCCCCCCAACCCCGTCTTTCCATGAGGGTGTCCTCACCCCCAACCCCTCACCCAACTGGACCTCTAAACTCCTGTTCAGTCAGAGAAGATGCACTTTTGGAGTCTCTTAAAGACTTCTTTTGTAAGTTAAACATTGACTCATTCGTCACCCATAATCCACAATTTCATATGCAAATGTTGATGGAATGCTATCCAAATACTATCTCTCTTCTTTCCTTCTTTGCCTTTTGTCCCATATCATTAAACCCTAATGACAATCACACCTGAGGCTACAGCATGTTTCCTAGCATAGTTCTATATCTAGAGTGCATAATTACATGTATATTCTATGTATGTCAAATAGGTGTATATTACTTTCTAAAGTGTATTTGTTCTCTGGTAATCTCATGCATGTATAGTAGTTACTGTGTTTGCTGGTTACAGTCTCACACACTTTCTGGTTACTGTGAACCTCAACAGTGCTCATCCCTCTCCTGGGCCAGCCCTTCCCCCTCCTCACCTCACCCCTCTCCTGCACCAGCCCTCCCCCTCCCCCACTTCATCCCTCTCCTACACCAGCCCTCCCCCCTCCTCCGCCTCATCCCTCTCCTGCATCAGCCCTCCCCCTCCATCACCTGTGCCCAACCTTTTTTCCCTTCCTGTTATTCCTCCTACCCCCTTCTCCACACTTGTGCCTTTTTTACTCTGTATTAAGATCCATTGACCTCAACCGGGACTCGTGGGAGATGGGTGAACTTCTTAGTCCCTGCATGCTTGAAGACAATATATTACTTTTAATGCACACATCTACCAAAGCATATCCAGGCTATCATTTAACATATAGGACATTTTGAAGTGAATAAAATTGAATATTTTAGATTAGCACTGAAAAAATAGAAACATCTAGAAAATTCTGAAGAGGAAAATTAAGATACATTTTTTAGCAGAAATGACAAAAAAAAAAATGTGATTCTAATCTTTTCCCATCAGCAGACGGCATCAGAAGCAGCAAGCCCTCCCAAGTATCTGGCTCCCAGATGCAAGGTATTATCAACTTTCTGGGTCCCCCGTTTGCTGACTGTGAATATCAAGGGCTTCTTCATAATTCTGTTAGCCAAATCTGCCTGCCTATCTGTCTGTCTGTCTGCCTGTATGTCTGTCCTGTTAGTTGCCATCAATTCTGTTTCTTTAGTAAATACCAACAAAATCATCACAGTGGAATTGTACATTAGAATAATGAAGACATACACAAAATGCTCTTACTTTTAGAAACACATTGACATTTCTGTAAACTCCATATTTGAAAATAAAGTGATATTATATTTCTCTCTAGTATCATATTACCAGAGATTTAGAGGCAATGCTAATTTTTCTTTTTTTCTTTTCTTTATCTTTTTCTTTTCTTGGATATTTCTTTACATTTCAAATGTTATCCCCTTTCCAGGTCTCCCCTCTGAACTCCCTATCCCCTCCCCTCTCCCTGATTCTGTAAGGGTGCTCCTCCACACACCCACACACTCCTGCCTTCCAGCCCTGGAATTCCACTACACTGGTGCATCGAATCCCCTCAGACCTAAGGGCCACCCCTCCCACTTATGTCCCACAAGGCCATCCTCTGCCCTATACTCAGCTGGAGCCATGATGGGTCCCTCCATGTGTACTTTTTGATTGGTGATCCAGTCCCCAGGAGTTTTCATTTTAAACATTCTATTTCAAATCTGAATACAGGTTTTCAAAATATTTGCCCATTATAAACATTTTTTTTGAAAATAGATTCTTCTCTGATAGAATACATAAACATTTAAAATTGCTTTTAAATTTCTTCTATTTTTTTAACATTCGGACATTCTGATTTTATTTTTTTAATTTTTATTCTTTTTTATTAGATATATTGTTTATTTACATTTCAAATGTTGTCCCCTTTCCTGGTTCTCACCCCCCCAAATCCCATAACCCATCTCCCCTCCCCCTGTCCCCCAATCAACCCTCTCCTGCTTCCCTGTCCTGGGAACATATTCCTCTACATTGCAGCATCGAGCCTACCCAGGACCAAGGGCCTCTCCTCCCTTTGATGTCCAACAAGTCCATCCTCTGCTGCCTATGCATCTGGAGCCATGGGTAACTCCATGTGTACTCTTCGGTTTATGGTTTAGTCCCTGGGAGCTCTGGGGGTACTGGGTGGCAACAGGCCTTGTACTTTCCTTTCTTAGATACTAACTATGGTTTTATATGTGCTGTTTCATATGATGCTATTGGGATGCCTATATTGTTGTTCCAAGAAATGTTGTTCATATCAAATTTATTCATATATATATACATATATATATATATCATGCAGTGAATCCATATTTAAATAAAAACCCCTTTTCAAATGTAATATTTTCCATGAATAAATGCAAAAGTGAAAATGTAAAGTTAAACATATCTTATTGTTTATTTTATGCCAGCTCTGTATTGCCTGCCTGATTTCTCACGGTTTCAAATTTTCATCTTTTAATGTATGTCTCTAGATTTAACCTCATAAGCGACAGAATCTTTTTCACCTGAGGTAAACTACGAGCTATCATTTTGCAGCAGTTTATTATGGTTCTGCCCCAGTTTATTAGGAGGAACGGATGAGAACAGTATAGAAGCATTACCTTGAGGACATGGAGGTCAGAAGTCTGGCGGTGACTCCTGATGGCCAACAGAGTCATAATCCTTCAGGTGGCTCTCTAGGAGGATCACCTCTTGCAATTGTCCATCCCATACCTGCATCCCTTGCTCTCTGACTCACATCTGTATCTTTAGAACAGATGGACTTCTCCTCTTTCCATTAGGATGGCCAACCTTCACTCTCTCTTCAGTAATGCCTCAGACTCCAGGAAACTGGAAGCTTCTAAGGTTGGGAATGGTCTTTCCACAGAACAGAAAATGCCTAAGCCTTCATACTCAACCATCTCTTCTCCATGTCCAATCACTTGAATCCTGGACCCATGAAACTAGAGGTCCTGAAGCTTTTATCACCCACATGGTGACGACCCAGAGGGACTAGGTCACTGGCTGTGGAACTCTTTGTCTTCATGCTTGCAACAGCAATCTCTGACCCAGACATTCAAGTGCCATTCGTCCCAATGTCTGTCCTGACTCACTCATACTTTGGGGCCTAGGATGGAGATCTCCAGGAACAAAAGTATATTGGACTACCAGGATTGGCAATACCCTTGACTGATATAAAAAGTAACTCAGGTGCCATGTGACCTTTCTCTGACCAACATGAGAAGAATGGGTACAGGAGACACACATCAGTGATATAAACACTTTTGTGTGTGACTGTCCTATCATTCGTGGCTACTATAAACAGAGGGAATTATGTGTTTCCCTATTATTCTGCCTTGCTGTCTCTTGAGAACTGTTCTACTATTTCAGAATTCATTGACAAATAGTCTTCATTTGTGCTTCTATGATAGGAAGATTATTAGCACAAACCTCAATAGGAAGAGCCTCTAGAGGTCACAGCATCATATGATCCCTCGTGTGTGTGTGTGTGTGTGTGTGTGTGTGTGTGTGTGTCACAGGACACAAGAGGATCACTTCTATTAAGTAGAATAGAGGCAATGTGCTGAGACTTCATTACTTCTGTCTCGCCGGACTCTGGTTATTTCCCTTGGGGCGTTGTACATTTGACTGAAGTTAGCTGCATGTCTGAGATGCCCACGGGATACAGGCTTAGAGCCTGTAGATATCCAGACGAGTGGTATCCCCTGAGGGGCTGAGAGTGAGTTTAAGGACAGTCTTTTGTCTGTCAGTAGTTGATATTTAAGTTTTGTACAAGCGTCACACCTGTGACACATGCCCCACCTGCAATAGAACCAGATTCCTGACCCACAGAAATTTTGTTAAGAGAGTAATGGTGTTTGTGTGAAGTGGAAACTTCTAGGTTCCTTGGAAATTAGGATATGTCAAATAATGGTTTGCTGGGGGCACACAGGTGAAAGGGTGCCTTGCTAAAACAAATATGTCTAAGAATGTTTTCCTGAAGTAGACCCAGGTAAAAGGCTGTTTTGCTATAGCTGACCCATGAAAGGACTTGTGATAGAGTATAAATATGATCCCACAGAGAGTGGGAGGGAGAGCACTGGCTTGGTTTTCCCTGCCTCCCTATTCTTCGCTACTGACACTCACGTGTTGGTTTGCCTTACATAGGGTTCTTAAGAGGCCTCAGGCTCATTGGTCAGCCTTGTGGTTTCTTCAAGATTGAACTACAGCTGCTGGTTCATGCTTGGTGTCTGCCTGCCTAGGGAACTGGATTGTAGCTGCTGATTCATATTTGTCGTTTGCCACAGGACTGAACTGCTGACAAAGAAGATTGAGATTGCCCCCAAAAAGCTATTGCCAAACAGGTCCTTTCCCCGTATATCCTAATATCTTTTTTTTTTTTTTACATTACCTCTGCTGGTGGGCAAGAGGAGAGGTTGAACATTTATTAAAAGTAGGTTGCAAAAAATGTATGCCTTATGTTTGAGCCACCATTCGTTATTTATTTGCATGCATAATTCATCATGCAATATATAACCCATACAAGCACTTTTAGAATATGGTATTTCATTTGTTTTACTGTATACTTAAGCAGATAACTAGAAAATGGATAATCATTACTACCACTGTTTTTGCCACAAATCTCTTCTCTCCTTGTGGCTCTGAATAGCAGGCTAAATTTTTAATATTAAAACCTTTTAACCACAATACATACTACCGTTTAATTGATATTACCAGATGCTATTGAAGGCCTAGTGTTCAATTTTTTTCTGCTGCAGCTCTCTCGTTGGCAGTACTTAGATCCATCTCTGTTTGTGGTCACACAAGAATGAAAGGCAGAATTAAGTCATCTATGGCCACCTATGACTCACAAATAAAGCCAGAAGTTTGTAGTCTCCTTATTCCTTTTTTAAAACTGCTTGTCAAGTTTGGAGACACAAGAACAAGTTCATGTAGCCTGTCTCATTCCCCTAAGTATTAAACACTATTTAAAAAGTAACCTAAGATATGAGAGACCGCAGACCCAAGGAAGTGCAACCAAAAAACGTGAGACATAAACCCATGGTTACCTGTTTTTAAAGTATGGATTTCTTAGTCTGTCATGAGCTAGACATATTAACTTGTAGGCATACAACATACCATGACAACTGTCAGGGGACGTCAAGGCATGGTGCAGATGTCTGGAAGGCAGCAGTCATCGGGACCATTAGATAGGAGATGATCCAGGATCAAAGAGGGGAAATGAAGGCAGATGTTTAGCAGTCAAAATTTCAACTGCACCGATGACACAGAATCTGTCAAAACAAGCAAACAACAACCAAACAAGAAGACCCCACAGAGTTTAACTTTCCCAAAGGATTTGTGTGCCATGCCTGACTCTGGATGGAGAGTTTAAATGGAATGGTTTCACTGTCCCAACAGCCCCAGAAGAACCACTGAGAATGCATACTTTGTAGCTTAAAACTTTAAGACTTCACTATTTCCTTTGAATTCGGATGAGACTGTTTGGTTTAAAAGTCCAGCCTACTTTTTATACGATTTGATGGGAAATGGCTGGTTGAGTCACTGTTGTTCTTGGCTCCTGATCCTGGTAGGTATTTGTCCTTCTCAGAATCGTGTTCTGAAATCATCAATTAATATTCTATTCACATTTATTACATCAAAAATACAAGTGATTGCTCTTAAATTATATAGAATTGTGTAACTTCAACTTGGGTAAACAGAAAAAGCTTTCCAACTAGAAAGTTCACGTAAACCAGTCTGGAGCCCCTCAGACACACACACACACAGCCTCAAAATGACTTTTTTTTTTTTAAGAATGAAAATTGAGGTTTCAAGTCTTAAATATACGACTTTATATACAAATCATAAAAACAGTAATTGCTGTTTAACACATTTGTTTCCAAATTTACTTCTGATGTGGAGAAATAAATCAACAGCTACCTCAGTTTTACCACAGACTGGTCTAATTAA
Organism: Apodemus agrarius; assembly: GCA_964023405.1. Lineage (NCBI taxonomy): Eukaryota > Metazoa > Chordata > Mammalia > Rodentia > Muridae > Apodemus > Apodemus agrarius. The sequence continues at coordinate 15,599,737 of OZ030025.1, read as the reverse complement.
CGCATCTTATTTATACTTTCCTGGCTTCATCAATTACCCGCAAAACCTATATTTTAATGATTCTGATAGTTTAATTTGCACTTTAATCACAGCCTTCCAATTTGCTTATTCATTCTGAGTAGCAGGTCCTTAAATTTTGAGTGCGTTAGGACGCAGCTGAGTGACTCACTGTAATGGGAACACGACATTTGCAGACTCTCCGACTCCCCCCTTCTAGTGTTCTTGCATGCATTTGACCCCTTAGGGAGCACCCAGATCTTTGTTTGTCTGTTTACAGTCCTCCGCAACACTTAGTAGGAGGTATGTGTGGAGCAGGAACATGTACAAGTACAATTTTAGGACAGTAAGTAAATCAGCAAAGAGACCAATGACCATGCTTCACAGGTGTGCCCTTGGATGGGAACAGAACACTGGTACTCAAAACTATACAAGCAAGAAAGTGGCAGGTATCACAGGTTCAGTATTTTGAACTTTCTTGGGCAGACATGGACGCTGGTTCTCGTGAAAGTCAGAATGGCTGACTCACGTTTTAAAAATGTGGGAAAGGTGACCTCGGGCATAATAACCAAATTAAGTAAACACGTTAAAAATTACCAGAGAGGGATGTGATTTGTCATAATCCTTAAGCGATCTCTCTGTCATCTATCAACAGAGTCAATTTAAAATAAGAAACCCGCTGGGGATAGAAGGCAAGCAAGCTGTGTATCTAGAGACAGGGAGGCAGGGCTCACCTGGAGGGAGACAGAGGTTATAGATCCAACTCACTGTGGAGAAATAGGAGAAAGAGCTGTGGGCTGATGTGGCTGGTTGGATAAAGGGGCTAGCTGCCAACCCTAAAGACTTGACTTAGAAATTCCCAGGCCCTATAATATGGAAGGAGAGAATAGAATCCTGAATCCTAAAACTTGTCCTCTGACTGCCACACACAGGATTTGACAAATATAAATGCATCCATGCATACACACACACACACACACACACACACACACTCAAATGCACTAAATAATTTGTAATGGAAAAGAAGAGGAAGCAGTGGACCCTGGTACTGCACATCACACCTGGTGTTTTCCTGCTCACGGCACGCTTGGTCTGAACTTGTTAAGAAATCAGATAATAGACCGACCTGGAGAATGTCACATGCAGGGGTCGACTAATACAGAGTCTGATGAAGGAAGGATGTATATATGTGAGGAGTAAGCTGGAGGAAGAATATGAGGAGGAAGGTGACCCCATAGGTAGACCAGCAGTCTCAATGAACCCGGACCCCTGAGATCTCTCAGACCACCAACCAGGCAGCATACACCAGCTGGTCTGAGGCACCCAACACATATACAGCAGAGGACTGCCCAGCCTGAACTCAGTGAGAGAAGATGTACTTAACTCTTAAGAGAGTCTTAAGGCCCCAGGAAGTGGAGAGGTCTGGTGGGGTGGGGGTGGTGGAGGGTGGGAACATCCTCTTGGAGACAAGAGTGGTGGGGAAGTGGGGGAGGAGGAATGGGATGAGGAGCAGTCAGAGGGTAGACCAGGAAGGGGATAACGACTGCATTGTAATAAAAGATTTAATAATAATAATAATAATAATAATAATAATAATGTCCCAATGGCAGAGTCTAGGGACAACAACCTAGTTTCATTTGCAAGGAAGTTCAGAGACAGAGGGAGGCATGGAAAGCCCAAATTCCCTCCAGTCACTTTACTAGCAGACAGACAGTTTCTACTCCATTTGGTTTTAAAATTAAAGTATCCAAATGTCTACATGTATTCCTGGGAATTCATTTTTCAATTCATGAGTTACTCATTTAGTAATATTCTTGTCATAGGATATATTTTCCAAATATTTAAAATTTACAGGTAGACTTTTAAAAGTGTGTGTGTATGTGTTTGTATGTATGTATGTATGTATGTATGTAGGTAGGTAGGTAGGTAGGTATGTCTATGTATGTGTGTATGTCTGCATGTGTGTGTGTCTGCATGGGCATGCACAGAGTGCAGTACATATTAAGTTCAGAAGAGGGCATCAGGTCCTTTGAAGCTTGTTTAATAGGGATGTGTTTGTGTGTTTCTTTGACAAAGGGTCAATATTGGTGCCTAGTTTACATCAAATTAACACAGACTGGAGTCCCCAGGGAAGGAGACCTTAATTGGAAGGGTTACCTCCATCAGATTGGCCGGAGGGCATCTCTATAGGCTTTTTCTTGGTTGCTGATTGATTTGGGAGGGCCTAGGTCACTATGGGCAGTGTCTGCAATGGGCAGGTGGTTCTTGATCAAATAAGAAAGGAGACTGAGCAAGCTATGGAGGGCAAGCCATTAAGTACCACTGTTCCATCGGCCTGTGTTTTAATTCCTGCCCCTAGCCTCTATGGTTTGATAATCATATAGGTGAATACAAATGGTTATTATATTCAAGTTTAAAATTATCCACTTTTAATAAAAGGATTTAAAATTCAATGTTGATGTAGCAAAAAAACCCTTTTTATTTGCTTTTGTTTATTGATTGTATGTATGAACCTTTTTGTTTTTTGTTTCCATTTCTTTCATTTGTGTCAAGTATTCTTATTATCCACATTTATAGTCCCCCAGATTTTAATGGCAATTTAGTTTGATGTTTTGTGTTGCTAGACAATATGTTTTAAAGACTGGATTGTAATAAACAATAGAAGGAGGAGGAGGGGGGAGGAGGAAGAGGAAGGGGAGGAGGAGGAGAGGAAGAAGAAGAGGAGAAGGAGGAGGAGGAAGAGGAAGAAGAGGAAGAGGAAGAACAAGATGATGAAGAAGAAGAAGAAGGTGGAGGAGGAGGAGGAGGAGGAGGAGGAGGAGGAGAAGAAGAAGAAGAAGAAGAAGAAGAAGAAGAAGAAGAAGAAGAAGAAGAAGAAAATATTTCCTGTTACAATGTGAAAATGTTCCCAGAGTGAATTCCACATACCCATTTCTCCTGCTAGACTCTATCTAAAGCAGACAGACCAACTCCATAATTCATTCTCTCAATGCTTCACTAATGGTAGGAAAATATAAATCAAATGTGTGATAAAATGCGATGTATTCACAGGCCTATGAACTGTTTTTAGGATCTCCATTTTTCTGTATTTTGCCAGGGGTGGGGGGGTGAGAGGGGGGTGGGGAGTTAAGTGAGGGTGGCCATTGATTTCATTTGACAGGTCCATATAAAACTTACTGAGTTTCTGTAGATGTTAGCCAGTTTACATTGACTTTAAAAAGGCATTAAGAAGAAAATTCCTACATTTTTATCCCTTCCTGCCTGGGTTTCAGCCTTATAATTTTATTCTGACCTTTCTTAAAATTTGCTGTCTTAATCCACGTTGAACATTCTATCAAAAGTGTCATGTGCTCATGAGATCAATTGCACATGCTGAATTTTGTCGAATGCTTTTTCAGCATCTAATGAGATGACCATGTGGTTTTTTTCTTTTAGTTTGTTTATGTAGTGGATTACATTGATGGATTTCCGTATATTGAACCATCCATGCATCCCTGGGATGAAGCCTACTTGATCATGGTGAATGATCGTTTTGATGTGCTCTTGGATTCGGTTAGCAAGAATTTTATTTAGTATTTTTGCATTGATATTCATAAGGGAAATTGGCCTGTAGCTCTCTTTCTTTGTTGGATCTTTGTGTGGTTTTGGTATCAGTGTAATTGTGGCTTCAAAGAACGAGTTGGGCAGTGTCCCTTCTGTCTCTATTTTGTGGAATAGTTTGAAGAGTATTGGTGTTAAGTCTTCTTTGAATGTCTGGTAGAATTCTGCACTAAAACCATCTGGTCCCGTACTTTTTTTGGTTGGAAGGCTTTCTATAACCCCTTCTATTTCTTTGGGAGTTATGGGACTATTTAGCTGATCTAATTGATCCTGATTTAATTTTGGTATTTGGTATCTGTCTAGGAAATTGTCCATTTCCTCCAGATTCTCCAGTTGTGTTGAGTATAGACCTTTGTAGTAGGATCTGATGATCTTTTTAATTTCCTCAGTTTCTGTTGTTATGGCCCCCTTTTCATTTCTAATTTTGTTAATTTGGATACTGTCTCTGTGTCCTTTGGTTAGTCTGGTTAAGAGTTTATCTATCTTGTTGATTTTCTCAAAGAACCAGCTCCTGGCTTTGTTGATTCTTTGTATGGTTCTCTTTGTTTCAACTTGATTGATTTCAGCCCTGGGTTTGATGATTTCCTGTCTTTGTATCTATTATATATTTCTCTACCTACCTATTATCTATAAATCTATCTTAGTTTTGGGGGCCCACTTCGCCTTCGTGTCTCCCCATAGTCGGGATAGGGGGACAGCCTTACCTTCCTCACCAGACTCCACCACTTAGCTGCACTTTTAGAAACATACCCTTCACCCATTCCTTTTTGGTAGTGCCAACTTCTCCCATTCCCTTATTAGGTAGGGACCTTTTAGTTAAGTTGGGGGCTTCAATTTCCTTTGCCCCCCTCACTCGCCTGAACCCAAGCTCGCCAACAGTTCCCCTACTTCTCCTTCTAGCCAGTAAATCTACTAACACTAACACGTTATTTCCTCTACCAGCTTCTCAGGTGGATCCCAGAGTTTGGGACGTCCAGAATCCTTCTGTCACTAGACATCATTCTCCTGTTGTTATCCAGTTACTGGACCCTACCAGGTACATCATCCAAGCCCAATACCCCGTCTCTCTCCAAAGCCTCAGGGGACTCAAGCCTATCATCTCTGACCTCTTAAGAAAGAAACTTCTCTGCCCTACCTCTTCTCCCTTCAACACCCCTATACTAGCAGTCAAAAAACCAAATGGTACCTATCGCCTGGTTCAAGATCTCAGACGCATTAATGCTGCAGTGGTACCTCTCCATCCTGTCGTAGCCAATCCTTACATACTTCTTTCTACTATCCCCTCAGGAACTTCTCATTTCTCAGTCCTAGATCTAAAAGATGCCTTTTTCTCTATCCCTCTTGACACTCAATCACAAAATATATTTGCTTTTACCTGGACGGATCCTGATAACCACTTTTCTACCCAACTTACCTGGACTGTTCTGCCTCAGAGATTCCGAGACAGCCCACACCTATTTGGCCAGGCTCTGGCTTCTGATTTACTCTCTCTATCTCTCCCTAGATCAAAAATTCTTCTTTATGTAGATGATGTTCTTTTATGTAGCCCATCTTTAGGGATTAGCCAAAAAGACACCTCCATTCTTCTAAATTTCCTTTCCAGTCGAGGCTACAGGGTCTCACCTTCTAAGGTTCAACTGTCTACTCCTCAGGTTACCTATTTGGGGTTAACAATTACCCCAACCCACAAGGCTATTACCTTAGATAGAAAGAATCTAATTCAGTCTTTAACTGTTCCTTCTACAAAGGAAGAGATCTTGTCATTCCTAGGAATGGCTAGCTTCTTACATTCCTGGGTTCCTTCCTTTTCCCTCCTTTCTCGGCCCTATCTATCTATCTATCTATCTATCTATCTATCTATCTATCTATCTATCTATCATCTTCCATCATGGATCACATGATATCATCAGGATAGAGATGATCTCCATCATCTCCATCATCATCATCATCATCATCATCATCATCATCATCATTATCACCACCACCCTCCTCCTCTTCCTTATAGTTTATATTTTCATTGATTTTATTACAACCCAATATTTTCTCTAGGTGGGGACATATTGATGGCATATTCTCCATCTGTTTATTTTCTGTTAAAATGCATTCCATCTAGCTTTTCACAAGTAATGGTTACAGTTGGTTTTTCCTTATGGCTTAGAACCAAGCAAGGATGTGTGGGGTTTTCTGGGTGAGTCAGTTGCTGTCCAGCATATTGAGGTCTTCATAGCAGTCTCCTAAGAAATAAGCTGCTGTGGACCTGTAGCTCCTTAGAATATGTACATCCTTTGTCTTTTTGTGAGTTTTGAATCTACCTTTATCTTTGGTTGGCTCTAATATTTCTTACTAAAATTTCCAGGTTTCTTTTATAAACATACCTACATTTTTATCCCTTCCTGCCTGGGTTTGAGCCTTATAATTTTATTCTGACCTTTCTTAAAATTTGCTAAGTCTTAATCCATGTTGAACCTTCTATCAAAGGTGTCATGTGCTCATGAGATCAATTGCACATTAGTGCTAAAACTCCCGTTATCTTCTCTTTAACTGCTTTACCTCATTTCTTTATCCTATCCTTTGGCACCGGAACATGTAAAGCTCCATTTTAATCAGTTGATCTCGGATGGGTCTCTGACTGTATTACTGGGTCTCTGGCTGTATTACCGAGTCTCTGTGGTTATCCCTTTTGGGGCTCACCTGTTCTTATTTGATCAAATTGCTTTTCCCTTATAGAATGCTCTGCTTAATATTGACATACTCAACCATTTTTTTATGAACATGCAGAAATTTGGAGTCTTTCCAAAGTGTTACTTCTATACAAAGGGCAAGTTCCCTTTCTAAGTGCAGGTGTGTTGCCTGGAGTTCCTATTTCCATCTTGACTTCAGACCTCACAACAACCAATGCATTTCTTTCTCACTCATGTTTATAAGAAGCTCTAAGTCAGTGGTTCTCAACCTTCCTAATCCTGTGACCCTTTTAATATAGTTAGTTCCTTGTGTTGTGGTGACCTTCCCCCCAACCCCAACATTATTTTGTTGCTGCTTCATAACTGTAACTTTGCGATTGCTATGAATCACAATGGAAATAAATATCTGATATGCAGAATATCTGATTTGTGACTCCCAAAGACATTACGACTTGTAGGTTGGGAACCACTGTTCTAAACCAACTTTGCCCCAAGACAGTTCCTGCTGGGCACAGGCACCCAAATTCCCATTTACCTTCCTGAATATAGTTAGGAGAAGACATCATCTTCTCATTCTTCAAACTGCTACTTCCGGATTCAGAGGTCTAAGCTCCTCACTGCCTCATTGTGGTAAAAGGCTAAAATTTTATGATCGATATTCTCCAACTAGAATGTATCTTTCTGTTGAAAAATCACATTAATTTAATTTGAAATAGAAAAGCAGGTTTAATTATGGAATGGTAAACAGATTGCAGTAAAACAAAGAGAGGGAGGTAGATAGCTTTTATTAGCTCCTAATGTCTGACTTCCTAATTGGACCATATTGACTTGGTTAGGGTGATAGGAACATCTGACTATCCCCAATAGTGTCATTTGCCACCACCAAGTGGCTCAACTCTGCCTAATTTCCGGCCTGACCTTCGTTCTCTCTGCCTGTGCTCAAGACTGTAGCAGATTAGGCCACAGCATGACACTCTGTCACAAACAACAGCAACAACAACAACAACAGCAACCCCACACAAATTAAATAAAAAACCCACAAAAATGAAATTTGAAAAACATCCCTATTTTTTTTTCTGTTTTCCCATTGATAAAATAGCATGCAAATATGCATTTTGTCTGAGTCATGGTAACTCTGCTAGAAGCCTAAACACTAGGAAATAAACGAACTCTAATATTTAATCACATTACCTGCTAAGTAATATTTATCTCCTTCTGTCTTCCTCCCTTTGTCCTGCCTTTCTTGCCTCCCTACTGGCTGGTTTTGTGTGTCAACTTGACCCAAGCTGGAGTTATCACAGAGAAAGGAGCCTCCTTTGAGGAAATGCCTCCATGAGATCCAGCGGTAAGGCATTTTCTCAATTAGTGATCAAGGGGTTAGGTCTACTTGTGGGTGGTGCCATCCCTGAGCTGGTAGTCTTGGGTTCTATAAGAAAGCAAGCTGAACAAGCCAGGGGAAGCAAGCCAGTAAGAAACATCCCTCCATGGCCTCTGCATCAGCTCCTGCTTCCTGACCTGCTTGAGTTCCAGTCCTGACTTCCTTTGGTGATGAACAGCATCACGCTCTCCTCCCCAACTTGCTTCTTGGTCATGATGTTTGTGCAGGAATAGAAACCCTGATTAAGACACCACCTCTCTCCTTCTTTCTTCTCGATTACAGGTTTCTATCCAAGTTTTTATTCTAGAAAATGAAATTGAATAAACCTTTATAGATACTTATCCCAAAATATCAACTTCCGTATATTCCCATTGTTTCGCCAAAGGTTGTCATTGAGGGTTGGACTTAGGACCTAGGATGCATTTGCCAAACTTTCCGTCACAGAGCTGCATCTTCAGTCTGCCTCTTCCGACTTCAAAGTATACACCTTAATTTTAATTCATTTCTACTTAGCAAATATATGATTAAACACATATTTAAATACATAGGCATACCTAGGCATATTGAAAAGAAGGAAATGTGATACTCACTAGATAACTACATATGTAAGTAAGCCACTTAAAGTTACGCAGAGGGATTTTGTTGTTCTGTACAGATAAAGTGACTGCAGAGAGAGAGAGAGAGAGAGAGAGAGAGAGAGAGAGAGAGGGATTTGGCTTAAGGTCTTTAAAAGACACAAGTACATTTTCGCATAGGGAAGTTACAACCAATGTCAAGCCTTGTCTACATTCTGTTTATTCCCAACCAGCTGGCGTCTGTCCTCTGTGGCTCCCCCTCCCCCACCCATAGTGGCTGGCTGAGTCGCGGTTGACTGAGTCTGAGTTCTGAGTCAGAGAGACACCGATTAGCTCATCATTCCCCTGCGGTTGCTGTGACAAGTTTCTGCCTTAGTGGCTGTTCTAAGACCCTTTTCATCTCAGTCTGCAGACCCGAGTTGACCTGGATCACCCTGGGACTAAATACAGACGTCATCTCGAGCTGATCTTCCATAGGGGAAAACTTGATGCGCGGTTCTCCGCGATTCTCCAGGTTGCATAGGTCTCTCTTGGCGCACACCCTCTTCCGTCCTCAAACCCAACCCTGCCTCTTCAGGTCCGAGTTCCCACATGGCATCCTTCTTCCTTCCTCTTCTGCCTCTCCTACCCTGAAGGCTATCCTAAGACAGGGTCGGAACCCAAAAAGATGATACACATTCCAGTCTGTTTGTCTTGAATTTTCAAGCCGTGGTGATTGGCTATGAATCAGGAAATGTAAAGTTGCCTTCAAACTACATACACATAACCTGCAGAGGAGTATTGTTAAGATCACTTTTGCATTAAGGTTCTGCTGATATAATCGATAATTGCAGAAGTACATCTGCTGAGGCTTTTCTTTGTCACTTGCTGCTGTAGGACCACAGGGCAGGAGCTGTTGTCCCTGGAGGGCTTCTGGAGGCTTCTGGACGCAAAGCTATCCTGGAATCTGCCAGGAAAACAGATGCTATTTACATCTGTCTTTTCATGACAGTCACTTAAGATGGCAAGGAAAGTCTGCATTTTAACACACGCTGCTCAAATATTCAAGAACATATTTGGCTTGTCAAAACGATTTTTAAAAAGTTATAGCAGGGGATGAGATTTATAGCAAATACAAATGATTACATTTTACTTTGAATATATCAAGAATAAATTTATTACACACGGTCTTTGCAATGAATTCTTGGAGAATTTTTAAGAGAAACAGTATTTTAATTTTTTTCTCTTTCATTTCAAAAGTTATACTGTAAAAAATAATCAGCGTTAGCCTGTCCTATATTAACAAAACTTGGTTTTTATCATATAAATTAACATTGATGAATATATTTCCTTCAGTTTTAAATGTTTCGCTTTTATTTTATTTTTTTTAACCATCTTGTTAGCTTAACTCTGATCTCAGGGGAACTTTTAAGTAGACTCCCAGGCTTGATTGCTTTTCGAGCACACTCCAGAAATTCTATTTATACTTTTCCCAAGTGCCCTTCTTGAAATGACATTTTCCTCCACGTTAGGACAATAGGAGGCAAATAGAAAAGGTAATTTTCAAAGCATCGCATCTCTCCATGGCCAGGCCTGTACTTCAAGTGGGTAGAGCTTAGCTTACTGGAAAGATTTGGATTTGATCCCTGGCACCGCATTCAACTGTCCTTGCAATTCTTCCGCTCTAGCACCAGGCTGGAGGGTCAGAGTTCAAGGTCAGCATCCGGTAAATGGAAAACTGGAGGGTAGACTAGGTAGACAGACCTCATACTAGTGTCCTTAGTGCGTCCAAGCTGTGTGTAGATTAACTGCCGGGACATTTACCGTGGGAGAAGGTGGAGAATACAGGAGACATCCAGGCACATGTGGTTTTATACACGAGGAACAAAATATTAAAGTTTGCACACACCTTCGACTGTAGCTCACAGAGAGGACTTAGCAGTCCTTTTCATAAATAAGAAATTATCATCCGTTCACAGCCATAACAGTTGCTCATCCCACAGAGCCCACCAGAGTGAGGCAGGATGCGACCTCAGACTCCTCCGCTCCAGCCTCTGCCTGCTGTGACTGCAGCTTGGTTTGCACCCTTTGAACTAGTTTCGTTTTCTTTTCCTCCACCCCTTCTAAAGAACGCTAGCTGCTGTCAGTGTGATGTGTAACAATGATTCTTCCTCTCAATTATCCTTGGCTCGTTTGGCTGCGCTGGGATCAACTGATTCCCATCAGTGGCGGCAGCAGCGAGAGAGACTCTTTCCACTTGTCTGAGGGAAGTGTATTCTGTGCGGATGGCGCTGCTCCTCTTGTCTCCAGATGGGGAAGACTTCTCTAGGCAGATTTTACAAAGGAAGGTAGCATGGAAATGATTACAAATAAGGTTTGACAATGTCTTCTACTGTGACCTGCCTTCTGGGGTTGTTAGAAAATAAATCGTCCTCGAGAACGGACAACAATCTTCCTGAAACAGACACATTTTAGGACAGTATTATAGACCTACACACAGGTCAATTCTCTCTCTCTCTCTCTCTCTCTCTCTCTCTCTCTCTCACTCCCTCCCTCCTCCCCTCCCTCCTTTCTTCCCTCCCTCCCTCTCTCCAAATAATTTCAACCTCATTATCTTGTAGTATTATAAATATTTTTAACATCTTAATGAAAGCTAACTTGAGTCTCTTAAAGTGGAAAACAGTGAATGAAATAATTCACGATGTATAATGTGAAGTAACATATCTGATGTTTATTCTTTTACTTCTCTCACCCTAAAATTAAACAGATATTTAAACCTGACTGAGACCATTTACAAAAGCGTATAAGCATGTAACATACATTCATTTGTTGGAAAACCCAAATCTTGGTTAGTTATTCATATGTATAGATTATCATGTAAAAATGAAAGAAAAAAAAAACCTAGTTGTGACTATGATTCTTTTAGAGATAGTACGAGATTATAAAGTCCAGAATATCTTCACTGTACCCAGATTTTCAAGCACTAAGTATGGCTTTTGTATCTAAATATAGTGTACCTGATACAAAACGATACCCCATGGGTAATGCACATATAAATGGGTATCTCATTTATTCCCTTTTCCATCTTTTCGGATAAATAGGATTGTTGGGATTTTACACAAGGGGTAGTGGCTTGGTTTTGGTACTGCTATGTATTCAAATGCTAAATACTATATCCTAATAACTGGGCAAAAGAGATGTAGGTAGAACTGAAGGTTTCCCAGGCTTGGGATCTCAGGAAGGGACAACGGGGAAGAGAAAAAGGAAACAGAGAAGAAGGGACCTACCATGGGGTAGGCAGATTATGAGGCAATGTCAAGGAGAATCGGTCTATTGGAACAGGAATGGACCAGGCACGGCGTGGCAAGTAATATCTCGGGGTTATTGACTAGGGAGTCTACATAATCGGATGGAGGGTGGATGATATTAACCATGACAAGGATTAAGATAAACACAATGTTACAGTATAGCTATTGTCCTTTTTTTTTTTTTGTCAAGGTCACATAAATGTAGACACGCCCAGTAAGCAGGAATCTCGGGTGGAATTAATTTTCTTGCTCCACCAGTTTCATTGCTAATTGGCAGCAGAAGTCCCAGTTCACTGTGGGCGGCGCCATCCCCTAGCAGGTGGGGCGGAGCTTGTTTGAAGAAATGTAACTGGGCAAGGTAGAGAAGCCAGCCTGGAATCACTGGTCCTCCATGATCTCTGCCTCAGGTTCCTGCTTTGAAATCCTGCCTCGGCATGGTAACAGACCATAATCTGAAAACTAAAACACTTTAGTGCCCTGGCTGCTTTTATCACGCAAAGGAGGAGAAAACTAGGTCACATGCGGAATATTTCATAGTAATTTAAATAAGTCTTAGGCGCTAGAACAGGGTGCTGCAGTAGGGAATTTTGGGGCACGTTCAAAGACCTGGGTTCAATCCTCCATCCTACAAAGAGAAATAAATAATAAATAAGGTAGTAATGTCCTTATTTCCACAGGGTAGATCACTATATCCACAGTGCTAGTTGGGATCGGCTGAAGCCCTGACTGGTTCTGTTTTCCTTCCCTGCAGGGAAGAGGCTACAGGCTCTCGAAGCTGGGTTTGGGAAAGGATTTTGCAAGTAATTTTTCTCAGCCTGTTGTAGGTAGACAGTGAATACACCCGAGGCCCACTCTCCGAACTCCTCACAGGCTGGGAAGGTGGGATTAGGAACCTCTAAAGAGAACAGTTTCCTTAGCAGAACTGAATACACAGCAGTTGGTTCTTTTTTTTTTTTCTTTTTTTTTTTTTTTTTTTTTTTGGTTTTTCGAGACAGGGTTTCTCTGTATAGCCCTGGCTGTCCTGGAACTCACTCTGTAGACCAGGCTGGCCTCGAACTCAGAAATCCACCTGCCTCTGCCTCCCAAGTGCTGGGATTAAAGGCGTGTGCCACCACCGCCTGGCCAGCAGTTTCTTCTTATTGCCTCCGTTCAGAACCTCTTTCCTCTGGGCTCTCAGTCCCAGGTGCTGTTCTTTGCTTAGTTTTGACCGAAGGTAGAGCTCCTCCTTTCTTCCCAGCTTCCTCTGCGCGTGGGATTCCTGACCTGTGCTTGCTGGCCTGTGGATACGTGTTAATATGCACAAAACCATGTCTCTGCAGGAAGATCAAGAATCATGATCTCACCATATCCTACACCAAACAGAATCTGTGCTTCCTGGCGCCTTCTCAAGCCATTGAATTTCAAGTCGAATCATAGCAAAGAGCGTTTTTTTCGGCTGCTTTGAAATCCACTTCCTGTTACAAAAATTAATATATCATATTGGAAGAGTTAACGCAGATGAACGGAAACAAAGCATTTTCAGGATTTTTTGCAGGAATTGTGTGTGTGTGTGTGTGTGTGTGTGTGTGTGTGTGATTATTGATATGTATATGTGAGTGCAACAGAGAAAATGGTATCAGACCTCAAGGAGCTGGAGTTATAGTCCTCTGTCTTGAGCCTCCTGATGTGAATCTTGGGAAACAAATTCGGGTCCTCTTACTAAAGCAGCACATCTCCTTAACCACTGAATCATCTCAGCAGCCCAGGAAGAAAGTGGATTGTTATTTGTAATTATTTTAGTGTGTATCACACCCAGCCTTCAGTAAAAGAAAACAAGTTATATTATGACACAGAGAAAAAAAAAACAGACAAACAAGAAACAAAATTGCCCGTGATGAATAATGACAGTCCTGACCACGCAGTTTTGCAAATGAAGTGATTGAGCTATATCTATACAGTGGGTGAATTTATGGTATGTATAAATATAAGAATAATGAAAATGTACATACATTAAAATAAAATGTTTGTATCTTATAGTACTTTTCCATACTGATGAGTTTTCAAAAATTAAAAAAATGAGATTACTACAACAAATATTTCAATAATAAAAAGGTGTACAAGTAACAATTTTAGAATACAAAACAAAATGATAAGGATGAGCTTGTTATTAATAGATAGCAGAAAATGACATAGCAGAAAAGTCATAGGCTAAGCACTTTGTTAGTGTCTACATACCAGTTTTCAAGGTAGGAAAGACATTCAGTGTTCATATTTACATAGGACATTTACTAGGGACATATGTCAGTGGTAGAGTAAGCCACAGGTATTATCCTTGGAACTTAAAAATTATGTATAGTTGGGGCTGCAGAGATGGCTCAGTGGTTAAGAGCACTGGGTGCTCTTCCAGAGGTCCTGAGTTCAAATCCCAGCAACCACATGGTGGCTCACAACCATCTGGAATGAGATCTGATGTCGTCTTTACTATGTGTCTAAAGACAGCTACTGTGCACTTATGTAAAAGAAATAAATCTCTTTAAAATATGTATAGTCATATAACTTTATAAATCTTTAAATGTCTGAGCATTCAGGAACACACTCGCCTGGCTGCAGTGGAAACCTACAGAACATAAAAAAGATACCCTGTTTCTACAAAGAGTTAAAACCAACAAAATACGTATTAACCCTGGGTTTCAGAAAAATAAGAAAAAAAGGTGTTTTGGATATGGTTTGAAGACATATGTTCTTAATTTTTTTAAAGATTTATTTTGCTTTTGTGTGTCTGAGTGCTTTGCCTACGTGTATATGTGTGTATCATGCATATTCCTGTTGCCTGCAAAGGCCATTAGGGATTCAGCTTCCCTCTAATTGGAGGTGTGGACAGTAAGCCATGGTGTAGGCACTGGCAATTGAACCCAGGTCCTCTGCAGGAGCAGTAAGTGCTCTTAGCTGCTGAGTCATCCCTTCTGACAAATAGAGTAAATAGAACTCACTGCAAAGAGACAACTGGTTCAAAGTAGTGCACTTGACAATAGTTGTAACAAATGCACATCCTCCCTTGCCAGGAGAAGTGGGTTCATTTTACTTAAATGACAGAGAGAGAGAGAGAGAGAGAGAGAGAGAGAGAGAGAGAGAGAGAGAGGAGAGAGAGAGAACAAGAATAAGGGTTGGGGAGGGTATAAGGAAATAGAACCCTTTGCAGTCCTTGTGGGAGGAGAAAAATCCTGTGTGCTCTAGAACACAGCTTGACAGGAAAAATCCTGTGTGCTCTAGAACACAGCTTGACAGTCTGGTCACCAAGGAGAGAATTCCCATGGTTCCTCTCTGCCTTGTCTAGCTCCTGTGACAAAATGCCACAGGTTCAGGGACTGGCAATGGCTATGTCCCATGGTTCTGGGAATGCCAAGATCCAGTCATTGCTGTGACCATACCTGGCCGTTCTCATTGTTGGTGCATAATGAGAGAACAGAAGGGTACCCCCGCCCCCCCCCCCCGGAGTCTTCTCTCAGGGACATTAATCCTAGTAAATCAGAGCCTAACCCTGACCTTCTCATTTATATGAGTGACTCTTAGGGACATAAACACTGCCGTGCAGGGCATTGGGGCTTCAATGTTTGAATTATTGTTAGACTTATTCTGTGAACATTTTGTTATCTATGCAACCTATTTGGCCATATCCATCCACCATAGGTTCCAACCCTGTCTGGGGCTCCCCCTCCTTGTCTCTCCCTCCTTCACGGGATCCATTTTTTTTTTGTTACTAATGCCCTGAGCCCAGTAAGCTCACGGTTGGAGGCTAACTATGGGGGCTTGGGAAATTTATAAGCAACCATATCTCCAAGGATGTGCCTCTTCTGTGACTTGGACACATGAATTGCTCTTCCTCCAAGGGTGGGGCTTCAGGGGCCTGTCCCTTATTGGTGTTGGAATTAAGAATATCAGAAATTTTAAGGGAGTTACGTTCAGACCCTCAGCACAAATGGTCCAGAATTCCCACTTCTGGGTCCCCATCGAAGGGGAGTGAATGATGAATCCCAAACACTGATATCTGTGCACTTGTTTCCTTAACAGGCTCATTAGAAATATTTAGGGAGGCAGAAGCAGGTCAAGCGTTCTTCCAAGAGGAAATGAATACGCAGTGTGGTTGATTTAGACCCGTGGTTCTCAGCCTTCCTCATGTTGCGCTGACCCCCCTAACTTTAAAATTATTTTGTCACCACTGCACTCACTGTAATTTTGCCACTGTCGTGAATTATCGTGTAAATATCTGATATGCAGGGTACCTGATATGCCACCCCAAAGTGGGGTCTTGACCTACAAAGGCTGAGAACCGCTGATTTAGACAAGGAAGTGTCACCAAAGTTTAAAAGGAAAAAAAAACAACAAAACAAAACACCTTGTCACGTGTGCTGAGGGACGACTCCTGAGAACACTGCTCACGGAGAGAAGCTGAGTACTGTGTGATTCCACTCACTGTGAGTATGAACAACAAAGACCAGATCAGATTCAGAAAGCAGGAGAGTGTGTCCCAGGGCACAGGAAAGTAGCAGCTGAGATGGTCTCAGAATGCTAAGCTCGCCCCACTGTGAGCAACTACCATTCAGTCCCCAAAACCAACACAGCCAGCTAGTCACACCTGTAACTCCATTTTCAGGGTATCCCCCGCCCTCTCTTGGCCACCACCGGTACTGCATGCATCTGGTGTTCCTAAGCTCAGGTAAACACACACACACACATACACGTAAGAATAAAGAATAAATATCCCATGAAATGACGATATGTGGAAAGGATGCAGAAATCTGTTTTGTAAGGATGAAAATGATAAGTGGTATTTGTTAAACAATGCTAATGTACGTAAAGCTTCCAAAGCCGGTGTTTAAAATGGTCAGGTGGTATCCTTGCATGGTTTGTATAAAATTAAAGTTGGGGAATTAATACATCACGTGTCAGGTTTTTAAAAAGACATGCCCATCAGAACTATTTAGTATGATAAGCATGTTGAAGTTAGCCCTCCACATTTGAGGACATCTGATGGGGGTATGGGAGGGGGACCCACCCAGTTCTTTTAAAGGGGCAGGCCAGTGAGAGTTTGACCATGCTCCAATGAGTATAGATAACATAAATTAGACGTATTATTTTATTTTATTTTTCATCTTTTATTTTCTTTTGTGGGCGTTTCCCCAAGGGTAGGGCAGGTATGAAATGACTGGGAAATGAGTGTAATCAAGGTACAAGACGTGAAATTCCCAAAGGAGCGATAAAAAATATTATGTTGAAAAATAACATTTAATTACTGAATATTACCTTCAAAATCTTCCTACAAATGTCACAGTTTTCATCTTATACGAGAACATGACTTTTTTTAAAATGTATTTATTTATTGTATGTAAGTACACTGTAACTCTCTTCAGACAACCAGAAGAGGCCATCAGATCCCATTACAGATAGGTTGTGAGCCACCATGTGGTTGCTGGGATTTGAACTCACAACCTTCGAAAGAGTACTTGGCACTCTTAACCACTGAGCCATCTCTCCAGCCCGAGAACATGTCTTTTTTTTTTAATTTGATTTAATATTTTTTTTTCACTCCAGATTTTATCCCCCTCCTGGTCCACCCTCTGACTGTTCCCCATTCCACACCTCCTCCCCATGAAGATGCACCTAACCTTCAAGAGACTAGAAGCCTCCGTGTATGGAGAGGTGTGGTGGGTGGTGGGTAGGAACTTCCTTGTGGAGAATGTGTCTTAAAATATTGATTTTTTCAACTGCTACAGTTTATATTATGAAATACTAATACGCACTGAAACACTTTTATTTAAACTATATACATTTTACCTCTCTGAAAAACTCTCATTTAAAAATTCTATTTATCATTCATTTATCATTACCTATTCACATATATTATTTATTTAAAATTTTGGTTTTAAGATATATAACAGTATAAATGTGATAGCATGTTCCATAGTATCCTGTGCCATGTGTTACAGAGTTGCACCATGTGTTCCTGGTGTTTAAACCAAGGTAAGCTCTTGGATCTCCTCAACCATTTCCTGGTTGTCCTGCTGAAAACGTCCAGAGTCCTTCCAGTCTTTCGAGTCGCACAGGACTGCCGCAGATACCCCTCAGTATCTGTGTGTACATCGATTTGAACTGCACCTTGTGGTCAGTCATTTCTGCTCCTCCAGCAAGGTCCATATCAACATTCTAACCCCAGACTTCCCTGAGGTAGACATTCTTGGAGTTCATACATGAGGGAACTCATTCCGTACATGTGTTATCATTCCACTCAGCCTCAGGTCTTCCTGAGTTTTATCATATGTTGGCACAAATGACAAACCCAAGAGATATCCCATTGCAAAGTTGATTTGTGTCTCTGATCAGTTGATATTAAGCATTCTCCCTGTACATGTACACACACATGCTTCCACCTGCATGCACATATGCACATACATACATACACATATACATACACACATATATGCCTACACACATACACATACACACATACATACACACATACACATACACACATGCATACACACATACACACATACATACACATACACATACACACATACATACATGCACACATACACATATACATACATATACGCATACACACATACACATATACATACACACATACACACATATGCACATACATACACACATACACACATACATACATATATACACACATATGCACATAATACATACACATATACATGCATACACACATATACACATATATACATACATATATGCACACATATGCACATACATACATACACATATACATGCATACACACATATACACATACATACATACACACATACACTCACATACATGCATACACACATACACACATACATACATATATGTTTTATATATGAGAAATGCCCACCTGAGTCTCTTCTTTATTTTTAGTTGAGAGGCTCAATTTCTGGGTATTGGGTTCAAGGAGTTCCTTCCATACTCTGGATAGCAATCCCTTGTCAGATAGGTGTGGAATTTGAAGGGACTCTGGCTAGCTTGAGCATGGTGAGCATGGTGAGCATGGTGAGCATGGTGAGCATGGTGAGCATGGTGAGCATGGTGAGCATGGCGAGCTTGGTGAGCATGGCGAGCTTGGTGAGCATGGTGAGCATGGTGAGCATGGTGAGCATGGCGAGCATGGCGAGCATGGCGAGCTTGGTGAGCATGGTGAGCATGGTGAGCATGGCGAGCATGGTGAGCATGGCGAGCATGGCGAGCATGGCGAGCTTGGTGAGCATGGTGAGCATGGCGAGCTTGGTGAGCATGGCGAGCATGGCGAGCATGGCGAGCATGGCGAGCTTGGCGAGCATGGCGAGCATGGCGAGCATGGCGAGCATGGCGAGCATGGTGAGCATGGTGAGCATGGCGAGCATGGTGAGCATGGTGAGCATGGCTCCGGCAGGCCTTACTCTTCTTCTCTTTCCCTCTGTCTTGCTAAGAACCATTAGATCACACTCCTAAAGCTGGTCCCCAAGGTCTAGTCCCTTATTGGGCCAATCCCTCCTCCTGAGGCTGACCTCCAAAGTCCAGCTCTCCAAGTGCAGAAGTCCAGCAATCAAAGCCCCCTTTGGCCACCTGATAAACAAGCCCAATTAAAACCAAACACCCCATCCTATCAGGGGTTTCCCCCTTGTACCTGTATAAACTGCCATTTTCCTATGTACTGTATCTGTCTCCTCTCTATCCAAAGGCAGTCCTTTGTGCCATTTTGAGACAAATAATCTCCCCCCTTTGTCCCCCTTTCTTCCTCTCCTTTGTCACCTTTCCGTCTCCCTCATCCCCTGTCTCCTGTCTTCGTCCCTTATCCTTGCCCTCCATCCAAAGGCATCTCCTCTGTGCTGAGAAGTTGGTCCGAGAAGTTGGCCCTGTGGGTCCTGAGCCGATACATTTCCTTTCAGAATTTGGAAACATTTTAGAGCCTTCTGTTACTCGCCCCTTTACTCTGTTTGTTTGCACCTTTGCTGCGCGCAGACGTTTTTTTCTTAGTTTCACCCGATTCCTCCTGTCTATTCTAACTTTTATTTCCTGTGTTTCAGGCTTTTCTTCCAAAAGTGCATCCTTCTTCTTTCCGCGTCCCACAGTCTGTTTCCTTATGCCCCTTTCTAGATATTTTATAGTTTCAGATTTTACCCTAAAACTGTACTTTGAGCTTGAGTTTATTTCTGTAACTGATGAGAGGTCTCCATATTTCTTTTTCCCATGGAAGATGTTTACTAAACCCCACCCCCACTAGCAGGTAGCTCTTCCTCTAGCATATATATCATTACTTGTTGTTTTGTTTTTTTGTTTTTGTTTTTGTTTTTGTTTTTTTAAAGAGCAGGCTGCACATTCTGACACTATTTCCCAATAGCGCTATTATGTTGGTAGGTCCAGGCTCCCTGAACATTTTTAAAAGAAGCATTTTCATTCAGTGTTATTATACATATGCTTATTCTAGACCTAAGGAAATGATTTATTCCGTGCTTATCTTGTATAAAAACAAAACAAACAAAAATAAGAAAGACCATAAAAACTTCAACAGGTTTAGTAAAAGATAATTCAATACAATGAACTATCATGTCAATGTAATTATTTAATTATGCAACATTCTTATAGGTGCTTTATTAATTTAAATAATATCATTTAAATAGTTATTTAATTAAAATATGTAATTAAATTGATTGTTTAAATTATTTTTATTTTTAAGAAAGAAAATGCTATGTGTATATTACCTCCAGGAAATAAAATACATGGTTACATGGCTTAAACTGTTACGTTGTGGGGAAAGGCGGGCATTTTTAGGTCAGATGTGGAGGTTCCGTGGTCATTGGTTTCCAGTGTAGAAGGTCCCCATGGTTCTGAGCAAACTGGAAGTTTGTTCTCTGTGCTCTAAAAAAACTTCCCTTTAACCCCGGATTAAGTCCGAGCTCCCTTGTGCGGTGCTACTTAGAGGTAGCTATTATCCAGGGCAGCTCTGCAGGTGAATCTGGCCAGATGGACCAGGTCTCCACAGGGGAGCAGAGGCCAGGAGTCACTCCTCAGGAGCGATGTGGGCCCATAAGAACTATGAACCCCTCAGTGCCCTGCTGTTTCTCCCACAGGCTCTGCCCTAGTACGTGTCTTCAGAGCTAATGGGGATGCGGACAGACCCCCCCACACTCCTTACAGTTCCCTGCACCCAAGAGGAAAAGTACCTTCCCCCAGCTCCATATGCGAGACTTGGGGGAGGAGGGAGGGAGGACGAATTTCCCGAGCCGCGAGCCAGAGCCAAGGCTGGGACATTTGCTTCTAGACTGGACCTTGCTCTCAGCTGTCCATCTGCATCTGCGCTTGCGCATTGGTGATGCAGGTCACCATGGTGCGGGGCGTGTACCGAAAGGCTTGGGCGGGTCCAAGCAGACACGCAGAGACAGCCAACCAAGAGTTAGGCACTTAGGGTTGTATGGAGCCCGGGAGGGGCGACCTTCTGGCTAGAAAACCTCCCACTAGCCACTGGGCCATTTGGAGCATCCTTCTATTTTTCCATAAGAGCAGCTCCGCTCACAAGCTCCAGAAAGAAGTACTGAGGGCAACGACTCCGGACGCTGTCACTTTGGGGGAGTTTCTCCTCCCTAAGCTCTACCTGCTGGGCGCACCTAGTCCTCTAGAGATTGGCGTCTCCAATTTCTCCTGGCGGCCTAATGAGTGGGCTAAAGCAGCCATTGCCCCGCCTCCCTAATGATGATTGGAAGAAAGCAGCCACTGCCCCGCCTCCCCTCCTAGCCTCTATCTTGGTGGCTCTAGGGAAAGAGGCGCATCACCAACTGGTGTCTTAGTGGCTGTCCACTTAGTGGACCTTAGTGTTTTTTGTGCCCCTGTCACCCAGGTCCCGATCCAAACCGAGGAGATAGTAAACCCAGTAGCTTCTTTCATAGCGGTGCCCCAAGAGTTGTAATAGCCAAGATCAGGCTTCTGACATCAGAGATTGGATAGGCAGGTAAGCAAAGGGCAGAATGCAGAATCCAGGGTTTCTGCCTCTGTCTTGGCCACTCTTCCTTCAACCAGGAAGGTCTGTTTCGGTGAGCCAAAGACAGCTACCCCTGATTTCCCGATTTCCCTACTCAAACATCAAACTATTTAAACGAATGAATACTAAAATTGGTTTGCCAGGTTCAGATGTTTTGTTTGTGGTGTGGCTTGTTTCGCGTCCATGTTTAAGGCGGGGGTCTTGTTAAGTAGTCCAGACTGACCTGGAACTCACTGCTGATGCTTCTACCTCAGGGTCCTCTCAGTACTGACATGACCTGCACACACCAAACAATCCTGACCTCTTTGCGGATGCCAGTATATGATTCTAGAAAATATTTAAGGCCATTTTGCCTCCTCACTAAGTCTTCCTGGGTGGGTATTCACCACCAAGAGCAAAAATACTCTGTTTCCTAAGTTCCCAATGCTTTAGTTAATGAGGCGCTTCCACAGAGTCTGGCAGAACCCTCATGGTCTGGTCGGAAACAAAGTATGTGTGTGTATGTGTTGGGGGGGTAGGGTGGTTGTTAGGTTTAGAGTCCTCGGAACCGTGCGGGTTAGATTGGGAGGGAAGAGGAGGAAGCGGGTAGGGAAGACTTTAGAACCAGAAAAGGAAGCTGGAGGAAAGGGGGTGGGGAGCTAAAACGCCCGTGGAGCCTGTTTTCCCGAGCATGGCCGCTAGAGGGAGACATGCTGGGCAGTACAGGTGGAATGAAAAAAAGGAGCCCGCTGTCTGGAGGAATTTGTCATGATGTTGCTTTAAAAAGGCTTCAAGCGAAGGGAGTTCACAGAGGAGAAAATCCAGTAGTATCTGGATCTCGCCCCTCTCGCTTCCTCTGGTGTTGAGATCTGGCGTTCTTCGCCGTTCTCAGCTTGACACCAGGAATCTTCAGGAAATCCAGAACAGGGCATAGACACTAACTAAGGTTGGAGCTCTCACATCTTGACTTATCCTGGAGGAGGTGTAAGAAAACGCGCTGGAAATGGGGGATTTTTTTTTTTTTTGCCTCCCCAATTATGTATTCAACCTCTGCTTAATCTGACTCTATATCTCTAAAATATCACGCCATGGTGCTGGAAACCCTAAAAAATCAGTGTGAAATGGACTTGGTTATTCAGATTTGCAAAGCAGTTTTTATTTCTCAAAGCCTACTTGGAAATTTCCTACAGAAACCTTGGAATACGTCGTTTAGCGCGAGCTGGGTTTTTGTTCTGTTTTTGGAATACTATTTCCCCCTGCAAAAGCTCTTAAGTCATTGATGAGTTTTGGAAAGTAAGGTGGCCATAGGTCTGTGACTAGGTATGTGGGGCTGGATGCATGCGGGACATTTGAACACGTGGACATTTTCCACGTACTGTCCCTGGGTTGGCAGTGGGGGCTGCGGGAAGTTAGCGTGCTACCTTCATAGGAATTTTAAGACCGGACAGTCTAAATCTTTTCTTTTTTTTCCCCTCCTTCAGCTTAAAAGATGTCTCAGTGGGTTTGAGCTCCTCCAAGTGAATCAGCGATGAGTCAAGAGTAAACCAGAAAAGTGTGTTTTCCCAGAACCAGGTGTTGAGCGCCCGGGCGACCCAGCCAGCGGCGCGCGCGCAGAGTGGCCAGAGCCGGCTCCGCTCCGCCAGCGCACCGCGCGCGGTGCCGCCCTGCAGGACCCGTGGGGACTCGGACCCCCGTGCGCCACCCTCCCTCCCTCCCACCGCCATCCTAAGCCCGGCGCCCTCCCTGGCCCCAGCGGCAGACTCGTCCGAGCGCTGCAACCGGTGGGGCGGGGAGACCTGGCGCTCACCCCGCGGGCCCCGGCAGCCGCTGACGTCCTCTCGGGCCTTTAAACGTGCGGGTCCCCGCGCAGGAGAGACACGACTTTGGAGCAGTCACTTTGCGGGGAGGGAGAAAGCCTCTCCGCTCGGGCAGGCGACAGCTTGGAAGCCTTTGTTCCCAGGCGCTGCGTTGGGTCTGGGTCCCATCAGTACCGGGTCCCAGCCAGCATCCTGGGCAGCGGGAGGCGCGTTGGCTACTCGCGTCTGACAGTGAACCCCAGGCGTCCCCGTGCCTTCCCCAGCACACGCAGATCAAGGACCGCGAGGTGCGCCCGCGGTCGTCCGCGGAGCACAGAGCTGTCTCCCGGGCTCGGGCGCCTGGTGATTTTTCCTCTGAGCCGGAGAAGGTGCCTCGGTGAACCCGCACCTGCAACTTGTTTGGTTTCCTCTCCCGCAGCTTGTGCAGCAGCGGCATATCAAAGTTTCTCTGCCTTCGCCGGGGAATCCGCCGTTTGGATCGATCCTTCCCCGCGCAGTGTCCCCAGGCCTGCCGGGGAGCGGATCGCCGGGCGCGCGGGTGAGAGGCGCGGCGCGAGCGGCGTGGTCGCGGCGAGCACCAAGAAGGAGCTGCGGCCGTGGGGGGACTCCCCGGGTGACCCTTTGCGGCGCGACCGAGCTGGGTGAGCGCAGGAAAGGAGCTAGCTACAAGGTTTGGGGACGCCGGCGCCCGCACAGTGGATGTTAATCGCCTTGCTGATTGCTTCTCAATTGGGAACTAGTGGAGAGTGCAGCGCGGGGCAGGCGCGCTCTGCGGGACCCGGGCTCGGAGGCTGGGATCAGTGCAGCTGTGGCTGCGGAGGCTCGGAGGGAGGACGCCGCGGTGCTCGCTGGAGCCTGAAGGTAGGCAAGGGGGTGGGAGTCTGACTCTCAGGCCCAGCTCAGAATCCAAAAGCTTGCCTGTTTTCCCTCCTGCAACCAGCTTCTAGCCCTCTTCTCTTTGCTCACCTCTCTCTCTCTCTCTCTCCTCTTGGAGATCCAGGGGACCCAGGACCCCGCAGGGACCTCGACCTCCACCTCCCAACCAGAAAGCCTTAGTGCTAGCCCCCCTTCAGTGGCCCTGAGCTGGGAGCCTCTTGAGCTTCCTGGAGAAGTTGCTACCTTGAGATTTGGATGATGCCTAACTTGATTTGATGTAGTTTATTAAAGGATGTATTTCCTGTGGGCAAGAATTATGGGTAATAAATGTCCCTGTCATGTATAACTGCTACCACTGCCCAGCATCTTCTCTCCCGTCTCCCCCCAAAAGTTTCCTAGTAGCAAGTTTTCTTAATGTCCAGATGAAGTCAGTAGAGACTGGGGGCTTCCATACTTGCAGGCAGAAGGAAGATGCGGCTTTTCAGAAGGGTAGAATAAAGGACATAGTGTGTTTATTTTCTCTCTCTCTCTCTCCCTCTCTCTCTCTCTCTCTCTCTCTCTCTCACACACACACACACACACACACACACACACACACACTTTTCACTGTGCAGAGGACAGACATGATGATAACCTCCGTTGTTTCCTGACTTGCTTAAAGTTTTTTTTCCTTTAATTAAAGAAAAAATTATATCAGACCCCTTTCAATCAAGTAACAAACGGTGTGAGTAAAATCAGGCTAGATATCTCTGACTGCCGTTCAGACATGATAGAAGTTCCAACAGAGTGTGTGTGAGTTGGGCACTCGAATAAAAGCTAAGAGTATGAGTAGCACCCAAATGATCCAAAGGACCGCTACCCTGACAGATGACATTCTTAACAGTGTGGTGTGTGTTTGTGTGTGTGTGTGTGGGGGGGAATTTAATGTCTTCGTTCAAAAGGAATTACCCAGGTGGAGAGACTGGATGGAAAGACAGAGTTAACTTGAAGAAGGTGTCTTATGGAGAAGCCAGGGCTTGGTGCCTTTCGGAACTACATATGGTAATCACTGAAATAAATGAACCGGTTAGTATTCCAGGCTTGGAGTGCTTGGCTCCACGGAGAGACTGCTGTTACAATTCATTTCCAATCTCATTTGCGGTAATAGAATAATGTTGCATGGGTTTATCCACTTCCTCATGTATGTGCTGTCAATTCCAAGATGTCCTGTAAGGCAGAGAGGCAGGAGGTCCAAGATCTGGCTTTCGCCTCCTCCTCCCACTAATACCCTTTCCTGGTCTGCTCTCCTCTGTCTCTCCTGCTCTTTCTCTTTCTCTCTGTCTCTTTTTCTCTAAATCAATTCCTTTTGATTTACCCCCATGGCTCATACCTTGAAGTCAGTGCCCCCCCTAGCCTTCTGTTCATGTGCTCTTCCTCATAGGGCAGCTCAGAGTTAGTGATTCCCGAAGTAAGTAATGTGGACAGTGTAATTGTGGAGTCCTGGAGTCCTCTTGTGGATACTGAGTAGAGGAGTCGGCTGAGCCCCCATGGGAGGGGCAGGTGGGATTCCACAGAGGTTGGAAGAGTAGAATTCGGCAGTGGAAGTCATGCTAAGTTAGAGACATGAACTGTACTTAGGGTGAATTGGGCTACTGTAAAGAGAAGGGAATTGAAGTGTGAGCATTGTGTGTGTGTGTATGCACACGTGTACACACTCATGTGCCCACCTGTGTGCAAGCGCAAAGCGCAAGCACTGCAAAGCATAAGTTATCTTCATGATCAGGAGTCAGCCTTATGTGAGATCTCTTGGAGAGACGTCTCTGCATCTCAGAGGGCAGATTTGTTCCTTCAGAATAGAGCTGAACCTCCCAAGAAATCAAGCTCTCCTTTGCAGTATAATCCCTTTTCAAATAAATGGTTTGTCTTCAAGAATAAATTCCTCAACTGTAATAGTTATCTTCTTAAATGTTTATACCTGAGGCTGACTGAGAACTGGACACTAACATGGAGGTTCAGGACTTTTTGGTTCACTGGCTTTGGTTTAGCCCCTTGGGTGACCCCAGTGTCCTAACTCAAGAGACAGCCTGTGACCAGTACAGGCTGGGTGTGTTTTCTATGAGGGAAGGTCAGTTGGTGTGTTCCTAGCACACCCTTACCACCTTGAGTCTATTTTGCCTTCTCGCATCCATCCCATGGAGTCTTCTGTGAGGAGGTGAACTCTCCTCCAGTGCTAATTTATCATGTTTAACAAATGTCAGCTTATGACCTTATTTATTTATTTATTTTACAATATCAGTGTATGGATGAGTCTGGGTAGATGATAACTTGAGCAAGAGATTGAAGATGATAACTGTACCAATGTATCGAGTAGTCTGATTAGATGATAATTTGATCAATGTATTGATGGGCGTGATTATATAATAACTGGAAGTAAGGATTGTGAATTACTTCTTATCGAGTGAGAACATGCTTTAAAATTCCTTTAACATTGATTATTTACACATTTTCTTAATGGTGAAAAGTATTTTATGTAGCTTCCATGACCACACACAAACAAAGTATATATTCAAAATGCCAGCAAGCAGCTTTTCTCTAGGAATGTCGCTTCCATCAATAATAATAAAGCTTGAGGAAGTCACCACAAAAGTAAGGAGAATGCTTTAAGGATAATCGAACATGCTGACATTTCTTTGGTCTGTTTGGCGCTTTCATGAAACTCCTCAGACCTTCCACTCTTCCTCCCAAAGGGAACTGTCACTGTATGCCCTGGTGTTCCATCTGTGTGCCGGTGCACATTGGCTGTGTGATGTCAAAGCTAGACGTTTAAGGCTGCCTTCTTAAGGAACATTCCTTTTGTGGAGTATGCATTTTGTCAGTGATAGGCATTTGTAGAGTTCTACCACTGAAGATACTATACAGCAACAAGACAGCAGAACATGTGGAAACAGGAACAGTACTTGGGCATGTGTGTGTACATGTGAGAATGCACACACCCATGTATTGATATATGTATGTATGTATGCATGTATGTATGTATGTATGCATGTATGCCACTTTGTTCAAATGGTCTTTCTCAGAATGTCATATGTCCTACCTGAGCCTTGCTTGCCAACTCTTTAATCAATGTCCTTTTTGGAAGAAGCTGTCGTGCTGCAATGAAACGTATCTTTTCAGGGTGACGTGGATTGTAAGCTTACTCTGAGTCTGTGTTTTTGTTCTGTTGAACCTCCAGAGCCCTCTTTAGATATGTGTGTAGGTGGTGCCCGAAGAAACTCTAGGAAGCTGGAAATCTGTCAAGGAAATCTGTGGAGGGAATTAGCATCATCCTAGCAAGGCAGAAAGAAAGGACAACTGGTTTTTCTTCCTATGAACTCCATCGCTGGTGTGAGGAGTGATAAAAGAGATTGGATCCTAATGCCCAGCAGCCAGCATCCCTGGCTGGAGTAGAGAGGCAGCCCTGATCGTCAACAGAGTCCCCTTCCATGTATGTAATATGAAAGGGTTTGTGTTGGGGGTATCTAGAAGCTCCTTCCTCCCCCACCAATGGGGTGAGAGAGAACTGCCACATGGTGGCGCTGTTGTGATTCCTACTCTTCTGAAAAAAAAAAAAAGTCCCTGCTGAAACATTTTCTGCTGAATTTATACCAATGGCAACATGGGAGTTTTCTCTAATAATGAAAGATTATTATTATATATAACTTCAAATTAATAGATGTTGGGTAGGGCATCTCATTGTCCTCTGTTGACATTAATTTTTGTTTTTGAAAACTTCACCTGTGGGAAGA
Source organism: Apodemus agrarius (assembly GCA_964023405.1). NCBI lineage: Eukaryota > Metazoa > Chordata > Mammalia > Rodentia > Muridae > Apodemus > Apodemus agrarius. The sequence continues at coordinate 15,571,785 of OZ030025.1, read as the reverse complement.
TGAAATCTGTATTCTTATCAGTTCAGTCTCATTAGTAGATGGAATTTCTCTTTTGATACTTATCGTATTTATGTATGTGTGTGTGTGGGAGATGCTCGTGATAGAGAGTAAGTCTCACTTGCCTGAGGTTAAAGAGAGTAGTTAAAACTACAGTTACTCTGAAGCTGTAGTTACAGGATGGTTATGCGCTACCCAAAGTGGGTGCTGGGAACTGAACTCAGGTCCCCTGCAAGAGGAGCAAGGGCTTTCAACCACTGAACTATCTTTCTGGCCTCAGAGGATATTTTTAATTTTTTTATTTTCTATATTCTTTGTTTACATTTCAAATGATTTTCCCTTTCCCAGTTCACCCCTCCCCATAAGTCCCATAAGTCCTCTTTTCCCCTCCCTAGTTCCCCAATCAACCCCCTCCCACTTCTTTGTCCTGGCAACCACCTACAATGCTGCATCAAGCCTCTCCAGGACCAGGGCCCCTCTCCTTCCTTCTTCTTGGGAATGATTTGATATGTGAATTGTGTCTTGGGTATTCAGAGCTTCTGGGCTAATATCCACTTATCAGTGACTGCATTCCATGTGTGTTCTTTTGTGAATGAGTTACCTCACTTAGGATGATATTTTCCAGTTCCAGCCATTTGCCTAAGAATTTCATGAATTCTTGAAATTCATGTTTTTGATTGCTGAGTAGTATTCCGTTGTGTAAATATACCACATGTTCTGTATCCATTCCTCCATTGAGGGACATCTGGGTTCTTTCAGCTTCTGACTATTATAAATAAGGCTGCTATGAACATAGTGGAACATGTGTTCTTATTGAATGCCAGGGAATCCTCTGGGTATATGCCCAGGAGTGGTATAACAGGGTCCTCTGGAAGTGTCATGCCCAGTTTTCTAAGGAACCACCAGAGTGATTTCCAGAGTGGTTGTACCAGCTTGCATTCCCACCAGCAGTGGCGGAGTGTTCCTCTTCTCAGAGGATTTTTTTTAAAGATGACTTTGAAGCTATTAGAAATATCCATTCCATTTCTCAGTAGATTATAATGTTGTATATGTTATCCTTTTTCTTTTAGGTTTTTAAAATTAAAATGGCTCCTCAAACACACCCTTCTGTGTTTACACTGGGTTCATACATGCCACCTCACAACTGTATGTATCCATTCAAACGAAAATGATAACAGATCCCTGTTAAATGATAAAGATTGCTTTGCATTTTTAAAGATATCTACTACAAAAAAAAGAGATAAATCTTAGCATTCCTCTGTTTTGAGGTGTTCAGATACTTAAATAAGAACAATTACCAATTTATCTATCACAAACAATGAGTCATTTGCACAATCTGGCAACTGTCAAAACTGTTGGACCTCTGTGGATTTCATACCCCATCCCTAGAAGGTCTGAGCTCATCCGAAGCCTTGGGGTTAAAATGGGAAATGAGAACACTTGTGAAAACCGAGATTTGAGCAAGAGGAATAGAATATTGCCGTTGTTTATACCCAGAGAACTGAAGACAGGGGACCGTGGGAGAGCATTGCCTTTCAATCTGTTCTTATTTTCCAACAGACTGCTTGGGTCCAGCGGGGTCAGACTAGACGACATCATTGTAGCGAGGCTTGAACCCACCATGCAGCATGAGGCAGGGCATCAGGGTTGACTTATCTTTTCTTTGAGGAGTGGAAGGACATTTGCCTTATATTTTCTTGTTTGGAAAAAAAAAAGTTTTATGTATTGCTAACTAGAGACTAGATTGCAGGTGAAAAGTGACTTTTCCCATTACAACCAGTAGCTATAAAACATAGAACGAAAATATATTTTTCTTTCAAGAGGTACTTTTCCTTGGCCACCTTAGTAAAGTGCCTGTAACTGGCCAATTGTATTATTAAAATGATGGCTTACTTTTTTGGTGTATTCTCTTTTAAAATGTTTTCTGATGTAAGTAGAATTACACCATTTCCTTCCCCTTTCCTGTCCCCAATCCTCCCAGCTACACTCTCCGCAGACCCCTCCCATGCCCCACCACTCCCAAATCGATAGCCTCTTTATTTCTCCTCACTGCTGTGGAGTAAGAGGTTTCTGTTCAGTCTTCTTCCACGGATGTAATTTTTTTCTTACTTTGTGAAACCCTTTAATCCGAGGCTATGTTTTTACAACAAAACATCATTTCTTTCTTCTTTGTCCAAACATACTAAATATCCAGATAGCAATGTCGAAAGAATGTGCATAATTCCGTCAGGGACCGAGTTTTATACTGCATTAAACATGGTGTGTGCTAAACTCTGCACGTGGGGCGTGGCATAGCGGTAACATCTGGTGTATATTAAGGGGGTCACAAGTCCACCACTAGCATCACACTTCCAAAAATTCAGGCTATAGTTGATTAAAGAAAAACAATATGTGTGATCTGCCCTCGAGGATATGTGCACATATAATATCAAAAATAGGAAAATGGCGGGAGGAACTATAACCCCTACCCACTGTCAAGAGAGGAAACACTGCTGAGTTAGGAACTCTTTTTTTTTTTTTGTTTTTCAAGACAGAGTTTCTCTGTGTAGCCCTGGATGTCCCTGAACTCACTCTGCAGACCAGGCTGACCTCGAACTCAGAAATCTACCTGCCTCTGCCTCCCAAGTGCTGGAATTAAAGGCGTGCCGCCACCACTGCCAGGCTTAGGAACTCTGACTTAACAAAAGGAAACAAAATTTTCGAGGTAAAATTGTCATTCCACAATGCCTAAAACGTTTTACACTGAAAATAACCGTGATGATCTTTATATTTAAATTGTAGTAGTTTTGTAGCTAGAGCAAATATTAAATGTGGCCACCGTGTTTAATACCATTTCTTATATGGAGACGTGTGCTTTTATGCATTTTGAAGAGTCTGATATATGTCTCAAAATATTTTAATTTACAACCAAATATTGCTTAACAGGCACTTACTTTCAATTTGGTGTTTGTGTGTCTGTGTGGGCCTATGTGAACATGAGTGCAGTGCTTAAAGACGCCACAAGAGGGCAGTGGTTCCCTTGGAGCTGGTGTTACTGGTGGTTTGTGAGCTACCTACCCTAAGTGGGAATTAAGTTGGCACAGGAAACTGAACTCAACTATTCTGCTAGAATAGTGAGCATTCTTAAATGCTAAGCCGTCATTCTGGGTCCGATATACTTTATTTTTATATTTATAAAATATTGCAGACCTAACTCTCAAAGATAGATCACACACATATAATATATATATGCCCTCGAGGGCATATAAAATATACGCATTATATATATTATATATATATGCATCATATTATATATATGTACCATATATTATATGATATATGTACATAAATGCATCATATATCATATAATATATGTACACATGTATCCACCACCCTGGGGCATTTTTATCTCCCCAGCTATACGTCTCAAAAGTTAAGTAAGATTTATAATCTTTGCCCAAAGTTTTCTTGTCAGGAGGAGATTCCCATCATGAAGTCAGACACTGTCTCTGACTGCCATGTCGTAAAGGCTCATGGTGGGATTTCAAATAAAAGGCACCATTTATAATTTCATGAGTTGGGATGAACTCTACCAGTGTACGATAACATTTTGCCTGTAGGAGTATTCGATTCCGAGAAATGTTTTCACCTGCATTATCTTTAAAAATAAAAGTTTTCCCTTGCAAACATAGGCTTTCAGCTCTTGGAGCCGTCATGTTCTTCTCTCTAAAGGCAGAAATCCCTGGTTTTACCTCGGAAGTCAGCAACAAGGTGGATTGGAGACATCTCTGTGCCCGGTTGCAGATCTCTTCCTGAAGAGGGTATGTAAATATGGAAGATGGACAGAGGACCTATAGAGTCCTGCTGTTGTGGTTTGAATATGGAAACATATTTTTAATGGGAACCGACCTTCCACTGAGCGCCTTTCTGCTTTGTGAATTCAAAAGTCCTTTCCCGTTTGTCATCATGGCGGGCATTTCTCTCTTCCTGTGCGTTCATCAGACCAGGCTGCTACAGGGCTCTGTCCTGCCTGCTACAGTCATCCATAGATATGAGTTAAGGGTATAGTAGTCAGTCAGGCTCACTGACTCTAAGACTATGCTGAAGTTTATATTGGACCTGCCTTCTTCCTGCCTCAGTCTTAGGAATGCCTTAAGCCTTTTTGCGAAAGAATTCGTTTGTGTTTTAACCAAGAGAGAGTCTCACTGAATGTTTTGAATAGCTGTTCTGGAAGGAGATCAGGAGAAAACAATATGAAATGCGGTTGAGGTGTTGACAGTTGGATGTACCATTCAGGGGTTCATATGCATATGTGTGCATGAACACATATTTAAATAAAAATACAGAGGACCAGACAGGGAACATTCCAGCTTTGACAGATTCACAAAATGTTGCAACAAACACACCCAGGCACCAGAAAAACAAAATCTCCTGGTTGAAAGTTTTCCAACTGAACGTCTACTTCAATTAAAATCGGAAGAGGCACATTAGCGAACAGAGAACACCTTTAGGTTGTTCATTGTTTCTGTGGCCTCGAGTGGGTACAATAAGTACAATAAATAACTGAAATGAATAAAATCATCTCAGCCTTCTTTGGGAAATGTATTTGCTTTACATCATTACGCTTGTTGAGCATTATCTGACATGAAACCTCGTCTATTAGAAATGATTGTGTCCCTCGTCGCAGGGGCTGCGTGTTCTGTTCTGATCTCGTTAGAATTGTATTTGTGAGAGTCACGTGACTGCTCTCATTTGTTTCTCAGAACAAAAACAAACGTCCTTCAGGGTTCTTTATTGTTCCTCCGTGGGCATCAATCAAAAGTTGGAGTAAAATTAGCTTACAAGTTTCAACGAGAAAATAAACTCGTGGCATCGGGTTGAGTTCTAAAAGCTGTTTGGGAAGGAGAGAGCAGTGTGGCTCAGAGGTCAGGTCTTCGGCCCTGGCACTTCTGCCTGAATGTCTTACCCAGGGCCATGATGTAGTGAAGAGCTTCAGTTTAAATGAGCATCCATTGTTAGACAGTTGGTTTGGGAAGAAAAGAATTACAAGAAAGTAGTGGGGAGACCTTAGGCGATTTCACTCCAAAACAATACAGAACCAAGAGAATGCTCTGGACATGTGTATGATAATGGTGGGGGAAGGGGTGTAGAAGGCCCCCTGCCTTCATGTTCATGCTAGAAAGTCTGCAGCTGGTCTGGGTACTTGGACTCTCTTTAGTGGAAAATCTCATGACAGAATCTATTCACACTTCTTGGTTTACTGAACTAGCAGTGTGTGTGTGTGTGTGTGTGTGTGTGTGTGTGTGTGTGTATGTGTGTGTTTACATGTGGTTTTCAACAAAACATGAGCACATTCCTGGGCTTTTATGAACCTAATAGATGTCATTTCCATCTTCCCTTGTCTGTAATAATTGTGACAAAGAGAGGCAAAGACAAGAGTCTAGCTTCGCGCTTCTTTAATGAGAAGGGTTATTAATCTGAGTGTGCTGTTTAGTGTGAGTCTCCATGGGAGCTCTAGTTCGACTCATCTGCTTTAGAATTTACAAAAAAATTCTATTTGTTCTGTTCCACACTCTGTGTGCAGTGCCAAGCAGTGTCAGGAACACAATGAATGCCGTGATGGAGCCGGGCGTGGTGGGGCACGCCTGTAATCCCAGCACTTGGGAGGCAGAGGCAGGCAGATTTTTGAGTTCGAGGCCAGCCTGGTCTACAGAGTGAATTCTAGGACAGCCAGGGCTATGTGGAGAAACCCTGTCTTGAATCCCCCCCCCAAAAAAAACCCAAAAAACCAAAAAAAAAAAAAACCAAGCAAAAAAACCCAAAACAACAACAACAACAACAAACAGAGGAAAAAAAACCCCAACAACACACACACACAAAGAGAGATCAGGATATTTGTGATGTATAGCCCCTTCAGCTCCTTTTGCAAGTTAATACCTTCTTTCCCAACTTAGCTCTTCCATGGAGACTACCAAGACATCAAAACCACTTCTCTAGGAACACGTAGGCATTCATTTGCATGGGAGGGGGCTTATCCTGGGCATTGTGGAGGTAAGGATTGCTGATGATTTGTTGCCTATAAACTGAAGACCTGGGAGAGCCAGCAGGGTAACCCAGTCCCAGGCCAAAGCAAGACTCAGGCATTTCCAAGAAGAATGTTCCGAGAGCATCCAAAAGGAACCGGGGATGCAAGCTGCCCTGTAAAGGAAGCTTGCATATGATTTGTAGCCTGATTTCATGGTTGCTCCCAGGATGTCCCATTGAGAGCTCTTTACAGGTTGCTTCTAACTGGCCGAACCAGAAATCTGTTCTCTGTGACGGTCAGCCCACATCTGGTTAGGTTTGATTGCGTTTATGTATCAAGAAAGATTGAAGTCACTGCTAAGGATGTGCTGGCTTTGTCTGCTCGGTCTCCATTTTAGTTTAGTGTATTTAACCTTAGCTCATCCACTACCCTTTAGCATGCTCAACAATTAACTGCCACACTCATGCAGGGACCAAACATCAAGATGTTGCTAGTATTCTCTCTTCTCCTGTATCTTTTCTGACCTAAGGAAGCACAGTGTTAGAGAGACATCTGTTTCTCAGTTTACCTCAGTGTGAAAGTTATCAGAAGCTGAGGGTCACATAGCATGGTCATCTTCTTCCCAGGTTCTTGAAGGCCAGCCCTGTGCCATATACCTTCACCCAGCTGAACTCTCTAGGCAGGGAATTTGCAGTGGCATGCATGGCTTGTCGGAAAACCCTTCCAAAGCACTCGGAATATTTATCCTTTATAATTTCAGTGCAATACATCACGGCTATGGAAACTCGAAGCATAAAATAAATGTTACAAATCCTACCATTAAAAAGTACCTTTGCTCATTTCAGCAGCCTATAATTACTTTTCTATATTTCTATTTAAATAAAATAAGTGCTTTTGTTATTAATAGATGTACTAGGAATATTATTTTAGGGCAACTCCTTATTACTCAGGGCTCTTATCAATGGTGAATCAAATACGATTTCCAAGCAATTGCATTAGGCTCACTAGTGCGTTTTGTTAGTAATGTGCACAACTCTTTTTAGCGTTGATATTTCTCAGGCTGGGGATGCTGTTTGCCCTGATAGAATACTCGCTCAGCTGCAGGAAGCCGTGGGTTTGACCCTCAACACCACATGAGACATGGCTCTGTGGTACATGTCTATAATCCCAGCATGCCAGAGGGAAGGGGATTCTTGGCTATAGACAATCTACAGCCAGCCTTAGCTATAGGAGAACTTGTCTGAAGATATTAAAGATCTGTTATTTCTGTTAGCATATGCCACATGATAATCTTTGTTGTAAAATTTGGGTTTAGTGCCTTTTTTTTTTTTTTGGAAAATGTTGGAGGTTCAGAAGGAACAGAGCAAGTTTCTACATGGCATTGACAAGTTACAGCAGAATGGAAGAATGACTGCTGTCTCTCCTGTTGTGACTGTCACCAGTGACCTGGCAACATCTTGCTGTGTCGAGCCAAATATGGTGTAGGCTTACAGGACTGCTAAAATGCTTCTGAAGCTATCTTGTGTGTATGTATGTATGTATGTATGTATGTATTTAAATTTATTTACATTTCAAGTGTTATCCCCCCTTTTTAAGAAGCTTTATTTATTGTTATATCTGAGTACACTGCAGCTGTCTTCAGACAGCACCAGAAGAGGACATCAGATTTCATTACAGATGGTTGTAAGCCACCATGCGGTTGCTGGGATTTGAACTCAGGACCTTCGAAAGAGCAGTTAGTGCTCTTAACCGCTGAGCCATCTTTCCACCCCAAGTGGTTTCCCACTACCTGGTTTCCCCATTTCCCAGAAACACCCGTATGCCATACCCCCATCCCTATTTCTATGACGGTGAGTGTTCACCCACCCACCCACCCACCCACCCATCCACTCCCACCTTCCTGACCTTGGTATTTCCCTACACTGGGGCATTTTTTGAGCCTTCATAGGACCAAGGATCTCTCCTTCCATTGATGCCTGACAAGACCATCCTCATATGCAGCCAGAACCATGTGTTCTCCTTGGCTTAGTCCCTGGGAGCTCAGGGAGTGGGGTGGGGTGGGGTGGGGGTGGGGGTCTGGTTGGTTGATACTGAAGCTATCTTTAAATACATTTATACACCTTTTAGTTACTTTCTCAGAAAAACATCCTATTGGTCAGGATTATTGTGACAACCACCTATTAAGACACCTACTAAGACACCTTTCGCATGTTGTGCTTTAAAAAGATAAGCTCTATTTTTTTAAAAAATAAAACACGTTTTTAATTATGTGTAAATATAAATTGATTCTTTACTCATATTTTTCATGATTTAGTTTCTTTAGTTCAATTTTTGATAGAAAAAGATGTACATTCATAGTTTAAATGCTTATGTCAAATCTACCAACATTTCCTGTTCTAGTTTTGCCTTTAAATATTTGCATAAAGGCACTCCCATTATACAGTCATCTGTATGTTCACACCACCCTCTATTTTTCTAGCTTTGGTTGTGGCTGAGCTAATTATAATAAAATATTGAAAAACGTCTGATGTCCAAAAACCTCCTCAAATAACTAATTTTCTGTTGACTACTTGTTGAATGGCTTAGTATCTAATGTTAAAATTCCAGTTCCAAATTAACCTTCAGGGCTTCTACTAAATGGAAAACCATTTCGTGTCACTTTGAAAAGTATAATTTGCCATTAGTTCTGCAGGGCAGTGTGTACATTTTAATCATGTGACATTACAGTCAATAATGGTGTCTTTCTACCTTGATGACCTCTGATTTACAATAACGCATTGGAATGATTCTTATACTTTCTGTTAAGTTAACTTAGAGGAAAAATCAGTATAATCACCCCCAAGATGGATTTTGGAAATAAGTCAAACTCTTAGGTTTGTGTGTTGAGGTTCGCTGTGTGTAAAAACTATATATAGTTTCAAACTTTTAACATCAGTATGAAAATATTATTATTTCAAGGTTATTCAGATTTGGATCCTTATAATGTTGTAGTTAAATCTGTATTGAGTTTTTATGAGGAAATAAAGAGTTTTTTGGGTTATTCTACTATAGGTCATTTTTGTTTTAGAAGTAACCATAAAGATGAAACCCCCTATCAAAGGCATTTCTGTGTCCTGTTTTACTGCCAGTGCATTTAAAATAGTAGAAGGAATTCCTTCACGGTCCAATCTCTCTCTGCTGTATGGTACCCCTACCAGCCCGATATACCTTTCTTTATGTTTCCCTGTGAAGCAGAAAGAGCAGTTGTAAAATTAATGAATGCATTTGAATCTTCTACCATCTCAGAAACTGAACGGATCCCCATGTTACCCAGTTAACATGTTAACGTAACCCAGTTAACGTAGGAAAATGGGAATTGCCCATCTGCCAGAAAGAGGGCATAATCTAGACTTTCCGGCTACTGGGCGATACAGGCTTGACATTTTAAGACTTAAATAACAAGAGATTTAAATCACTTTATAGAATTTTGGCTCCATTCTTATTGGATAAAGGCATGTAGTGTGTTTTGTTGGATGCCATTACTATTGAAGAAGGACTGGAGTCAATGTGGGAATTAAAGCTGCTGTTACCATTCATCCCATGGAAATGGATGCCCTCTCTCTCTCTTTGATGAGCTGTGCAGGTTAAGAGTTTGTAGGTAGAGGCAGTAGAGGGTAGAGGTGGGGATGGATAATGCTAGGAATTGATGAGTGGGGATCTTAGAGACCCATTCGAGGTGTTTGGTTAGAGCATAGACAGGTCGGAAAGTAAAAGAAATGGAGGTCCTTCTCACCAACATCCCAAATAGGAATCCTTTACATTATCTTTTGATATGTATTTTCACTTGAGTAGAAACAAAGAGGGGTATTACTGCTTTATTTTAAATAGTACTTTTGTTTTCTTATATTTATTCAGTGTGTGTGTGTGTGTGTGTGTGTGTGTGTGTGTGTGTGTGTGTGTATAGACATGTATGTGCACTTGCATACATGATATAGGTCAACTCCACAACATGGTTTCTAGAGATCAAACTCAGATCTTTGGATTTGGTCAGCAGGTGACTTAACTCCATCTCTGTAGTCTGAATGGAGAGTTTTACTACAGAACCGCCTTGCTAGAAAGTTGACTATCTTTTTTTTTCTTTATTTTTTATATTCTTTATTTACATTCCAAAGGCTTTCCCCTTTCCCAGTTCCCCCCACCATATGCCCCATAAGTCCTCCCCCCCCTAGTTATTCCCCAATCATCCCCCCATTTCTCTGTTCTGATGCTTTCCTACAAATCTGACTATCCAAGAGTAGGCAACCGTCATGCTGTAAGATGCAGTCTATAGTCTAAAGAATACAAACAATACATTTTTCAATTATGCTTTTTTATTTTTTCCATTCATCCCTCTTAGTGTCCACAGTGAAGCTGTTTTGACTTTGGGAGGCATTTGCTGTGGGTCTCAATTCTAACATTTTCTTATACAGGGTCAGGTATAAATAATAATAAGTACTGATTCTAATACCAACATTGTTTTTTTACTAATGATTTTATTCACTTACATTTCAAATGATATCCCCTTTATGATGTTCCCTTTAGCCCCCCATCTAACCCCTCCTCCTTTGCCTCCACAGGACCAAGGGCCTCCCCTCCCATTGATTCCAGATACATATATAACTGCTACATATGTACATATGTTAGTTGATATTGTTCTTCCTATGGTGTTGTAATTCCCTTCTGCTCTTTCAGTCTTTCCCTAGCTCTTCTACTGGGGCCCCTGGACTCAGTCCAATGGTTGGCTGTGAGTATCTGCATCTGTATTAGTCATTTGCTGGCAGAGCCTCTCAGGGCACAGCCATACCAGGCTCCTGTTAGCAAGTACTCTTTGGCATCAGCAATAGTGTCAGGGTTTGGTGTCTGCAGATAAAATGGATCTCTAGTAGATAGGCATGGCCCTAGTTGAGATATGGGACTATCACCCATCTCAAAACTTTTAACCCTGTCTAAAGGTTCCTGTCTAAAGGAAAGGTAAGGACAAAAAAAAAAAAAAAGTAAGGAGCAGAGACTGAAGGAAAGGTCATCCAGAAACCAACATTATTTGAGTCCACAGATACACAATTAATCATTCAAGAATGTCTTCCCTTTGTAACTTGCATGGAGCATCTAGATTTAAGGTCACGGATTTTCAATAAAATTTCACATTGAGTTTAGGTTTGTTGGGAACCAACATAGAGTTCCATTGAGATAGTGACAGGTTTCTGGCAAGCTGTTAATTACCCAGGTTGTTGTTGTCCTAGACACTCAATTATTTAGGACATTTGGTGGCATTCCAGTTACACTCTCAACACTGGTTGAGAGCTTTATTTGGTTAAAGATTTCACTTCCTGGGACATTCAGATAGTTATCTCCTGGCCAGGTTCTATGACCCCTGACTTCTTCCCAAGGTTTTCTATCACCAAAGTTGTCTCCCTTTATGATTTCTTAGGTGTTTCTACTTCTGTTTTTAGATCCTAGATGGCTTTCTTTGCTCAGTTCCTTCACTTGTTTGTGTTTTCCTGTAATTCTTTAAGAGATGTTTATGTTTCCTCTTTCATGACTTCGGCCTGTTGACTCAAGTTCTTCTGTATTTCTTTAAGTGATTTTTGCATTTCCTCTTTATTGGCTTTTATCTGTTGACCCATATTCTCCTGAATTTCTTTAAATTAATTTTGTGTTTCTCTTGTAAGGGCTTCTACCTTTTGATCCATTTTCTCCTGTATTTCTTTAAGAGATTTATTTATGTCCTTCTTGCGTTCCTCTAACAGCACTCATGACCAGTGATTTTAAATCTAAATCTTGTTTTTCTGGTGTGTTGGGGTATCCAGAACTTGCTGTTGTTGGAGAATTGGGTTTGGATGCTGTCATATTGCCTTGATTTCTGTTAGTAACGTTCCTACATTTGCTTTTTTGCCATCTGGTTATCTCTGGCGTTAATTGGTTCTGTTGTCACTGTCTGGTGCTTGGATGCTGTTGGAGCCCTGGTGTGCCTTGCCCCAAGCAATGTTATAGTCTGGGTGTAGGGGGGTGTGGGGTGTGGGGTGTGGGGATGTGGGGGGTGGTGTTGGGGTTCTCTGTGTACATGGTGTTGCCTGTCCTGTCTGTCTAGGAGTAAAGATGGAGGCAGGGAGCCCCTCCAAATGCTGATTATTCTGCAGGGCAAATGACCTACAACAGGGCTGGCACACAGATGACCCGCAGAGCTGTCCAGGTCTTGGGCACAGGCAGAAGCCTGGTGGTCTGTGTTCCAAGTGATGTTAAACTCGGGATATCTCTGTGTACCTGGTGCTGCCTGTCCTGTCTGTCTGGGAGCAAAGATGGTGGTGGGCATAAGTCTATTTCTACTGTTCTTGTTAACAGTGTTAACAGTTTCAATGTACAATGTTCATTTTCTACAGCTAACCTTAATAAAACAGTATTTGCCTTCAGTTCACATTTAAACAGTGAACTTCATGGAGAACAATAATTATGCAAAATCTAGGATGTTAATTTACTTCATAGATTCTTCTTTCACATGTGCCTGGACATAAGTGTGCTGAAAAAAGAATGGAGGCTCAAGGGTTTATTTTGTTTTTAGGATTCAGTTGCACATTAAACTGTATAGATCATAATGGGCAGTGCAGGTTAAATTAACTATCATAGTAAACTATGTCACAGAAAATTCCTGTTATTTTATTTTCATGTCCAAGAAGATATAGATGAATGTTGTTTTCCAAAGATGTAGTGAGACCTAGGGACACTGTCACACCCTTATTCCTTGAACTTGTGTCAAGCTATTGGTTTAGCCAATGTGACATATAAAGCTCCAAACTGGAGACCTTTGAGTCACATTTGAGACATTTTCAATGCAATATTACCTTCAAAAGAAACTGAGCCCATCCATGTTGGAATGTTAGCTGGCTTGATCTTGTGCAGACAAAGACAGATGTTGTGAGCTCATGAGTGCAGTGGCCCTTTTCTATCCAAACCACAAGAATCCACCACACGCTGGATCTACTTTCTGCCCTGGGATAGGGTGCCTTGTGAGCATGGTCTGCCATGAATAGGATGGAGGGAGAGGGGATATGATTGAAATATGTCTGGTTTTCTGTAGAATACTCAAAGAATACAATGTAAATATAAACAGGATCACAGCTACTAGATTATGGGGATTTTTGTGAAATCAAGATCTCTTACAGATGGCCAAGGGTTTAGTTCAGTTGCACACAGCATCTTTCAGCATGTATGATGCTTTAGGGTTAAAACTCAGTTCTCAGATAGGAAAAAAAGAAAAAGAAAGAAAAAAAAACATTCCTTAATAATGAATCTGTTCCCCCTTTCCCTATTATATGATCTTGAGTGATATTTGGCCGAGGTTCTAATGATTTTGGAAGGGACCCCAGCATGAAAAATTATATATGTAGAGTTTTCTTGTTTAACAAATTTCAGTGAAATTTAATGACTCAAAATCAATAACCCATGGATGATATATATGAAAGTTCCATTGCCAGGACCAAGAGAGTGAGACAGCTGATTCTCACCAGCTCTGGCTATCACCCATGTATATCTCCACTCTGCTCCTCAAAGTTCTTCAAAAGACATTGCTTGCCACATTAGAAACGCTGCAAGATTCTATGTATCCATGGGAAGTAGGATGTGTACCCTGAGCCTCCAAAAATATTTGAAAGATCAAATGCTCCTATAGGTCAGTTTTGAGTAGAGAACACTTTGAGAGATGTCAGCCATAATTAGAATGGTGTTTTGAAAGACAGCAGTCTATGCAGACACATTTAGAATTCACCTAAACTATAAGTAAAGAGTTGCTTAAATTTTGTCATTTTCATTACAATGAAAAAGTCAAAAGTGCCTGTTAGCATGACCTGCCTGTGTCACCTCTTTGTCCTTCCCTTTAATGATCAAACTTTCCATTGCAGTTAACCAATCCCATCAGCTTTCCTCCATGGATATTGTCTTAGTTAGGGTTTTACTGCTGTGAACAGACACCATGACCAAGGCAGCTCTTTTAAGGACAACATTTAATTGGGGCTGGCTTATAGCTTCAGAGGTTCAGTCCATCATCATCAAAACAGGAGCATGGCAATATCCAGGCAGGCATGGTGCAGGCAGGGCTGAGAGTTCTACATCTTCATCAGAAGGCTGCTAGTGGAAGACTGACCTCCAGGCAGCTAGGAGTAGGGTCTTAAAGCCCATGCCCACAGTGACAACCCCTACTCCAATATGGCCATACCCACTCCAACAAGGCCATACCTCCAAATAGTGCCACTCCCTGGGCCAAGCATATACAAACCATCACAGATACAGTTTAGGGATATTTAATATGTAAGTTTATGTTTTCTGCTCCTATTTTTAGGGTGTGACTTGAACAAATGCAGTTGGTTGTATTTTACTGACAATCCACCAAACACTTTCCAAATATAACATAATTCTTCCTTTTATAACATAAAAAAATCTTTGTGAGAGATTCTGTGCAGTTACCCAGTCTACCAAGTACTAGTGTTTTGCTTCTATATCCTCTGTGAGTGGAGGGCACTCTAAATAGACTTTGTTATGCCCCCTTATGTTTACATTGTACAGACTATGGCAGGACTTTTGAGGCTGAAGAAGAGATGGCTTTATAATCATGTCTTCTACAGGTATTTTCAGACTAGGACTGAACAGTCTAAAATTACTTATGTTACTTGTTTCTAGTGACTCAGGAGTCCAGAAAAGTTCCACACTATGAGTCAACCCTCTAAGATCCTTACATGAGGCTCTCTGGATCATTGCTTGCTAACTCTTAGATATTAGTCTTCCATAAGCAGGCGAAACATCTCCAGAGAACTTTCAGTTTCAAGCAGTCCTTTGAAAATTTCTCTCACAATGATTGATAAGATGTGATCAGACCATTCTTCTATTTTCTTGTGAAAGCTAAGGGATTTATCTTAGAAAGTTAGCTATCCTCTGTCTTGTATTTCCAGATCGGAGCAACAAATTCCCTTTATTTCTTAAAACTGTGGCCAGACTCCATAAGCTACACTCTTTATCAGAGACAGAGGAGAGCCTGGCTCATCTTTATCTCTTCTGTTACATGACTTTTTATTTTTATTTTTGAAATTGAATTTGCTGATTCTTTTTTTTTTTTAATTTTATTTTCTATATTCTATGTTTACATTCCAAAGGCTTTCCCCTTTCCCAGTTCCCACCCACCAAAGTTCCCATAGTTCCTCTCCCCCCCATCTGTTCCCCAATAATTCCCCCTCCCCCCTCGGTTTCTTTACTAAACTGGAAGCAATCTTTACAGGCCCAGGGTCCTCTCCTTTCTTCTTCTTGGGAATCATTTGACTTGCTATTTGTGTCTTGAGTATTTAGGGCTTCTGGGCTCATCAATATCCACTTATCAGTGATTGCATTCCAGGTGCATTCTTTTGTGATTGGGTTAATTCACTCAGGATGATATTTTCCAGGTCTAACCATTTACCTACAAATTGCATGAATTCATTATTTTTAATTGCTGTGTAGTATTCCATTGTATAAATATACCACATTTTCTGTATCCATTCCTCCTTTGAGGGATATTTGGGCTGCTTCCAATTTCTGGCTATTATAAACAAGGCTGCTATAAACATAGTGGAGCATGTGTCCTTATTGCATGCAGGGGAATCCTCTGGGTATATGCCCAGGAGTGGTATGCCAGGGTCCTCTGGAAGTAACATGCCCAATTTTCTGAGGAACCGCCAAACTGATTTCCAGAGCGGTTTTACCATTTTGCAATCCCACCAACAGTGGAGGAGTGTTCCTCTTTCTCCACATCCTCGCCAGCACTTGTTGTCTCTTGAGTTTTTAATCTTAGCCATTCTGACTGGTGTGAGGTGGAATCTCAGGGTTGTTTTGATTTGCATTTCCCTGATGACTAATGATGTTGAACATCTTTTAAGGTGTTTCTCGGCCATCCGAATTTCTTCTGGTGAGAATTCTTTGTTTAGCTCTGTGCCCCATTTTTTGATAGGGTTATTTGGTTCTTTGCGGTCTAACTTCTTGAGTTCTTTGTATATATTGGATATTAGCCCTCTGTCGGATGTGGGGTTGGTGAAGATCTTTTCCCACTTTGTTGGTTGCCGTTTTGTCCTTCTGACAGTGTCCTTTGCTTTGCAGAAACTTTGTAATTTTATGAGGTCCCATTTGTCGATTCTTGATCTTAGAGCATAAGCTATTGGTGTTCTGTTCAGGAACTTTTCCCCTGTGCCCAAGTCCTCCAGGGTCTTCCCAAGTTTCTTTTCTAATAGTTTCAGTGTGTCTGGTTTTATGTGGAGGTCCTTGATCCACTTGGAGTTGATCTTAGTACAAGGAGATAAGAGTGGGTCAATTCGCATTCTTCTGCATGTTGACCTCCAGTTGAACCAGCACCATTTGTTGAAAAGGCTATCTTTTTTCCACCGGATGGTTGTGGCTCCTTTATCAAAGATCAAGTGACCATAAGTCTGTGGGTTAATTTCTGGGTCTTCAATCCTATTCCATTGATCTACCTGCCTGTTGCTGTACCAATACCATGCAGTTTTTAACACAATTGCTCTGTAGTACTGCTTGAGGTCAGGGATATTGATTCCCCCAGAAGTCCTTTTATTGTTGAGAATAGTTTTAGCTATCCTGGGTTTTTTGTTGCTCCAGATGAATTTGAGAATTGCTCTTTCTAGATCTATGAAGAATTGATTTGGGATTTTGATGGGGATTGCATTGAATCTGTAGATTGCTTTTGGCAAGATGGCCATTTTTACTATATTGATCCTGCCAATCCAGGAGCAAGAAATATTTTTCCATCTCCTGAGGTCTTCTTCGATTTCTTTCTTCAGGGACTTGAAGTTCCTGTCATACAGATCTTTCACTTGTTTGGTTAGAGTTACGCCAAGGTACTTTATGTTGTTTGTGGCTATTGTGAAGGGTGTTATTTCCCTAACTTCTTTCTCAGCCTGCTTGTCCTTTGAGTACAAGAAGGCTACTGATTTGCTTGAGTTAATTTTATAACCAGCCACGTTGCTGAAGTTGTTTATCAGCTGTAGAAGTTCTCTGGTGGAGTTTTTTGGATCGCTTAAGTAGACTATCATATCATCTGCAAATAATGATACTTTGACTTCTTCCTTTCCAATTTGTATCCCTTTGACTTCCTTATGTTGTCTGATTGCTCTCGCTAGAACTTCAAGTACTATATTGAAAAGATATGGAGAGAGAGGACAGCCTTGTCTAGTCCCTGATTTTAGTGGAATTGCTTCAAGTTTCTCTCCATTTATTTTGATGTTGGCTACTGGTTTGCTGTAGATTGCTTTTACTATGTTTAGGTATGGGCCTTGAATTCCTGCTCTTTCCAAGACTTTTAGCATGAAAGGATGCTGAATTTTGTCAAATGCTTTTTCAGCGTCTAATGAGATGACCATGTGGTTTTTTTCTTTTAGTTTGTTTATGTAGTGGATTACATTGATGGATTTCCGTATATTGAACCATCCCTGCATTCCTGGAATGAAGCCTACTTGATCATGGTGAATGATCGTTTTGATATGCTCTTGGATTCGGTTGGCAAGAATTTTATTTAGTATTTTTGCATCTATATTCATAAGAGAAATTGGCCTGTAGTTCTCTTTCTTTGTTGGATCTTTTTGTGGTTTAGGTATCAGCGTAATTGTGGTTTCGAAGAATGAGTTGGGCAGTGTCCCTTCTGTCTCTATTTTGTGGAATAGTTTGAAGAGTATTGGTGTTAAGTCTTCTTTGAAGGTCTGGTAGAATTCTGCACTAAAACCATCTGGTCCCGTACTTTTTTTGGTTGGGAGGCTTTCTATAACCCCTTCTATTTCTTTAAGGGTTATGGGACTGTTTAGCTGGTCTACTTGATGCTGATTTAATTTTGGTATTTGGTATCTGTCTAGGAAATTGTCCATTTCCTCCAGATTCTCCAGTTGTTTTGAGTATAGGCCTTTGTAGTAGGATCTGATGATCTTTTGAATTTCCTCTGTTTCTGTTGTTATATCCCCCTTTTCATTTTTAATTTTGTTAATTTGGATACTATCTCTGTGCCCTTTGGTTAGTCTAGCTAAGGGCTTATCTATCTTGTTGATTTTCTCGAAGAACCAGCTCTTGGTTTTGTTGATTCTTTGTATGGTTCTCTTTGTTTCTGTTTGATTGATTTCAGCCCTTAGTTTGATGATTTCCTCTCTTCTACTCCTCCTGGGTGAGTTAGCTTCTTTTTGTTCCAGCGCCTTCAGGTGTGCTGTTAAGTTGCTAGTGTATGCTCTTTCCAGTTTCTTTTTGGAGGCACTCAGGGCTATGAGTTTTCCTCTTAGCACTGCTTTCATTGTATCCCAGAGATTTGGGTAGGTCGTACCTTCATTTTCATTGAAGTCTAAAAAGTCTTTGATTTCTTTCTTTATTTCTTCCTTGACCAGGGTGTCATTGAGTAGAGTATTGTTCAGTTTCCATGTGTATGTGGGCTTTCTGTAGTTCTTCTTGCTATTGAAGACCACTTTTACTCCATAGTGATCCGATAGGAGACATGGGATTAGTTCGGTCTTCTTGTATTTGTTGAGGTCTGTCTTGTGACCAATTATATGATCAATTTTTGAGAAGGTACCGTGCGGTGCTGAGAAAAAGGTATACTCTTTTGTTTTAGGATGGAATGTTCTATATATATCTGTTAAATCCAATTGGTCCAAAGCTTCAATTAGTTTCACTGTGTCCCTGTTTAGTTTCTGCTTTCCTGATCGGTCCATTGAGGAGAGTGGAGTGTTGAAGTCACCTACAATCATTGTGTTAGGTGCGATGTGTGCTTTAAGCTTTAGTAAAGTTTCTTTTACGAATGAGGGTGCCCTTGCATTTGGTGCATAGATGTTCAGTATTGAGAATTCTTCTTGGTGGATTTTCCCTTTGACAAGCAGGAAGTGACCTTCTGTGTCTCTTTTGATGACTTTAGGTTGAAAGTCGATTTTATCTGATATTAGAATGGCTACTCCAGCTTGTTTCCTGGGACCATTTGCTTGTAGAACTGTCTTCCAGCCTTTTACTCTAAGGTGGTGTTTGTCTTTGACACTGAGATGTGTTTCCTGTATGCAGCAAAATGTAGGGTCCTGTTTCCGTATCCAGTCTGTTAGTCTGTGTCTTTTGATTGGGGAATTGAGTCCATTGATATTAAGAGATATTAAGGAATAGTAATTATTACTTCCTGACATTTTGGGAATTGTTATTATTATTTGTATTTGAGTGGTTCTCTTCTTTTGGGTTGGATGAGATGGGGTTTCTATCTTGTTTCTTCTGGGGTGTTGTTTCCCCCCTTGTGTTGGTATTTTTCCCCTATTATCCTTTGTAGGGCTGGGTTTGTAGATAAGTATCTTGCAAATTTGGTTTTGTCGTGGAATATCTTGGTTTCCCCATCTATGGCAATTGAGAGTTTCGCTGGGTATAGTAGTCTTGGCTGAAGTTTGTGTTCTCTTAGGGTCTGCATAAGGTCTGCCCAGGATCTTCTAGCTTTCATGGTCTCAGGTGAGAAGTCTGGTGTAATTCTGATAGGTCTTCCTTTATATGTTACTTGTCCTTTTTCTCTTACTGCCTTTAATATTCTTTCTTTGTTTAGTACATTTGGGGTTTTGACTATTATGTGACGGGAAGTATTTCTGTTCTGGTCCAGTCTATTTGGGGTTCTATAGGCTTCTTGTATATTCATGGGCATCTCTCTCTTTAGGTTGGGGAAATTTTCTTCCATAATTTTGTAGAAGATATTTGCTGGCCCTTTAAGTTGTAGATCTTCATTCTCATCTATCCCTATAATCCTTAGGTTTGGTCTTCTCATTGTGTCCTGGATTTCCTGAATGTTTTGGGTTACCAGCTTTTTGCATTTTGCATTTTCTTTAATTGTTGAATCCATGGTTCCTATGGTATCTTCAGCATCTGAGATTCTGTCTTCTATCTCTTGTATTCTATTGTTGATATTTGCATCTATGACTCCTGATTTCTTCCCAAGGTTTTCTATTTCCAACATTGTCTCCCTTTGCGATTGCTTAGTTGTTTCTACTTCTGTTTTTAGATTTTGTATGGTTTTGCTCAGATCTTTCAGTTGCTTGTTTGTGTTTTCCTGTAATTCTTTAAGGGATTTTTGTGTTTCCTCCTTTATGACTTCTACTCGTTGACCCATGTTCTCTTGTATTTCTTTGGGTGATTTTTGTTTCTCCCCCTTATTGGGATTCACTTTTTGCTCTATATTCTCCTGGATTTCTTTAAGTGATTTTTGTGTCTGCCTTGTATGGGCTTCTAGTTTTTGATCTATTTTCTCCTCTATTACTTTAAGAAATTTATCTAAGTGATCCTCAATCTGCATCTTTACCAGTGATTTTAGATCTGAGTCTTGTTTTTCTGGTGTGTTGAGATATCTGGGATTTAATTGTGTTTGTCTTGCAATGGCTTCTAGCTTTTGATCTATTTTCTCATGTATTACTTTAAGAGATTTATCTAAGTGTTCCTCTATCAGCATCCTGACCAGTGATTTTAGATCTGAGTCTTGTTTTTCTGGTGTTTCGGGGTATCCAATATTTATTGCTGTTGGGGAACTGGGTTCGGATGCCGCCATATTGCCTTGATTTTTGTTAGTAGCGATCTTACGTTTGCCTTTTGCCATCTGGTTAACTCTGGTGTTAGTTGGTCCTGTAGATACTAGCTGGTGCTTGACCCTCCTGTGGGGTTGTAAGGCTATTTCCCAGTGACTGGGATACCTGAATCACTGTCCTGCGGGGGTCTTGCTCACAGATTGCTGACAGGTGGCCTGAGTCCCCCGAGGTCTTAACCTCAGGATATCCCAGGTATTTGGTTCCGCCTGTTGGGCGGCTGCTCTGCACTGCTCCTGCTCAGGGTTCGCTGTCTGATATCCTGTTTCCCCAGGGGTCTTAAAGTTGGGATATCTCAGTTATCTGGTTCTGCCTGCTGGTCCCAAGCTGCTGGGAAGCTGGCTGGGTCCGGTTTCCAGCTTCCCTGCCACTGGCTGGATGGGAGGCTGGTTCGGCCTCCGGCTGGGTCTGGGTACCTGGCACACTGGCTGACTCTGGCTTCCTCACCACCAGCTGGACGGGAAGCTGCAGGCAATATGGCAGCTGCCTGCAGGGAGCTCGGGGTCCGCCCCGCGCGAGAGTGCAGAGTGCACCCGCTATTCTGTGCCCAATTCCCACTCCAGGCCTGAGTCCCCGAAGGTCTTAAGCTCGGGCTGTCTCGGGTACCTGGTTCTGCCGCCGCCGCCGGATGGTTCTGAGCACCTGGCACGCTGGGTGACCCTCCGGCTTCCCCACCACCAGCTGGGCGGGAAGCTGCAGGCAATATGGCAGCTGCCTGCAGGGAGCTCGGGGTCCGCCGCGCGAGTGCAGAGTGCACCCGCTATTCTGTGCCCAACTCCCACTCCAGGCCTGAGTCCCCGAAGGTCTTAAGCTTGGGCTGTCTCGGGTACCTGGTTCTGCCGCCGCCGCCCTGATTCTTTTTTTGATACATAAATCATCACACATGATGATTATGAACAGGATGGGGGGGCAGCAGAAAATTGCGACAAGTGTCTGCTGTGGCAGAAAACTAAAACTACTTTTTTTTCCCACAGTGAAAATGTTTTCTCTTTAGTTTCTTTAAATATCAAAACCACCTGAAATGAATTTTTCAGAAAGAAATCTTGTTTTAAGATAGATCTGGGCATCCTCCGGATATTTTAAATCTGGATATCTGGGTCACCGAGTGTTTTAAAACATACGTTTCATTTCTTTGTTTCCCATAATCAGCAATTATAAAGTTGGATATTAGTTTGATTTCCATTACTGCCTTCTAATGAATGGGCAAAATAAATGTTTCTATGTTTAAATCAAAGCACACATCCAAGATATTTTTTTCTTAGCAAGTATTTCTAGTAGAGCTGTTCAGTCATTTAAATGATACTTTTGATGTGTTTGAAAAGGTGCTTTCCTATTTTAATGGACCAGATTCATACATGCCTTACTTTATAAATTGCATCAGCTATATTTCATATGCTAATTATACACAGGAGATGCAAATGTAACTAGATAAAGTGGCTGATGTGATGATTAACTGGTGGAGAGGTTATTATTTAAAAATACTGCGATCATTTCCTTTCAAGTCAATAGATCAAGTCTGTCTAAAAAAAAAAAGGCATATAGATCAAAGTGTTTAAATTCCCAAATCAAAGACTTATAGTGTGATCAAATGTGGCAATTGAGAAATATGATGATGATGATGATGATGATGATGATGATGATGATGATGATGATTTGGGCACCCGGAAACCTAATAAGATACCACGCATATTTGGGGTCAACCTTACACAGGCCTGGCAACATCCTTCTCTCTGGAAGCCACAGAGTTACAAATAACCAGAGTGTGTAAGAGAGGCTTTGTGCAACCACTTCTGACATCACTGGTAACTGTTGGTCAGGATGGATGGTTATAGAAGACCAAGATGGCAGCTGCTCTCTCCTATGCTTTCTCATTGAATTAAGACCAGTTGGGGTCAAAATGCAAAGGAGCCTGGAGTAACAGCCCAGAAGGCTTTCAGGCTCCCCCTGGGCACATGCAGAGAGGGTGAGGGAAAAGGGAACATGCATTTGGAGTGGTAATTAAATATGACAGTGAGCTAAGAAGTTAACAAACTCCTCTTTATTGTGTTTTACCTCTACAGTTTTTTTTAGGAGTACTTCTAGCCAACAAGAGAATTTACTTCCCTACCTGAAACTCTCCACATATCCCAGTAAATGTTTTCTATGGCCACAGCTATTACCTGTAGTGAGAACTTACAAATCAGAACCCTTTATTCACATGGGTAGAACTCAGTCTATGAACTGTAGGTGCTCATTTGAACATATGCGAAGGACTTTATATAGATGCAGAACTATGTAGCATAGCTGGTGAGTTCTATATAGTAAATAGGAGTCGTATTTCTGTTTTACATCTCGGTAAAATCCATAATTCTTTTGTGTGTATTTCGTCACCATTTGCAGTTAGATGATATTCATCGCATACCTGTTTGTGGGCAGCTATCATTTTCATTGCCTGAAGATAATGGCCAGAACCATTCAATCATTATTAATGCACATATTTTTTAAAAGGAGCAGAATTATGTTTACTATCAGGTCCCCAGTCTACTGTGTCCATATAGCTTCAAACCCCTCCCTCAGGAACTCAGGATATTTTTCAGGGGTAATTTTTTCAGAAAAATAAAGTTTGCAGGATCGAGTTTTTGAAACTCTTATACTTTATTTTGAGTGGTTAATTGAACTAGTAACTCCTTGCTATACTTATTCCTGAAAAAATGCGAGGGGCAATTTGCCCACTAGACTTTTAATAGCTTTAAGTGGATGTATAGAAAGCCGAACAGGAGAATGTCTGAGGAGAGCTATGGCCTGCGTTTTTGGCAGGAAGCTAAATGTTACTATTTAGCTGCTGTAGGGATGGAAGCAGCTTCACCTCCTTGTGAGGCTTTTCTTTGTTACTAACAATGTTTCATGGAGTGATTAAACTAAAATTCTGTCCTCATTTTCTTAGCACATTTCAACCCTTAGGAATGCTTTACTCAGCCCTTGTTTTCCAATTATGTATGTATGTATGTATGTATGTATGTATGTATTTTTATTTTTAGAAGTAAAATAGAGAGAAGTTTGGGCGATACAAAACATCTTGTTTCATCCTTCCTTGAGCCTCTGTAAATGGTCTCTGGATGGTGACTCCTGTTTTAATGAGATTTAAGCTGAAATTAGACAAAGTAGCTATTATCCTAACCAATATAAACCAATCTCCCGGGCTTTCTGGAATTATACAAGCTTTCTTTTACACGTTGGTTATTTTAATTTTTAAAAATGTCTTATTTTGCTTTTATTCCAGCTGTCATCCGCTGAGTATATCGGCAGGTAATCTATAATACATGAGAACCATGAAGTCGTAGAGCTTTCTATGGTAGAAACATGTAAGGGTTTGAGTCCAACTCAGAAAAGTGACAATGTGATGGCCTATAGCATTGGCAGAGAAGACTTAGGTGGGCTTTTCCACTAATATCTAGTAGGCAATAAAACAGTAAACACTTTTTTTGTTTGTTTTTTCGTTTTTCTTTGCCATGGGGTTTCATGGGGCCCAAGAAGAGGGCAGACCAGGTAGTCATACTTTGAACAGTAGGACTGATTTTTAACAGTGTCTTCAATTCCATGAAGCCTAGTGGAGTGGGGCAATCACCCAGATCTATCCCATATAATATAATATAATATAATATAATATAATATAATATAATATAATATAATATAACATAACATAACATAACATAACATAACATAACATAATATAATATAATATAATATAATATAATATAATATAATATAATAAACATTCACATACTAGCCAGAGACTGGGGACCCAGCTCTTCAATGCACACTGAAGTTGAAATATGTCTTTAGTTCCACCTCCTTACTGTTTCCCTATTTCTCCCTTTTTTATTTTCTTGACCTCTCCTTTCATTCTCTTTCTCTTCTGTCCCTTTTCTGTTTTGAGAATGATTCAACCCACACAGACTGAGCATCCACATCTACACATTTAGCCCAAGATGGGACTCAGGGAACTTCAGATCTGACGGATGACTCCTTAGCGGTATGTTCTAGAAGACAGAAAATAAGAAAACAGTCTTCAAACTCAATAAGCTACCTCTTAAAGCAAATGCTCTAACTGATTACGTGGTCACATTAGAACAGCCTTCATGGTCCAAGAATATTTTTGCAATATGATAAAAACCTTTTCTGTCATTCTATGAGATGTTCACGCGATGGTATTTGAGGGACAGGGCTCATTTCTGAAAGGATCAGGACTCAACAGAATACAATGGACCTTGAAGGTATAAGGAAGTATGGCACAAACCATGGCTTTTAGGAGGAAGAATGGACATCTCAAAGCTACTTCCTGCTGCTTAGATGGTTCTGAATTCAGTGGTTTGAACATTTTGTATGGCTGAAAGGCCATAGGGATGAATATAACCCCCAATGGAGTAGATCATGATATCCTAACTGAAGAACCTGCTCAACAATTTATATACCCTCACCATTGCTATAGGAGAACATTATATTGAAAAAAATCTTATTATAGAATGTAAATATATTTACCTCCAATATATTAGTCTTTTGCTTCAAAATAAATACATAATTTATATATTAGTAAATATATAAATGTGTATATTAGTATATATTAGTAAATATATATTTATTTACCTCCAATGTATTAGTCTCTTGCTTCAAAATAAATACATAATTTATATATTAGTAAATATATAAATGTATATATTAGTATATATATATATTAGTAAATATATTTATATATTAGTGCATTTTCTCCCTCTTAATATTATAACCCCAAATTATACTTCTCCTATCTTTAAGAAAATAGCCAGAGACCTCAGAAATACAGACCCTGCTAAAATTTTACTCCACTTTCGTCAAAACTGGATTCTACGGTTTTGAATCTAATTTTGTTTCTCGTCATACATGCCGTTGTTCTTGGCCTAGGTGACTTTGACTCCCTCCATTCAGTAAGCATATAAATGCCTGGACTGAGGCATGTTTGTTAAAATTAAATAAAATACAGGGTGAGCACACAACCAAGGAGATGAAAATTTAAAACAAAGTGCAGGATTCCAGAAGAGCAGCAACATATTTGCCATAGGATGCAACATTCATGAGGGTTGTTTGTAAATGGAGCCAACCATATGTTTAACCAACTGGAAACACATTTTGTGATATTGCAACTTGGCTACCTAAACGAAAGGGTAATGAAGCTGGTTACAGACTTAGGGAGGAAATTTGCCACGTTTTTTTTCCTACTTAAGAAGATTAGGAATATTAACATTTAATCCTGCTTTAGATTTTTTCAAAGGGCTGAGCCTATTAACGATTAAAGTTTCCTTGGCCTTTCTGCAATTATCATTTTCAATTTTACAAATGAAGGAATTTTTTCAGAACAGGGGGATTAAGAAGTTGGGAAACGATTTGGAACGTATGGAGTGTCAGTCAACTCAGTGAAGATAATATTTGCACCCTGTGATTTTTATTCTGTTAGGTGAGGTCTCAAAAACCCATCTTGGGACCTGTGGGTTACTTACTCTTAAGGAGTGATTGAAGTTTCTATCTTGGAGGATTTTAGCTAGACGTGGATACAGGGAAGAGCTTGGGACTGGTGGCTTTCATTAGTCCCAGGAAAGAAGGCTGGTCAGTCAGGATTGCTTTAATCAGAATTGAAATCAAGCTTGAGATTGCATCAGATAAATGAGAGTTCCAACACCAGCTGGGACATGGATAAGTGACACAGTCTCCACATAAAATTTTTAAACAACCCACAGCAGACCATCCATATCCATCCAAGGGGTTTATGCTAACGATGTCTTGTGAATTTCTCTATGAGGACTGAATGAAATAGTCAATTTAGCATAAAGTGATTTGGAACATAGAAGACTTTGAAGATTTGTTTTGATGATGACAGTACTGGTGATGGCTATAATCATGGTGGGAGTTGGTTAACATGCCAAGGATGGTGTTTATGATGGTAGTGGTTGGTTGGTGCCGACGGTGATAGAATTGGTAGTGATGATGGTGATGTGGTAATGGTGATGACCATGATGATGGTGTTGGGGATGGTGGAGGATAATGGTAAGGTGATCTTGGGTGTAGCAGTGATAGTGACTTTTTGGGGATTATGTTGTTGCTGGTTATGATGGTGATGGCTCATAATGAGGATGATATAATGATTGCAATGTTACTGTTATCATTATGATGATTGTGATGATGATTTTATGATTAATAATAATATTATCTCATTATGAGGGTTATCATTATCATTATGATGATTACTGGATAGACTAAGGTAAATTCAGGCATGTCATGGTGATTATCAATATTATTATCTTTGTAGATGGAAACCTATTAATACCTTCTCCATAAGAACCTTCACATAATCAAATAAACAGTTAAGATGAGTAACCAAGTGACAGAATTGTCATTACAGGTCAGAGTTTTGATTTTTGTTTTCAATAAAATAATTAGTGCTAAAGAAGGAAAACATGGCATAGAAGTTCGATATTCAGTGAAAAGGTGAACGAACACGGTTTTCTGCATTGGTGAAGGAAGAGATGGATGAACACATGACTCTTAAGACATCAAGAAAGAGGCCACTCTCTCTCAAAAACACCAAATAAAATGGCCAAACAACAACACTGCCTACAAAATGGCCATCCATTTTCATAACTCATAGATATGGGTTCACATACTTTTAATGACATAAGTAATTATTATCTGAAGTACTATAATGAAACTTAACCTTGCTAAAGACTTTGTAAAAATTTATTTAACAAATTAATAATGTCCCATTTTGTGGGGATTATGAAAGTACTTATAAGTTAAAATGTTATTTCATAGGGCCTAAAATAATGCAGTAATATAAAATCAACAAGATAATACAAGAATTGCCTATGTGCATGTGGCTGAGCATTTTACCAATTTTAGACAGATCCAACTCTGATTTTCAGTAAATTCTCAAAAATAAATAGCAAGCATTTATACGCATCCATTCCTCCATGTCCATGATTATGGGTGTTTGACACATGAGGGATTGTAAGTTCAGGAAATTAAGCTGATTTTTTAAAAAAAGAAAATGAGAAAATTAAATTTTAATATTGGCATGTTTTATAGCATTTTTCATATGACTTTAGATATTTTTCTCACTCATATAATGAGCTCTATCTTTTAACATGATCGTAAAATCAGATAAACTCCAGTCCCTTCAGAATAATAAAAATTGATTCACTTATAGTAAAGATTTAATGCATATTTTCAAATTTATTAGTTAAATAATTTTGCAGTCCCTGTATTTCTGATGATGGTTATATTACGTAGGATCGACATAGATTATATAGGACCTCCTTTCCCCATAGATTAGGCTTTAGCAGAACCCTCACCTTCATCAGAGAGAGGACTTACAAGTTGCAGAGGAGCTGTGTGAGTCACTTTAAATTTTCTTGGAGCCATTTAAATCAATGGAGCAAAATAGAGATATTAGCTCTTTGCATTTATATAATTTCTCCTGCAAAACTTTTACATTTCTATTATACTATAAGTATGTGATTGGCTTAATGATCTTTGTATTCATTATGTTTGCACTGCAATTAATGGGTGCGGTAATTACAGTAGATGCTAAATTTTTATAATTCTGTTTCATCATTCACATAATTCACACCTCTTTCACAATGAGGATTTTTTTTTTACTTATAGGAAAAATATAAATAACTCTCAACTTACGCTATGGATGCCTAAATTTTTGGAGGAAAAAAAATGGTATCTATCACTTAACATATCAGTTCCTTCATGATAGCTTAATAAAATGGCTTTAAGTATTTAATAATAACTCCTGAATATATTAAAGACAATTATGTTTTTAGACTATTAGAGTAAAATATATGCATTAATTTTAAATATGATCTTAGATCAGTAGTGGGTGAACCATCAAGGACTTGCTCTCCATGTCCCATTAGTGTTGGCATGGCCAACCTGGGGTGACAACTCTTATAAATTTCTTAGCATATTATCTCTTCTAGGCCTCTAGTCCCAATACTTAGAAGTGGTTTAATAAGAAGCATTGTGAATTGTTGAGTTGCATTTCAGATGCTTTAAAGCTAGGCTTACCAGCAACAATGTTAAAAAAAAAAATAGTCCAAAAAGGTCCAAAAGGGTCCATACATGTTTATAATTTAGATAAAGTTTATCACTTTTATTACTTATTGTTTATCATGTATAAGCTCTCCATAATTTCTTGTGGTCTATATGACTCATATATCACATAGTAGTCTCATTCTAGATTAGCTATATCGGGTTATGTATCTCTCTTCTTCCTTCCTTCCTTCCTTCCTTCCTTTCTTCCTTCCTTCCTTCCTTCCTTCCTTCCTTCCCTCCCCCTTTCTCTCTTTTTTCTTCCTTCCTTCCTTCCTTCCTTCCTTTCTCACTCTCTCTTTCTCTTTCTTTCTTTCTTTCTTTCTTTCTTTCTTTCTTCTCCTATGATCAAATACTGGACAAGAAACAATTTAGGAAGAAAAGGTTTATTTGGGCTTATAGTTCTAAGGTGTATAGTCCACTATGGCAAAGAAGGCACAGTGGTAGAAGTGTGTTATCTTTCCACATTGTGTCTATAATCAAGAAAGTGAAGCAGTAGGAGAGAGAAAGAGAGAGAAAGAGAAGAGAAGAGAAGAGAAGAGAGAGAGAGAGAGAGAGAGAGAGAGACAGACAGACAGACAGACAGACTTAGGTTGATTTTTTTTTTAGGCTTTTCTTTCTTTAGTTTCTGAAAGCTTCAGTTTCTCTTCATGGTGGAAGTCCAATTACCATGTCATTTCTCCATCTTACTCAATTTTGACATACCCTAACAAACACAAGAACCAAAGTGAAGTTATAATTTACAGTCCATTTTTGAAAGTAATTATAACATCTAATATTATCTCATGTCTATGAAACAAGATGGCACAGTGAAACGGAAGCTTAAAATAGTCTAAAATCCAGCAAGTCACTCTCATAATCATATGCTGTCACGGTTAAAACAAAGATGGAAGTGGTTAATTCTGAACTGGATAGAATATTTAATTACAGACACATTTTTAAAAGTTAGCTGTTTTTAAACTAACAGCTTCTACCCATCGTTTCACTTTGACTGATATTTGGTTTAAAAGCTAATTCCATTTTGAATATTTCTTTGGTTGATTATTTCACATCTGAACAAATCACAAACAGACCTTGTTACCTTTTAAAAACAAATACATAACAGGAATTGATCCCAGGACCCCATACCTGCATGTATCCATTCTGTTATACAGTTACTTTTTTAAAGACACAATGGAATCCTTCTCGGCCCCTTTTGCAGTTACAGATTTCATGGAAAACTATGAAACAAAACGTATGATAAATGAGTGGATTACACATTCCTCAGTTCCAAAGGGATATGTAACATCCCCTTAAGAAGAGCAGGTGGGCCATGGAGAAATATCACACTCCAGATTCTTACAGAGAAAGAGGAAGAATTTCGGGTGCGCTGCTGTCCCATTTTGATGGACGTAGTGCTTCCTGTGTGGTCGACAAAGTGTTATTCAAAACTGGTGCAAGCCCTCCTGTGTCCATTCCTAGGTGTGGAGGTTCCTGAGGAAAAGTTATCTACTGTGGGTGAGGCATGGTGGTCCACTCGGTTAGTCTTTCCAATGGATTTGGAAATCTTACCCATGTGGAAGCCCACCTGGGTGGTTTCTGGGTTATATAGGAGCAGTGAAGCACATGGTCAGCCAGTAGGAAAGAGCTTTGTTATCTCAGTGTTAGACTGCCTGGTGCTGTATCCTTAGAGGTGAAAAACAAAACAAACAATCAAAAAAAAAAAAACCAAAAACAAAAAAAAAAAAACAGACGGGGTGGGGAAACTGGTTACAAAACAACAACAACAATAACAACAAAAAACAAAAAACAAAAAAACAAAAAACTGATGGTCTAGTAATTTTTGCTTGTTATTCATTCACTACTATTAACCACATAAAATTGACATTACCCACCCTATTGCAAGGTTGATATTAGAGAAGTTTTACTAATGAGTAGCATCAAAGGTCCATTGGATGTAAACATAAGGTGGATTCTATCACTTTAAGATATTATGTAAAAGCAGAGGCATTGTGGTACATGCCTTTAATCCCAGCACTTGGAAGGCAGAGGCAGGTGGATCTCTTGTCGTTTTTTGAGGCCAGCCTGTCTGCAGAGTGAGTTCCAGAGCTGGATTAAGAGAAAGCTGGTAGAAATATTTTTTAACTTAAAAAACCAACAAAAACAACAAAAACTCCCTCATCTTGCTTTCTTGAAGAATAGACTGTAAAAGTTATTGGTGAGAAAAATACCATGATTCCCACTGAATTTGCCACAGTCAACCACATTTTGAGGATTTTCATCAAACAAACAAATAAGCAAACAGCCATTATGTATGCCAGGCCCTTTGAGATTTAATCTACTTTATGCCACAAAATTGGAAGACCTAATATAGTCACTGCTCCTGGGTTGATTCATCAGGTTAAACAAATTTAAGAAACATGTTTTGATGGTTTCCCCCCTTACTTTTAGTTACTATGGTTTGACTCAGGATCAGAAGGATAAATTTCCTCCTTTCTCTCCTCTCCTCCCCCTCCTCTTCCTCTTCCTCTCCCCTCCCCTCCCCTCCCCTCCCTTACCCTCCCCTCCCCCCCTCTCCTCTCCTCTCCTCTCCTCTCCTCTCCTCTCCTCTCCTCTCCTCTCCTCTCCTCTCCTCTCCTCTCCTCTCTCTTCTCTCCTCTCTTTCCCCCCTCCCTCCTCTCCTTCCCTCTTCTCCCTTACCCTTACCCCCTCCTCCCCCTAACCATCCCCCTCCCCCCTTCTCTCTTGTGCTCCTCTCTCCTTTACCCTCCCCTCCCTTCTTCTACAGTCTACTTCTGCTTTAATTAACCACTGGCTTTCAAAAGAAAGGGCTAAATTTCCCCTTTTTTCAATGGTGTTTGAATACAAGGCATTGAGTTTCTTCTATGAAAGTCCACAGTTGTTATGAGACTTATGACAGTGTCTGCCTACTGACAACTTAGTTTCCATTAAAGAATGCTGCATGACACAGATGGGGTGCCTCGATTTTTCAGGTGGATTTAATGTTACTGTTTGTATGAAAAGTTCAACATTTAGTTAAGCCCCCGACAACTAGTTCTTTCTAATCTGCATGGGTTTAATTCTGCACTGCTTTCTGTTGAATCAGCAAACTTTTATGTTCACTACAAATATAACAAGGCCATGAAAAATAGTCAATATATACTATAAAAGAGTAACAAATGACATGATTTTAAGTAACATAAGTTTTTACGTGTGAGCTTTACCAAACAGCACCAGGGAACACACAGTGATTGACAGGCAGAGCATAGTCTTTCAAGCTGTTTCGTAGAAGTTAGTGGTCTGTTAAAATTGACGTAATTTCTTTAATAAAGATGCTAAGTGCTTCTACACATAGCTGTGTCTTTCCACATGAGATTAATCTGTGGAGTGAATTTTGATTAAATACTAGCACAGCACATTTAGAATAACAAATGCTGAGTATTCCTGAAATATGCCATTCTAGGATCTCTACAAACACGTGCACAGTTTGAGTTGTGAACAAGCTGAATATTATTTCTAGCTGCAATGGAGACAAAATGGGAATTAAGCTTGTATAAGGGCATGAGTGTAACAGGAACAGGCCATGTTGTGGCTTTTGTTCATTGTTGTTTTTGTTTTTTCTCATAGAATGGATAGGTATGGTAACGTTTTATTATTATTATTATTAAATGTATTTTTACAGTCCAGTCCCTATCCCCCTCCCAGTCTGCCCTTTGACTCTTCCTCATCCCATTCCTCCTCCTTCATCTCCAAGAAGATGTCTCACTGCCCACACCGACCCTACCAGACCTCCCTACTCCCTGGGCAGAGGCTTGCCTGGTCTGACCTCAGTAAGAGAAGAGGAACCTAAGTTGCATTACCTTGAAGCAAACTTTCTTTAGTCTGTTCCCTGATCATTCACCACAAAATTAAAAGAGGCTAAAGAAAGGAATAATTGTAAGGAAATCATAAATGTTTCAAGAGAGAAACTATTTCAATCAATCTAAATATCGAACAAAGTTACAGATGCATTAAACAAGGCCTGGTTCCTCATAAATACTTTTATTTTACTATATTATATTTTAGTCAAAATTGATCTGAATAGTAGAAACATCATGTGGGGGGAAGGCAACTTTGATTTTTATATACAGACATTTAGTGAATTTATGGCAATACATTGAGGTTTTAATGTGAAAACATTTTGAGATATGTTGTACCAAATCTATAACTTACATCATGTTTGTCACAGTGTGTGGTACAGGTAAAAACTACCATTCCAAAATATAAGTTCTGGGTTCCTCCAAAATTGTGAATCTTTTAAGTGCCGACATAGCATCAGTAAGTGGAAAATCTTTCATGCCTGATCTTCCCTTCCTCTTACCTCTCCATCCCTCTCACCTCTCCATCCCTCCCTCCATTTCTCTTCCAGTACAAGCAGACTGACTGTGATCTCATGGCCAGTCTGCCTCAGTTCCTGTGCCCTGATCCCATCCACTCCTATGTGAGCCACAGACAGCAGGAACTCATTTTAGAGATAATACATTGACTTCAGATAGGAGGTATATGATCCAACAGAGATGATTGGACTTTGACTTGGCTCCTGTCCGAAAGAGAACACACATGGATGTTGATGGATAGATGTGCAGAAATTATATAAAATCCACCAGAAAATCAAATCAAATCTGAAACTCCTCTGACGCCAAACATTGCCCCTGAGGATCACTTGTCCCGTGATGATCCCCTGAGGTAAATATTTAACAAGGACTCTGCATGGTCACCATGGGAATGCTTCCTAATGCAGAGACTGGTAAAATTACCAATGCTGGTCTTCGTTGCCAGGTTGGCTAATTTTTATTTTAATTTTTATTTCTTTTACCATCTCTGAATGGCTTGACTTTACTAAGAACCTTCAAGAATTAATAGGGGTTCTCAAACTCTTCAAGTCCTCTGCTAGCCCCCCATCCAAAAGTAGGGGAGAAAAGAGGGTAAATAGGAGAAGGTGATGTCAACCTGTTTAGGAGTTCTTTGGGGGTGATTCCCATCTTTTCTGTCAGGATATCAGGAGTCCAGTTCAGCAGTGTCAGGATACCAAACAGGAGTCAGCAACAGAGATATGATCCAGGAGAGACTGCCAGGCCCCAACCAAATAGGCGTGAGTTAGCAGAGTGTCCAGGACCCAGCAGAGCAATACCAGATAGATTGGCAGTTCTCTGCCATGCCTCTGGCAATGAAGTGAAGATTGGTGAAGTGTTGCAAGGCTAGCTAGGCAGATATACCTTCCCTGTCTGTTGAGTCCCATTTATACTCTCTCCAAACATCATCTGTCCTCCCATGGGTCTTGCTTCAGCAAAAGGTCCCATGAGTCTGCCTCAGCAAAACACTACAGATACTTGAGTCTGTATCATGTGACACAACCAAAACTTCCACTTCAATCAAGTCTGGTTTTGTTTGTTCATCCAAGGGACTCATCTCCCTGTGGTTCTCATTTAACAGTGTGACAACATTAACATATAGTATGATTTTGATACTTCAAGAATAGGCCAACTGTATTTGGAAGAAAGAATGACAGCTGGTCAGGAAATGGCAAGGGCAGGTTCGAAAATGTAGCATGAATTCATAATTCAGATATTTGATTAGGATAAGGCCATCCTGACCATCTGGAAGTAACATTTATTTTATGTCGTTTTCCATTATGGAGAATTGGAGAAAATTAATGTCTCCCTTGCTCACCACCTCTAATATGTCTATTCAAGTATAGATTAGATTCTCCCCCCCACCCCAATCTAGTTTTATTTGGCAAACAATTCTGCCAGGGGCAGTTTTTAAGGGTAAAGTCAACTCACTTGATTTCTGAAGAAGAAAAAAATCACATTTTCCCATCTGTGTTGTAAGCATGATATTTGAATCTGTTTATGATTGTGAATTAAGTTCAACAGATTTGGCAAACAATATTTGAAAATGTTTGCTTTGCATATAACAAGTGGAGAACACAGACTTTGATTCTTTCTTTGCTGTCTTTATTATTATTATTTATTCTACATTCTTTGTTTACATTCCAAAGACTTTCCCCTTTCCCAGTTCCCTCCTTACCATATGTCCCATAAGTCCTTTCCCCCCACCTGATTCTTTCAAGAGTAGTCCATACTGTTGTAGGATTCTTCATTGCCACACAGATGCAGACAATGTAGTACCTAATTGTCACCACTAAAACCCTTATAAGGAGAGGCCAAGGTAACAAAGAAACAGCTCCAGCTTTAAGCAAAGGACTGAGTTGTATATCGTTTAAAACAATTATATGTATCAGTAAGAAACTCACTCCTTGAACATATAAAATAGTTACATTTAAATATAAACATTTGCTGCTTCAATCATCAGTGTATTTTAGAGACTTTTTTTTGGAGGGTGGTGGTGGTGTCACTGTCAAAGAAGATGGAAATGTAACCAAGAATAAGCAGATGGGGTCCTGACCCCCTTGTTGACAGTCCTCCTCCTTAATGTTGTGGAATTACCTTTTCAATGGCTGCTACTGACCACAACCCTAACATTCTTATCAAACCATTTCTGAAGCTATAAAAACTGACATTCCCATGTGTTTATTTTCTTGTTTCCACCTTAAAACTGTTGTTGACAATGCCAAAAATCTGAGTATATAGCATATCCAGACTGAAATCTCTGAAAGGAATAGATTGTAACATTGTATGGTTTCTATCAGCCTCACAGTTACCAATCCTAAGGAGTTTAGAAACACATTCTGACTATTTGTTTGCTAGTCACTTGTTTGCTACAAATTTGTTGATTTCTTGCCATGGGGAAGTAACTTTTAAGGACAAGAAGTTTAAGACAGTGCCTTTTTGTGCTGGTCCAATAAATTGATCTTATGATAGGACATGTTTTTTTCTCCATACTAGGAATGGTGTTCTTGGAGGGGAAACAGCTTCATTCCTGGAAGAGTAGTTGGTGTCCTTTTACCATGGTCACCTTTTAACTCTTTTAAATTTGATGTGTGGACTCAAAGTTCTACAAGAAAGAAAATTTTCTAATCCAACTTGTAGTGTATATGTTATCATTTGAAGGTTTGCAATTGTTCCATTTCTCTTTCAAGGACAGTTAAACAATAACAAACATTTCAAAAAAGGAGAAATACTTCCATCTAAAAGTCTTATGGGCTGGGGATGTGTCTCCTTGGTTGGGCACTTGCTGACCATGTGAGGCTTTTTTGTTAGATCCCCAGGACCTAAACAAACAAACAAATTACGGTGCTTAGTACATTTTTTTTCAACTCTTGTATAAATAGGGAAGGTTGATGTTTCAGAATCAGAAGTCTTTGCAGGTTTTGAGGGAGCTCTGTCAGTGCCAGGAAGCAAACACCTCCAACTACATTCGTCTTATCTATTTAGTGATGTTGGCATTCCTGTCGGGCTTCATAAATGCTTAGAGTATCATATCCATTTTCCTTTACTTCTACCACAGAAACTTGTCATAGTATCAGGTGCCCAAACCGAAGGCTCAAAATATGAATGCCTAACTATAAAATGACTATTTCCATTTTCAAGTAGTCATACAATGAAGGATAAACTCATTATGTCATAGCTCAGTTATGACACAATGAAGATACCATGGTATGACTTAAGAGTTGTCTTTCACTTAGTGAAGTAATCATAAAACATTAGCTTATTCATTAATGTATTTTAAAGAAATACAATGTGCTTATCTAAACTATTTATGGTATTTGGAAAATGTTTTGAATTAGTGATTTCACGACAGACTAATGAATAGATATTCTAATTTTATTAATAAAATAGAAATATTGCAGAACATATATTGCTGTATGGAGTGGGCACAACCTTTTTATCACCAAGCCACACTGTCAAAATCCCTGCATCTTCAAAGTAAAGGTTTATTGTTACCTTTGCCTTTGAAATGAATTTGGATGGAATGACTACATAATTCAATGTTAAATTTGAAGAAATATTATTAATTTTAATAGCTTGATATAAGCTGTTAGAATGCTCACAACTGTGAAGTAAACCTGGAACTTAATGAATTGCTGGCTTACCATACATGCTTCCCATAAAGTCATCCAACATGGCGGACTCCATGTTGTTGCGAAGGGTCAACTTTCCTAATAAGTTTCATCTAAAACAGAAGGAAGGGGTAAACGATGCTATTACACGACTCATGGGTGAAGGAACCCCGCTTATGCCTTCAAAATGGTCTCCCAGTCTGCAGTGTGCCTGTGACTCAGCTGGGAGTGTGTATTTTCATCTTCTGCCTCCATTACTGATTTGTTTTCCTCGTTCTTATATATAAATGTGCTCCTGCTTCCCTGATATGATGGACTAACAGACACCCTTTCCTTGCTTCAGCCACATAGGTCTTCAATTTTATCACTACTGTTTTCCTGCCTGTTCCAGTCTATATCTCTTCCCCACCCCCATCCTCCTACCCACCACCCCGACCCCCACCTCTATCCCCATACCACCACCCCATCCCCCATCACTACCCCCATACCACCACCCCATTCCCCCATCCCCACCCCCACCCTCATACCATAGCTTCTCCCAACTCTCTGCTATTCTACGTACTTCACAGACAGACATGTACACCATGGAACCCCAAGTGTTACATTTCCACCTATACCTCTAGCAGCCCTCTTCCACCCTTTATATTTCACCACATCAGAAATGCCTGACAATCCGATGTAGACTATACTATATCTTTACCTGAGCATTCCTATTTCTTCTCATACCCCAAATGGGCTGTGAGCTCCACACTGACAGAATTTATTTTCTCTTCACCAGCATCCAGTGCGTGCCATAGCGTATTAAAGATATAAGCAATGTATTTTTAATTCATTATAATTGGAATGTGACTTTATCTCAATGCAACATCCTTATTAATTGCTTATGTTGACTAGAGACAGTTGTGGTTTATAGAGCTCTGCATTAATCTCAGAACAGGGGGATGAAGATAGGGGACTCAAAACATGTCTGGAGTCTTTTAATGTAAATACTGCATGATGTATACTCTGATTTTAGGACTCATATCTTGATACAATTTTAAACCATTCCAGAAGACTCATTTCCCCAAAGGAAACCAAGCACTACTTTCTCATTCTAAAAATAACAATATTTTTTTCACTGATCTAAGAACCAGTGTCTCATGGTGAGTTATCTTCCTAAAGACACCCAGAATATTTGTCTCATAATTATTATTTGGAAATCACTCATAATTTCCTATAATTCTAGAAATAGCTTAAATGCTTTTTAACAGTGAATGATAGTCTTATGTTTGATTAAAGAAAGGTAAAGTATTTATTTTTTCACAGTTGTGGGGGGAGAAGAAATTATGGGACTTATGGTGGGGGGGAACTGGGAAAGGGGAAAACCTTTGGAATGTAAACATAGAATATAGAAAATAAAAATTAAAAAAACAATTAAAAATATTTAAATGCTATGGATTAGCTACAGGTTCATATTTGAACAGATGTATCTTTTCCTAAAAGACAAACATCTCAGAATAGGTATTTGTTTAAAAACCTTCAAACTATGCCAATTAAGACATGGTGTTTTATTGTGCAAATATCAGCACAAAGAGAATCAGACTATTGGGTTTCAAACTGTAGTTTAATGCAGAACTCAATGTCTTTTTATTTGTTTATTTATTTTCATATCTAGATTGTTTTGTTTTTATTTTTTTATGTATTAATCATATATTTTTTTACATTTCAAATATTATCCCCCTTCTTGGTCTCCCGTCCAAGAAGGCCTCACCCCATCTCCTTCATCTTTGCCTCTAAAAGAGTGCTCCCCCACCTACCCACACACTCCTGCCTTTCCCCTCTAGCATTCCCCTTTGCGGGACATCCAGGCTCCACCGGACCAAGTGCCTTCCCTCCCCTCCCAGTGATGCCACATGAGGCAACCCTTTGCTACATATGTAGCAGGAGCCATGAACCAACCCATGTATATAATTTGGTTGGTGGTTTAGTCCCTGGGAGCTCTGAGGGGTCTTAGTTGTTCTTCCTGTGGGGTTACAATCCCCTTCAGTTCCTTTAGCCCTTCCCCTAACTCTTCCACTCGCATTCAGGTTGGCTCAGTCCCCATGGTTGGCTGTGAATATCTGCATCTGTATTAGTTAGGGGCTGGCAGAGCATCTCAGAGGACAGCCCTACTAGGCTCCTGTCTACAAGCATATCTTGGCATCAGCATTAGTGTTGGGGTTTGATGTCTGCATATGGTAGAGATCACACAGTGGGATGGTGTCCAGATGGCCTTTCCTTTAGCCTCTACTTCATTTTGTCCCTGCATTTCCTTTAGACAGGAACAATTCAAGGTTAAAATTTTTGAGATGGGTAGGTGGCCCCATCCATCCACTGGCCATATCTATCTACTGGAGGTGCTCTCTTCAGGTTCTATTTCTCTGCTGTAGGTTATTTCAGCAAATGTCATCCACATTGGGTCCTGGAAGCTTCTCACATCCCTGGCATCTGGGATTTTCTAGTGGCTCCCAAAGTTCCCCACTGCTACTTATTTCTATTTGTTCTCCTGGCCCTTTGGACATCTCCCCTGTTTCTTCCCATCCCTGGTACTGCCCCCCCTTTTTCATTCCCACTCCCCTCTCCCATTCAAATCCCTTCCTCCCTCTCTCTGCCTCCTGTGAATATTTTCTTCTCCCTTCTAAGTAGGCTTAGAGCATCTGCACTTTGGCCTTCCTCCTTGTTATACTTCATATGGTCTGTGAGTTGTATTCTGAGCTTATAGGCTAATATCTACATATCAGTAAGTAAATACCATATATGTCCCTTTGGGTCTGGGTTAACTCATTCAGGATGATATTTTCTATTCCATCAACTTGTCTCCAAAGTTCATGAAGTCATCATTTTTAATAGCTGAGTAGTATTCCATTGTGTAAATGCAATACATTTTCTGTCTCTATTCTTCCATTGAGGGACATCTGGGTTGTTTCCAGCTACTGGCTATCATAAATAAGGCTGCTATGCACATAGTGGAGCATGTGTCCTTGTTATATGTTGGCGCATGTTTTTGGGAATATGGCCAAGAGTGGTATAGCTTTGCACAAGGAGATAAAAATGGATCAATTTGCTTACTTGTACATGCAGAATGCCAGTTAGAACATCACCATTTATTGAAAATGCTGTCTTTTTTCCATGCTGGATGGTTTTGGCTCCTTTGTCAAGGATCAAATGATGATCTGTATGTGGGTTTATTTCTGGGTACTCAACTCTATTCCATTGATCTACCTCTCTGTCTCTGTACCAACACCATGTGGTTTTTATCACTATTGCTCTGTGAAGAACAGCTTAAGTTCAGGATTGTTGATTCCTCCAGAAGTTTTTTTATTGTTGAGAATAGTTTTCACTATCCAGGTTTTCTTTGTTATTCCAGATGAAATTGAGAATGGCTTTTTCTCTCTCTGTGAAGAATTGAGTTGGAATTTTGATAGGGATTGCATTGAATTTGTAGATTGCTTTAGGCAAGATGGCCATTACTATGTTAATTCTACCAATCCATAAGCTTGAGAGATTTTTCTATCCTCTGAGGTCTTCAATTTCTTTCTTCAGAGGCTTGAAGTGTGTATTATATAGATCTTTCACTTGCTTAGAGTTATGCCAATATATCTTATACTATTTATGACTATTGTGAAGGGTGTTGTTTCCTTAGTTTCTTTCTCAGCCTGTTTATCCTTCGTGTAGAGAAAGGCTTTTGTTTGAGTTAGTTTTATATCCAGCCAGTTTGCTGAAGTTGTTTATCAGCAAAAGATTTCTCTGGTAGAATTTTTGGGGTCGCTAATGTATACTATTATATTATCTACAAATAGTGATGCATTGACTTCTTTCTTTCCAATTTGTATCCTTTTGACCCCCCTTTGTTGTCTAATTGCTCTATCTAGATCTTCCAGTACTATATTGAATAAATAGGGAGAGAGTGTGCAACGTTACCTTGCCCCTGATTTTAGTGGGATTGCTTCTAGTTTCTTTGATGTTGACTTTTGGTTTGCAGTATATTATTTTTATTATGTTTAGGAATGTGCCTTGAATTCCTGCTCTTTCCAAGACTTTTAACATGAAAGGCTGTTGTATTTTGTCAAAGGTTTTTTTCAGCATCTAATGAGAAGATCATGTGATATTTTTCTTTGAGTTTGTTTATATAGTGAATTACATTGATGAATTTCTGTATATTGGACCATCCCTGCAACCCTGGGATGAAGCCGACTTGATCTTGGTGAATGATAATTTTGATGTGTTCTTAGATTCAGTTTGCAAGAATTTTATTGAGTATTTTTACATCAGAATTCATAAGTGAAACTGGTCTGAAGTTCTCTTTGTTGGATGTTTGTGTGACTTAGGTATCAGTTTAACAGTGGTTTCATAGAATGAATTGGGTAGTGTTCCTTCTGTTTCTATTTTGTGGAATAGTTTGAGAAGTATTGGTATTAGGCTTTTTATGAAGGTCCAATAGAATTCTGCACTAAAATCATCCTATCCTGGGCTTCCTTTTGTTGGGAGACTTCTAATGACTGATTCTATTTCCTTAGGGGTTATGGGATTGCTTAGATAGTTTATCAGGTCCTGATTTAACTTTGGTACCTAGTATCTGTCTAGAAAATCATCCATTTCATCTAGATTTTCCAGTTTTGTTGAGTATAGGCTTTTGTATTAGGATCTGATCTTTTTGGAATTTCCTCAGTTTCTGTCATTATGTCTCTCTATTTCTGATTTTGTTAATTTGGATACGATCTCTGTGTCCTTCAGGTAGTTTGGCTAAGTGTTTATCTATCTTGTTCATTTTCTCAAAGAACCAGCTCTTAGTTTTGTTGACTCTTTGTATAGTTCTTTTGTTTCTAATTGGTTAATTTCATCTCTGACTTTATTTCCTGCCCTCTAAATCTACTCCCCTTGGGTGTATATGCTTCCTTTTCCTATAAAGCTTTCAGATGTGCTGTTACGTTCCTAGTGTACTATCTCTCCAATTACTTTATGATGGTACTTAGTGCTATGAATTTTCCTCTTAGCACTCCTTTTATTGTGTCCCATAAGCTTAGGTGTGCTATGCCTTCACTTTTGTTAAATTCTAGAAAGTCTTTAATTTTTGCTTTATTTCTTCCCTGACCAAGTTATCATTGAGTAGAGTTAGTCAGATTCCATGAGTATGTGGAATTTCTGTTGTTTTTGTTTTCTTGAAAACTGGCCTTTCTCTGTTGTGATCTGATAGAATGCATGGGATTATTTCAGTCTTCTTGTATCTCTTGAGGCTTGTTTCGTGTTTAATTGTATGGTCAGTTTTGGAGAAGGTACCATGAGGTGCTGTGAAGGAGGTATATTCTTTTGGTTTGGGGTGAAATGTACTGTAGATATCCATTAAAACTTCTGTTAGTTTCACTGTGTCTCTGTTTACTTTTTGTTTCCATGATCTGTCCTTTGTTGTGAGTGGGATGTTGAAGTCTTCCACTATTATTATGTGAGGATCAATGTGTGTTTTGAGCTTTAGTAATGTTTCTTTTACTAATTTGAGTGCCCTTTCATTTGGGGTGTAGATGTTCAGAATTGAGAATTAGTCTTGGTGGATTTTTCCTTTGATGAGTATGAAGTGTCCTTCTCCATCTCTTTTGATAAACTTTGGTTGAAAGTCTATTTTATTGGATATTAGAATAGCTACTTCAGTTCTATTCCTGGGACTACTTGCTTTGAAAAATTTTTTATAGTATTTTAGTCTGAATTAGTGTCTGTCTTTAGCACTGATATGTGTTTCCAAAATTCTGGGTCCTCCAGTCTGTTAGCCCATGTCTTTTTATTGGGGGAATTGAGTCCATTGATATTGAGAGTTATTAAAGACCAATGATTGTTGGTTTCTGTTAATTTTGTTGTTTGTGGTTGCATTCTTTTTGTCTGGTTCTCTTCTTTTGGCTTTGTTGTGAGATGATTAATCTCTTGTGTTATCTTGGGTATAGTTTCCCTCCTTGTGTTGAAGTTTTCCTTCTTTTATCCTCTGTAGGCCTGGATTGGTGGGAAGGTATTGTTTAAATTTGTTTCTTTTTCATGAAATATCTTTGTTTCTCCATCTATGGTGATTAAGACTTTTGCTGGGTTTAGTAGCCTGGGCTGGCATTTGAATTTTCTTAGTGTCTACATGACATCTTCCAGTATTTATAGTCTCTGTTGAGAAGTCTTGTGTAATTCTGATAGGTCTGTATTTATATGTTGCTTGACCTTTTTCCTTTATAGCTTTTAATATTCTTTCTTTGTTCTGTGCATTTAGTGTTTTTATTATTATGTGATGAGAAGATTTTCTTTTCTGGTCCAATCTATTTGACGTTCTATAGAGTTCTTGTACATTTATGACCGTCTCTTTATTTGAGTTAGGGAAGTTTTCTTCTATGACTTTGTTGAAGGTGTTTCCTGGCCCTTTGCATTGGTAATCTTATCTTTTCTATTTCTAATATTCTTCGGTATGGTCTTTTCATTGT
Source organism: Apodemus agrarius (assembly GCA_964023405.1). Classification (NCBI taxonomy): domain Eukaryota; kingdom Metazoa; phylum Chordata; class Mammalia; order Rodentia; family Muridae; genus Apodemus; species Apodemus agrarius. Next base: position 15,528,624 of record OZ030025.1, on the reverse strand, counting down.
ATCCTGAATTTCCTGGATGTTTTGGTTAGGAACTTTTTGCACTTTGTATTTTTTTTGACTGTTATGTCAATATCCTCTATGGTACCTTCTATGCCTGTGAGTCTCTCTTTTATCTCTTGCATTCTGTTGGTGCTGCTTATATCTGTAACTCCTGATCTCTTTCCTAATTTCTCCAGGGTGACCTCCTTTTGTGATTTCTTTATAATAGTTTCTTTTCCCCGTTTTTAGATCATTAATAGTTTTGGTCAATTCTTTCACATGTTTCATTTCTTTCCCTCTATTTATTTATGAAATTTATGTGTTTCCTATTTATGGACATCTAGCTGTCTACCTTTATTCTTCTGTATTTCTTTAAGGAATTTATTTATGTCCTCCTTAAGGTCCTCTATCATGTTTATGAGATGGGATTTTTAGGTCAGAATTTTGCTTTTGAGGTGTGTTAGGATATCCAGGCCTTGCTCTGGTGGGAGAAATGGGTTCTGATGGTGTCAAGTGGCATTGGTTTCTGTTGCTTATATTCTTGTACTTCCCTCTCACCATCTGATTATCTCAGTTGTTAACTGGCCTTTCTGTCTCTGACTGGATCCTGTTCCTCCTGTGAGCCTGTGATCCTCCTTGTGATGGACCTCTGGGAGTCAAGCTGTCTCTGGGTGTGGGAGAGGGTCTGGATCACTGGCTCTGCCCAGGGCCAAATTGTGAGCTAGATGGTTTTTTTTTTGTTAGCATAACTATTTGAAGGAAGGTTACAGAAAGCAACATGAAGATAAAGAATATAGGCAGATGTATGTCAACCATGGTGCCTAAATACACGACCATTGCTTTGCAATGTGTATACAAATGAATGTGCATCAGCACAAGCTAATGTATATGCAATTGTACATGCAGAATAACAAATTATATGTTTTCTTAATCATTAAGATTGGTAATACTCTTTGAACTCAAGCTGGAGACTTGCAGCAGTCTCTTAAGTCCTAAGAGAAGTCTACTCTAGTCTAGCATCTATGCATGAAGCTGGAACCCACCTTCCCTACATTTATATTCTGGGACAATGATTCTCCAGCTCCCTAATGCTTCAACCCTTTAATACAAATTCCTCATGTTGTACTGACCTCTAACCATAAAATTATTTTGATTGCTTCCTCCTAACTAATTTTGCTATTGTTATGAGTCATAATGTACATACCTATGTTTTTGCAATGGTCTTAGGTGACCCCTGTGAAAGGGGCAGCTAACTGCAGAGGGTTGTGACACACAGGGTGAGAACCACTGTCTTAGGCTAAGGCTGTCTCATAGACATAGTGATTCAGTCTGTTGTAAACACACTATGCCCGTCAGCCTCTATCATTTTGGTAATAATTGATTTAGTTTGCCTGTTTGAAGGGATTTATTCTAGTTGGTGTTTTATAAGTACCATCCCTATGTCCTGTGATAGATGGCTTAGAAGCCAATCTTCATTGTGGATTTCCTAAATGATAAACTGTTAGCATAACATACCCTTGCTTAATTTTTACTTTCCATATCCATGTTTCATGATTGTAAAATAATCGCTGTACAGGCAAAATCAGTTGACTAAAATGTTTGTGTAATTGGGGATTGCTTTTACACACTTGTGTCCTCTTTATTTTTCTTGCATATTAAGTACAGGCACAAAATTATGATTGTCGCCTTTACTAAGGTAAAGATTAATAGTTAAAGAAGGAAGAAGTAATTTAGTTCTGAAAGGTAGAGTGACAAGCAAAAAACACATTTTTTGAAAAGTCAAACTTTGTGTTGCCTATATTATTGGACATATTTTCTTTTTGCTGGCTTATTTATGAGCATGCGTGCATGTGCGCACACGTGCGCACGCACACACACACACACATATATATGTATATATATATATATATATATATATAAACTTTAAATATATATAAAATAAACTCTTTACATATTATAAATCATAATACACCAAGAGTGAATGAACTTACATTACTTTATACAAAGGAGCATTCTTCAGAGTCATGTATAAATCAGGTTTTATGCTCTTGACTATTAAGCCATTTTTTTCTATTGACTGACAGTATAATTTCAGAGATGTACTTCCCAGAGAAAGATACTGGCTTCTGCAGCTCATAAAATGTTAGGTCAGAATGTGGCCTACCTCTCTTCCCACCTTACATTTCAAAAGAAATTATTATTTCACAGTAAAGCATTTCCTGTAGCACTTGAGCCCAAAACTCTGTGTGCGATGCTATCTAGAACTTGATACCTGCAGAGTTTGATTCTAAGCCACAGAGAAAGCAGTGTCAGATGGTATAACATTCTTTTCTTCCTGAAGAGGCTGAGAGCAGTTCTTACCAGGCTCATCTCTGTCTCTCACCAAAGCTGAATTATCTGCAGTCTTTTCTATACATGATGGTTTCAGATAAAAATGTTGTCAGTGAGATAGAAGCCAGCACTCTAGTACTTCCGAAAAACAAAGGAATTTATTCATAAATGCAATATAGGCATAAGCAGTTTTACAAATTGCAAGAGTTGAAACTGGAAGCCTTTTCCTCTGAATCCACATCTCCATTTAGACAACTTAAGAGGCACATTAACTTAAATGTATCTTAGTGCCTACTCACTTTTGGCACGGTGTAGGGGAGGTTTAGCATTATTAATTATAAACGGCAGCTGTGTTAGCATGTACATTTCCTGTGAATGGTTATGGTTGCATCTGTCATGCCTCTGTAGGGTAAAATGTGGACTAAAATATATTTCCTGACCTCGGGTGACAGCTCATAGGAAGAAAGCAGGAATGAGCCACGTTTTGTACGTTACTGTGAATGATCTCATGCTTTTATTATTGTATTTGCAGACGTTTGTGTTTTATCATGTCTGAAAAGAAATCATTTTGAGGCAAGCAGATCTGCCATCAGAGATGTAGCATCAAACAATTTGCTTGCACTTCCTGAGAAAAGGTAAAATGGTCATTCTCACGGTGGCATTTCAGTTGACATAGTTACTTCTGTCCATTCTTCATTTTGATGAAACTGTGAAGAATCAAAGGTGACTTTTTTTTTGACTTTGTTGTAAGTCACAAATACTTAGTTTTGTTGTTGTTATTGTTAAGTCAGATGTCTTCTTAACTGACATTTCCATGAATAAAAGCAAGAATCAAACCTTTTCTGCTTTTTCTTCCCCTTAAAGTGTAGTCTGTGATGGGCCTAAAAGCTATATCCATTAAGTATAGGTAATTTAAGAAGGATGGGTCATGCTGTATTTATCACGCTACATTCGTATATCCAATCTGTCAAATGCTGATTTTCAAGGGCACTGAAGCATCTCATTGCTTAGTGAATTTTGCTGTGGTTCTCATGATCATTGTGCCATACGAACTCTCTGAGTTACTGCTTCTCCAAGATATATCCCACAGACCTAGAGTTTATAGAGAAACAAACTAAGATTATCAACCAAAATGATAGCAACTGTGGGGATAAATAGGTGCTAGACTAATAAGAAAGAGATTCATTGCTCTAATCAACCCCAATGACACTGTGTCCCAGGTAAGAGGATTGCTTTCTATAGACACTTTTAGCTATAACACCGTGTTCTTTGCAGAAAATGGGGTATGATAACCATAATTTCATTAGCTTCGCTGAAAACTGGTAAGGAAGGAACAGTAAGCAGCAGAAAGATCATGCCACCAGTTGGGCTGTTTACAGCACCTAGCAAAAGTTACAGGGCTGCTAGCTGGAGTTCCCCACTGAGAGTCCTGGGTGGAAAAGAACATTTGTCTTTGGTGATGCTGCCAAATAAGAGAAGAGGCAGATAGATTAATACCATCAAGCCCCTGGCTGGAGCTTACTACCATCTACCCGAGATATGATGTTAAGAGCCCTGCTTAAACTGTTGAGCTGTAGTTTCCAATTCAGAGTTCTCGACAGAGCTCTTTCTCTCCACAGATGAGCTTCTAGATTCTTGCTCCCGTTGTAAACTTTACCAATAGTAACTTCTGTTGGAAATGGTGATAGGATATATTCTGGATAACTTGTGGCCGTTGTAGTCCCTTGGGCTCCACTACAGTCCAGTCTGTGTAAGGTCCTTTGATGGCAGCCATGAATTGATTCCTACCTGGTAGTTGTCACCCACAGAACTTCGCACCTGCCACTGTTATTTATATACTCATTACACTGTAGCAATGCTGAGACTGGCATAGTGTTTCTCATTTTAGCAACATAATGCCCTTTACCTTTTTATCCTGTATCTTCAAATGATCCCCAAACTAAAACAATTGAAAGTTAACAGTTGAGGGGGAAAAAAACCATGTTTTTCCTCTCATGAAGTTTACTAATTTGCTTCTTGAGATCACCATTTTTATAGGACACAGAGAAAGTTTCCAGAGTATCCTGTTTCTGACCCCTGGAATCTGTGAGTGGACAAAGAGGCATTTTGGCGCAGGCCACATCTTCCAGCAGTCTCTGTTGATACTGCTTCAGAACCATGCTCTGCTCAAAAGCATTCGGACACACTTCTGAACAAACACAGAGATATTCTTGTTATTTTAAAGTTATAATGAGGGTCATGTTGGTTTGACATTATAACAGAAAACAAAACTGAAAAAAAAAAAAACAAGCAACCAAAAACCAAACTGAGGGTGGCTTGTCTAAGAGTCCAAGAGTTTCAGAAAGGCATGGTGGCACGTGACATTAATACTGGCACTCAAGAGGCAAAGGCAGGTTGATTTCTGTGAGTTCTAGGCTAGCCTGGTCTACAAAAGGAGTTCCACGACAGTCTTGGCTATTACACAGAGAAAATATGTTTCAAAAAATTTGAAAGAAAGGAAGGAAGGAAGCAAGAAAGGAAAGAAAATGAAATTTAAAAAGTTTATTTAACCTTGACCTAGTTTTGAAAATTGTAGGATACAGATTACTAACTTGGCTTTACTGATACAATTATATATAAAATGCTTAGTGGTATGGAGAATTGTTAGTATGTTCCTGAAAGGGTCAATTTGAGCTCATTATTTATCTTAGTTTATTTCTAGAGTTTCGCTTCTCAACATTTATTCTGTCAAACCGCTTGCTCACTCTCAGTCACCCTTAATTACTTAAAACACTCCGCTAACTTACATTTTCCTTTATTTCCACGATGCTTCCAAATGACCTCCCCAGAGCCTCTCAAATAAAAGTTTGAATTGTAGTACTCTTAACTGGTGAGCTGTTTCCTCAGTCTCCTCTATTTGAAAAACTACACCACTAGTCATTTTATATAAAATTATATCAGTACAGCCAAGTTAGCAACCGCCTGTGATTCCAGCTCCAGGAGATCTGACACCCACTTCTTTCTTCTATACGCACTCATGGCATACATTCATTCCTACACACAAACGTATATGCCTATGCACACACAAACACACAAGTCAATAGTCATAAAGGTATCTTTCAAAAGAATGAAAATAGAAATGATTTTTTCACCAACAGAGACATGCTTATTACTATAATAGCTAAAGTCCAGTTGTAGTTTTGCCTAATGCATTACCTTGGTGACCATTTGGTCTTGCACTAACTGAATGCATATTTCTACTTGTTAACCCATATGGGTATGCTGGCATACATGCTTATGTCTTTTTTTCTTTTTTTCTTTTTTTGGTATTGTAGCAGCAATTAGAAGCTCTTTGCCTCTAGGTGGTGAATTATGTCCATGTGTCACAGTTGGCAGATGTCACAGAACTAAAAGGTTATGGTGTGTGTAATAAACACTACGCCAAAAGAAAAAAAAAGAGAGGTGTCTGTGGATCACTGATCTTGCAGACTGTTAAGGCTTATGCATGTGTTTATAGCCAAGAACTCACTGAGTGTAGGGAGTGGTGACTCTGGAGGCTTGCAAATGCCTCTCCTAGTGTCACCATGACTATCTGTGATTGTCCCTGCAGCACAAGTCCTGCAGCACAAAGATGGGTCAAGGGAATATCTCTTCTCTGCTTTTCTTTTCCCTGCCCTGTTCCCCTCTCTTTCCCTCCTTTCCCTCTCCCCCTTTTTCTTCCCTTCTCTTCCCCTTTCTTTCTTTTCTTTTATTTGCTTTTTCTTTGTTGATTTTCTGTGTGTGGGCACACATTTTTGTAAGGAGCGTGGTATGCTTACCTCTGTAAAGGTCAGAGGAATGTTTCTATTAGTCCTTGTTGCCAGTGGGGTTTCTTTTGCTGTGTGTATCAGACTAGCTAGCTGGTCTATAGCTTACCAAGGATTTCCATAGGTGCGTTTGTATTGCGGGTATTGTGTGTCCAACTTTTTCATGGGCTCTGGGGATCTGAACTCAGGCTCCCTTGCTTGTGTGACAAGTGCTTAATGCCTTGAGGTATTTCCTTTCTCAACCTTGGGTCAGAACTCCTATCTTGATTTTTGTTGCTATTATTATGTTTGTTTTGCAGTACAGTTTTGGATATTCTGCAGGATTCTAGTCCATTACCCATGCAGACAGTCAGCTTTAGTCAATGAGGACAAAGGCTTAATTAAATGCATGTTGTGTAATATGTGGGTTTTGTAATTGTCGTCATTTTTGTTGTTGTCTTGTTTTGTTTTGTTTTGGGGTGATGGGTCAATGTGTGGTGCTAAGCAATGCAGCAGACATCACCAACACAAGATTGTACACTCAGGGGATATCTGAATATGAATGATGGTATTGCATTCTGACTGTCTTCAAGTAGTCACCCTTAGAGTTTCCTCTGATAACAGAAGAGGAAAAATATTTTGTTTTCTACAAAAGAAGAGTCTTTCAAGATAGTCTTAGTTAATATAAAAATCTAATTTAGAGTTAGTCTTTTAGGATACTTTAAATGGTGACACACGTTACTTCAAAAGTTCTTTTTGGGGGTTGGGGAAGAAGTCCACTTGAATGCCTTCAGTGTATTCAAAAAGATGCCTTGTGGAATGTCTTAAAGACTGTGCTTTTCATAATCATCAGTGCTGTGTTATATTCGACATGTAGAATTTGAAGGCATTTTAGCATTCAGTGGGGATTATACTTTTCCACCAATAAGATTGACACTGAAATAGTTTATAAAAAAGAATTGTATGGAATATTGGAAAATGTTTCTTTATTAATGAAATTTGTGCTACTGATGATGCAGACACATGTATTGGTCAAAGACAGAACTTATGGATTCCAATGGTCATCTTGACTCACTTGACATTGTATGTTGCAAGAAAAAAATTCCAATTCCAGAATTTCTCACGCGTGGCTTGTGTTGTATCAACATACTGTGTAATTGAAAATGATAATCAGTGCTCCACTTAAAAAGTATTTAACAAGTATATTAGTTTGATAAAGTACATTTTTCCTAATATTGTCCATACTATATAATTTTCTTTCTTTTGAACAATTAGGAGAGCATTTACGTGTCTTAACAGTAGAAGATCAACTTTAGTTCTGGTTTGAATTGATTATTTTGGAGGAAGGCGAATCACAGGAAAAAGGCAGAAAGACTGATTACTCTGAGAAGTAGATGTTACAATGGATAGATTAGTATCAGTGAGTGAGACCAGTTGTGTTTGCAAGCTTACCAAAGCTAGGATTCTATCTTTCCATGGAATCTTGAGCAGATGTGTTGTGTGCTTCTGGTGACCACATTCACATTTTGAGAGATACTTTTGAATTGTAGGAGGGACAGATGACAATCCTACATCCATCACAGTAAATGTCTGGCAGGAGGTTATGACTTGTTGAGTCAAGCCTTAATTTTAAAAATAATAGAAGATTAGTTTTACTCAGTGTAGGAACAGGTATAAAGAAGGCTATTTCAAGACTCCGTGATAAAGAAATTTTTAAGTAGAAACGCATGTTATTGAGTGAATTGTTTTATACTTAATGATCATTCCAAGTTAAAAACTAAGGCATAGATTAACTGTAAGTAAGACATATAGATACTAGGTTTTATATAAAGATAGTAAGGATCTAATCATGTACACTAACAGCATAACACACACATGCATGTAGGTTTTGTTTATAGTGTTTTATAATATATACTAATTGTATAACGTTCACAGATGAGGTTTACTTTTTACAGAGACTATTCTGTGATTGTCTTGCAACCCTTCATGGGTCGTTTCATGCAAAATAAGATTCATTGTTAGATGTTAGATTTGCACATTGTTTGCGCAATATGTGATATGTTCCAAAGACATTTTAATACACATTGAAAGAATTATTAGAAAATAGGCCTATCAGTCATCCTTTATTGTTTTCTTTTTAATCTCACGAAGAAATAATGGATATTATGTATTGAAAGTAAAGTCAATAAAAGAAAGTCAATAAAAAAGAAAGTAAAATCAATTAGCATTTCTAAATGTTCCAGCCTATAATTCAAATTCTATTATGAGAAAAACATCAAAAGAGTATTAATTGAGGATGCCTTAAAATACCCCGGGCTACTTCTGTTCAGAATTGTCAGGAACATCAAAAACTGAGGAAACTTAAGAATTTGCAAAACCAAATAGAGCTCATGAGAAACTAGACACAACTCATGAAGGACCATGGGTGGGATCTGGGAACTGTTGAATAGCAGTGCCAAGTAAAATTAACCAAGTCTGAATCACCATGGGCATTGGTTGATAGTAATATAAAATTTTTCCTTGATATGTATACAGGCGTTTATTTTCTATAGACCTACAACACATTATACAAATGAAATTTATTTGCAAATAGAAAAATATGTATAAAGTACACATTTTTTTGTACTTTGCTTGTTTTATTCCATGTTTTTGTTGCATATTCTCTTCATTTGCATTTCAAATGTTATTCCCTTCCTTGTTCCTCCCCCCCCAAACCTTCCATTCTATCCCCCTCCCCCCTGCTTCTATGATGGTATTCCCCTACCCACTCACCCACTCACACCTGTCCCCCCAACCCTGGCATTCCCCTACACTGAAGCATCGAGCCTTGTCCAGGACCAAGGGCCTCTCCTCCCACTGATGCCTAACAAAGGCCATCCTTTACTACCTATGTGGCTGGAACCATGAGTCCCTCCAGGTTGGTGGTTTAGACCCTGAGAGCTCTGAGGTGTCTGGTTGGTTGATATTGTTGCTATCTTTTATGGGCTTTCAAACCCCTTCAACTCCTTCAGTCCTTTCTCTAACACCTCCATTAGGGACCCTGTGCTCAGTCTAATGGTGGGATATAAGCATCAGCCTCTGTATTTGTCAGGTTCTGACAAAGCCTTTCAAGAGACAGCTATATTAGGCTCCTAGAATGTGAGGGCGATCTGGCTGTGACATCTATTCCATATTTTTACAAACGGTAAGATAAAATGTACTTGAGAGCACCAAGAGACTGAGATAGAAAAGGTTCTAACTTCTTAGAGCAATTGAAGACTGTAGAGTACTCTCAGTCTGCATGATAAAATACTTTAGAGTTATTGATCCCTCATTCTGAGAAATTGAAATTTATGGATAGAACTGAGGGAGTGTCTGTCAGCACACGTTTTAGCCTGTGTATAAATATATATCTTTTCCTATGTACAGAAACTGATGTTGCCCCTTTTTTTTCAATATATTTAAGATAGTATTTTTATGTGAAAAAATATACTTGGTTCTGGTAATTCATAGGCAGATCTGAAAATATACATGTCTTTTTTTTTCCAGGTTCTTTTTTTATTTTCTATATTCTTTGTTTACATGTCTTATGTTCCTGTGTCCAATCTATTTTCCAGTGATTTTGATAGCAGGTTGTTTAGGACCATATGAAAGAGCACCTAAAATGGGCCTGGCTCAGGCTGGTATCCACAGTCCTAGTATTTGAGTAGCAAAGAGCAGGGTCCTGAGTTCTAGGCCAGTATGGACTACATAGCAAGACCCTGTATCAATGAATAGGTACCAAACCTGTCATACATGATAATAATCTTGATTACACTTTTCAGTATACACTTATTTGTCAACTCTCTAAGTCTTCTTAAGATGTGGATAATACCTCATCTTCATTTTCAATACAAAAGCAAAAAGTTAAATACAGAGAATCACATCACTTTCCACTGACAATGTGATTGGACTAAGTGGACTGATCACAGAATGTCAAGTTCAGAGCTAAGGACAAATTCCTGTATGATAGACTAGCCAGGGAGAAAATTAGTAGGAAACATGCAAAAATGGCCATGCTGATTAAAATATGATTTTAATATTTTTATAATAATGCTACTGCTTTACATAATGAAAACAGCTGGAAAAATGGTTCTATTGGTTGAGTACTTTCCTAGAATTCATGATTCTGGGGCCAATTTCCTGCAGCCTATAAGCAAACCAGTTAGGCTTGCACGTAGCTATAGTCTCAGGATTCCAGAGGAATAGGCAGGAGGCTTAGATGTTCAGTGTTTATCCTGGACTACATGAGAGTCTGCCTTTTTTTGTTTTTAGGCAACTTTTTTATTAGATATTTTCTTTATTTACATTTCAAATGTTATCCCCTTTCTTGGTTTCCCCTCTGAAAATACCCTATCCCATCCCCACATCCCTACCCCACTGCCCCAACCCACCCCCCAGCTCACCAACCTACCCACTCCTGCTTCCCTGTCCTGGCATCCCCTATACTGGGGCATCTAGCCTTCTTAGGACCAAGGACCTCTCCTCCCTTTGATGTCCAACAAGACTATTCTCTGCTACATATGGGGCTGGAGCCATGGATCCCTCCATGTGTACTCTTTGGTTGGTAGTTTAGTCCCTGGGAGCTCTGGGGGTACTGGTTGGTTCATATTGTTGTTCTTCCTATGGAGCTGCAAGCTCTTTCAGCTCCTTGGGTCCTTTCTCTAGCTCCATTTGGGACCTTGTGCTCTGTCAAGTAAATAAGACACACTTTAAGAAGTATTAGAAAGCTATTTTATTCCATGCTACCTCTGAGTCATGGTTTAGTTTAAGTTACTGGATTGCATGTGACATTGAAATTAAATAAGATGTTAGGGGCTCCATTTCCTTAATGAGCTATCCGCTATTCATGGGCTGGTTCTCCTGTGCTAGGCCAATGTCCAGAAAATTGCCAGGACTTTGGTCCCAATGACAGAAGAAAATAAATGAAGTTGAACTTAATAGCTTCTAAATATTATTTATTTCAGAATTAAATATTATAGTCACTTTAATTATAAATGAAATGGATTAATGAACACTTAGAATCATATTAATAAATTACTATATCTAATACATTTACAAGTATAATTGAATGAATTTGCCTTTTTTTCATATTATCATTTTTATTTTCTTTCTCTCCTTAATGAGCTTTTGTTTATATTAAATAGCAGCTGAAATGAACAGCATAACCATCAAAATATAATTTTAACAAATGTAAGTTTAATGTGTTTTTAAGGACATAAACACTTTCAGTATTTATAAAATTTTATTTTATTGGGGAAATATGCTCCTTTCCTTCCTTTCGTTTACGTAGTTTAGTTATTTAAATACAAGCCACTGTGCTCCACAGTTTATTTCCTATTAGTTAATATTTTCAAAACACATTTGGAACCAGAGTTCATTGGCCGTGTCTCAAAGGATACATTCAAAAGCAACAATTTTCTCCAGCAATAGCATGTTTATTGCAACACTCAAATATCTTTTTATGATTAAGAAGCTAAATGAACTGCTCACATTTGAAAAGATTCCTCAGCTTAATTAGGAGTGAAAAGACACAAATTAAGTGATGGGCTTGGTGAGAAATTTATTATAGTCTCATTGTTGTGAGCAACTTTACTTTTACCCACATAGAAGGGCTTCATTACCCTTCTCCAGAGAATAAAATTGGATTATTTCCCAAGTATCAGCAATTACATTAAAATCTTTAAATTGTTAACTTCCTATTTTAGTGATGTTTAAAAATAATTCACAGTAATGAGATATTTATAATCTTCGTATGATACATTAATCTCAGGACTGAGATATAGCGAATCTTCCATGTTAAGTGACTTGAGAACAGATCGGATTTATTTGTTGAGTACAATTGCACTGAAGGGTGTTTGAAATCAACCTGAGAATCTCTTAAAAGGCATTGCTTTCCGTGCCTCTTCAAAGTATTTTTATCCTGTCTGGAATGGTTCTGGCTATAGAGAAGTCAGCAAAAATATTAAAAGCTAATGAAGGCTCCATGTGAAACCGTGTTTGTGGATTTTGATAAGTGCTTTTAACTCGTTCATTTTACTCCCCTTTCAAAACCTTCTTTTAGATTTGTTCTTAGATAAAAATTACTTAAGCAAGGAGGACCAGATATTAGAGTTGGCAATGTCAAGTTTGACATCTGTGCAGTTCAAGTTATTTTGACACTTTCATCTGTTTAGATCTGAGAGGGAACAGCTTCAATTCCATACTCTTGGGTGAGTTCAACAGCCACACTATGCTTATAGGATTATAATATACACATACTCATAACAAATGCTTCAGAAACTTTGAAAATTAAAACTCGTTACAATCCACTACAGTGGCCGCCCTCAGAAACATCAGGATCACTGGAAACCTTGAGTCTTGTCATTTCTTCAGTCCTATGTCCTTGCATTGTTTCCAAATCTGAGGTTTTGTTTCTCCCTCTCTCTCTTCACGTCTTTGCAGTGTTGACATATTTGGGGAATGGATCATTCAACACAAGAGTATTTAGAAGCTGACTTCAAGATTCTTTAGGTTTCCCCCCCACCAAAAGGTATAATTCCCATTCATATAGTTATCTGATATCTCATGACCAGACTGAAAATTACACATTTGTAAACGACTGTAACTGTTTCTATGGATCCAATCCTAAAGGTACTTCTTCAGATCAAATGTCTGACTCTGCATTAATAACCTCTAAGCACTGTATTTTCTTTTTATTTTTTAATTTTGATTTTTTATTGATTATTAATTTACATTTCAAATATTATCCCCCCTTCCAGTTTTCCCCTCTGCCAACCTTCTATCCCATTTCCCCTCCCTGTGCTTCTATAAGGGTGCTCCTCCCACATTCCCTCTCCTGCCTCACTGCCCTGCCATTCCCCTATGCTGGGGCATCAAACCTTCACAGGACCAATGGCCCCTCCTCCCATTGATGTCCAACAAGGCCTTCCTCTGGTACATATCTGGCTGCAGCCATGGGTCCCTTCATGTGTACTCTTTGGTTGATTGTTTAGTCCCTGGGAGCTCTCTGGTTGGTTGATATTGTTGTTCTTCCTATGGGGTTGCAAGCCCCTTCAGCTCCTTCAGTCCTTTGCCTAACTCCTTTGTTGGGGTCCCCATAAGTACTGTATTTTCAATAGTAATAGGAAGAAAAGAAAATGACCAGATGAGTAGAATCTGACAATGGGACTCATCCTTACAAATGAAAGGGCTAATTGTTAAAATCTACAAAGAGCTTCTATCATCACAAGGAAGAAGTGTGGTTGTTGTGTTATAGCAGTATTGATGAAACCATGGAACGCCAGACTGCCAACTCTAGGTGACATACCGTTGTGTTTCAAATATTAATCAGATATTTGCTCATGTTTCCCTTCTTTGCTTGAGAAAGGAACTTCGTGCTGGGATTTTCCTGCCTCAGAATGTGCCAAGGCATTATAATTTTACACACTCCCCTAGAGGACACAGGATTCATTACAAAACCTTTGTTTGAAAAATTGGAAGAAAGATCAGCTGTAATTATATTTACAAAGTTGAACATCAAAGCATCTATTTTGACAGGGACAGTTATTCTTGAAGTGAATGGAGTAAAATTAGATATGGTTACAGAGAAGGAAAATATTTTCTCACTTTTTTTCCCTTCCCAAAAGGTCATTTTTGTTTTTTTTTTCCCTCCTTGTACTATACAGGGATTATATATTCCTTTCTTATGAAGAACAGGTTCAGTGAGTCAATTAATTAAATTTTCCTTACGCAGCCCTGATTTAACAGTGTGAAAGGTTTTTTTATTTTCTTTTAAAGATGCTTGCTAATAGAAGGACTGCTTACTTCTTCCAAGGTTATATTTAGACACTTGACAGGGTGACAGGGCTCAAGCCCAGTGTTCCGTGCCTGGTGCACAGACTTTGTGATCAAAGTCACCCTCCAGTGTAATACCAAAGCTGCTCTCTCTTTCCCAATTTGTGTCACTGTGTGTAATGAAATCAAAAAGTCCCCAATCCTTCCAGAGAGACAACAGATCCAGAAGGACACCATCATTTCCTGATATGAGAAACAGTGGGATAGAAGGTGGGAATAGGAGACCATGCTTGGGGAGTACATTAGCAGAAAAAAACATTTTATTCTTGCTGCAATTTCCTGTTTTCTATTCTTAAAAAAAAACAACAAAATCTTCTGATTATAGATAGCATTCTCAAGGTTGAGATTAAGAGAAAAAAAGATTGCAACATGCCTTTAAGACAAGAAAAAAGAGTAAAGCGATGTGTATGCAGTGATCTAATCGGCTCGACTTCCAGAAAACTGGGACAGACTCACTGTCCCAGTTTCCATGTCTGTCTTTCCCCCATCTCTCTTTCTCTCTCTGTCTGTCTTTGTGTGTCTGTGTATGTGACTTGTTGTATGCATAACTATACCTAGTCCTCTACTTCCCACCCTCTCTTCTACTTGCTCTTCCTGTCTGGAATAAGAGAGGATGCAGCAGCTGACCTTTCTAAAACTATTCTCCCTCTTCACCTCATTGACAATGAGTCAAACCAGTGACTGTGTCACAGCTGGGGTCCTGGGTTAACTTATTGCCAAAACTGAAGATCAGCCATCCAGTGGGGAAAAGACAGCATTTTCAACAAGTGGGGCTGGTTCAACTGGCTGTCAGCATGCAGAAGAATACACATAGATCCATTCTTATCTACTTGTACAAAGCTTCAAGTCCAAGTGCATCAAAGACCTCCCATAAAACCAGATACACTGAAGCTTATAGAGGAGAAGTGGGGCAGAATCTTGAACATATGGCCTCAGAGGAAACTTTCCTGAATAGAACACCAATGGCTTATGCTCGAAGATCAAGAATTGACAAATGGGACCTCACAAAATCACAAAGCTTCTGTAAGGCAAAGGATACTCAATAGGACAGAACAGCAACCAACAGATTGGGAAAAGATCTTTACCAACCCTATATCCAATGGAGGGCTAATATCCAATATATACAAAGAACTCATGAAGTTATACTCCAGAGAACCAAATAACCCTGTTAAAAATGGGGAACAGCTAAACAAAGAGTTCTCAACGGAGGAATCCTGAATGGCCGAGAAGCATCTAAAGAAATGTTTAACATCCTTGGTCATCAGGGAAATGCACATCAAAACAACTATGAGATTCTATCTCACACCAGTCAGAATGGCTGAGATAAAAAACTCAGGTGATAGCAGATGCTGGTGAGGATGTGGAAAAAGAGGAATACTCCTTCACTGCTAATGGGATTGCAAGCTGGTACAACCACTTTGGAAATCAGTCCGGCAGTTCCTCAGATAATTGGACATAGTATTATCAGAGGATCCAGCTATACTGCTCCTGGGCATATACCTAAAAGATGTTCCAACATATAGCAAGGACACATGCTCCACTATGTTCATAGCAGCCTTATTTATAATAGCCAGAAGCTAGAAAGAAGCCAGAAGCTCTTCAAAAGGAATGGATACAGAAAATATGGTACATTTATACAATGGGTTACTACTGAACTATTAAAAACAATGACTTCATGAAAATTTTAGGCAAATGGATGGAACTAGAAAATATCCTCCTGACTGAGGTAATCTCAAAAGAACACACATGGCATGCACTCACTAGTAAGTGGATATTAGCCCAAAGAACAATTCATAGACCACATGAAGCTCAAGAAGGACGACCAAAGTATGGATGCTTTGGGCCTTCTTAGAAAGGGGAACAAAACACCCACGGGAGGAGATACAGAGACAAAGTGTGGAGCAGAGACTGAAGGAAAGGCTACCCAAAGACTGCCCTACCTGGGGAGCCATCTCATATACAGTTACCAAACCCACATACTATCGTGTGGATACCAAAAAGGAGTCTGATATAGCTATCTCCTGAGAGGCTCTGCCAGTGCCTGAAAATGGTTAGATGCTCACATACAGCCATTGGACTGAGCACAAGAGTTCCCAATGAAGGAGTCAGAGAAAGGACTGAAGGGGTTTGCAGCCCCATAGGAGGAACAACAATATGAACCAACCAGACCCCCCAGAGCTCCCAGGAATTATACCACCAACCAAAGAGTATACACAGAGGGACCCATGGCTCCAGCTGCATATATAGCAGAGGATGGTCTTGTTAGACATCAATGGGAGGAGAGGCCCTTGGTTCTGTGAAGTCTTGATGCGCCAGTGTAGGGGAATGCCAGAACAAGGAAGCGGGAGTGGATGGGTGGGTGGGGAAACACCCTCATAAAATTAGAGGGTGGAAGGATGGGATAGGAGGTTTTCAGAGGGGAAACCAGGAAAGGGGATAACATTTGAAATTTAAATGAAGAAAGTATCTAATAATAAGTAAAGATCAGGAATGACTCCTTCAGTGACACTTCTAAGTCCTTGGGAAAGTATTCACAGGGCAGTGCCTCCTCTCAAGCAAAGGAGAGACCCAATCAGGCACTCAGTAAGAAAAAAGAAGACAAGGTTCTGCTCCTTCTGTCTTCTTCGTATCCCTATCATTCTCCCCACACTGTCCAACCTCCTCTTCCTTCTCTAGGTCTTGTTTTTGTTTTTCCTACTCTAATCCAGCCCCCTCTTTCTCTTCTCCTTCCTCCTGTTCCTCCACCTCTCCCTTCTCCCTCCCTTTCCTCTTTTTCCTACTCTATTCTAGGCCCCCTCTTCCACTTCTTTCTCTTCTTCCTCCTCCTTTTCCTCTTCTTCCCCTCCTCTTCCTTCAAACCATCTTTCTGTTTCTCCTCCTCTTCCCTTTCTTCCCAGTCCCTCTCTTCTTCCCCCTACCCAACCTTCTCTTTTCTTCCTTTCCCTCCTCTTCTTTCTCCCTCTAACCCCTTTGCCTCCTCAATCCCTTAGGCTCCTCCTTCCCCCAGCATCCCCCAATGCTGCCTTTGGCTTTCAAGGTCCATTTTAGAGACAGTTGTCCCCAGCTCTCATGAAGACCCTGAAGTATGGTGGCTAAAAAGGATGTGATAAGCCAGGCGGTGGTGGCGCACGCCTTTAATCCCAGCACTTGGGAGGCAGAGGCAGGCGGATTTCTGAGTTCGAGGCCAGCCTGGTCTACAGAGTGAATTCCAGGACAGCAAGGGCTACACAACAAAACACACAAAAAAGGATGTAATAGCAAATTTCAGTTGATGTATCCCCCTCATCATTCCCATCAAAAACCAACAACAACAACAACAACAACAACACCTTACAATTTTGATTTCTTTGTTTATTTTCTTGTCAAATGGAATTTTCAAATGATTTTTTTAAATCGGTAAAAGTACTTAGAATTCACTCAAATTCTCTTTTGTTTGAGAATGTACTGGCTGCTACTTAGTGCTAGTGTTATCATGGCTGTTATTTAGTTCAATCTTGGAGGATAAGGAATCTTGATAATACGAATGCGTGTTAAGAATGTAGGCCTGAGAAGAAGAAAGGAGAGGACCCTGGGCCTGTAAAGATTGGATCCAGTTTTGTAGACCCAGAACAGAGAAATCATGGGAGTGGGTGGGAAATGATTGGGGAATAGTTGGGGGGGAGGAAGAATTATGGGACATATGGTTGTGGGGAACTGGGAAAGGGGAAAGCCTTTGGAATGTAAACATAGAATATAGAAAATAAAAATTAAAAAAAAGAATGTAGGCCTGATCTCATGAATGCAAATAACTGCTTATAATTCTTGGTCCCCAATTTAAAACTAATACTAATTAAGTAGGTTCTGAGTATTGCATCATATTTTAGTTTTCCAGTATCAATCATCCAGTGTGTGTGTGTGTGTGTGTGTGTGTGTGTGTGTGTTTGTGTAGTTTTTGTGTATGTGTGTGTACATGTGTCATGTTTGTGTGTATGTGTATATGTGCATGTGCATGTATGTGTTTATATTACCATGTTTGAATTTAGGGACTGCACAAGCTAGGCAAACATTTTACCACTGATCGATACATGTCAGCCCAGTAGTGCACTTCTGACCAATGTGTACAACAGGTTAAGAGTCCTGAAAAATGTTTTGGAGGGTTTCATTTGACTTTTTCAAGTTTTAATTTTATTGATTTTTTTTAATGTGTCCTTTTTGTTTGTTTGGCTTTTTTGTTTGGTTGGTTTTCTTTTCTTTTCTTTTCTTTTTTTTTTCTTTTTTTTTTTTTTTGGTTTTTCGAGACAGGGTTTCTCTGTATAGTCCTGGCTGTCCTGGAACTCACTCTGTAGACCAGGCTGGCCTCGCACTCAGAAATCTGCCTGCCTCTGCCTCCCAAGTGCTGGGATTAAAGTGTGCCACCACCACCCAGCTTAATGTGTCCTTTTGATTCTGTGTGATTAATCTTGACTGCCATCTTGGTAGAACTAGAGGGATGCCTGAAAGACAATATACCAACTTCCAGGTGTGAGCCAGGGAGTTCCAGAAAGGACTGATTCAAGGTCAGCTCCCACAGTATGAGTGACATCATTTGGTAGCCCAGGGCCTGAGAAGGGAGTGCTGTGAGAAAGGAGGAAGCTTGCTTACAGAGGCATGCCCCTGCCTCTCCTTCCTCTCCACCATGATGTGAATGACTGGCGGACTGTATCGCAGCCTCCCTTCATGCTGCGATGGATTGAACCTATGATTACAAAGAAGCTCTTTCTCATTTGAATTCTTCTACGCATGCGAACCCAGTCCTGTTCCTGCTCTCTACATGGTGTCCAGCTTGATGCCTTTCACAGAAGAGATGTAAATGGCATTAGCCCCAGTAATCCCTTTCAAACTTTAACTGCATTTTTTTCTAACCAACTGTCTATGAACTCCCAATATATAGCACTTAGGTTCATCTTTTTAAAAGCACCCCCGCTGGTTTCCAAGGAGAAGGCAAACATTTGGAGTTGAAGCCAGGGCGTTGATACAATACCTTCAGACGACCTAGCTACCCACTTTTTACCTTAAAGTGTATTTTAGTTTTCTACCACTGAACCACAAACTACTCCCAGACTCCATAGCATAAAACTTCTACAGTTTTGTAGGCTCACAACCATTTCTGTGTGTCAGGAATTTAGAGAAGGCAGCTAATGTCTGGTCCATGAGTCCTGAGTTTTGTCTAAGTGCCTGCAAATACTGGAAGCAGCTGGAGTGATCCTGATTCCCAACCTAGCTGTCATCTGAATTTGCCACTGATCCTCATGTGATTGTGATGCTGGAATAACCAATTCAATGTTGTAACTCCCATGCCCTACACTCAAATGGTAGCAGACAGAACTTACTGGCCAGGTCTCCTGCTTTGTCTTCCATCTCTCCTCCCTCCCCCCACTTTCTCAGGTTTGTCCCTTCTTTCCTTTATTTTCTTCCTTCCTTCCTTCCTTCCTTCCTTCCTTCCTTCCTTCCTTCCTTCCTTCCTTCCTTCCTTCCTTCCTTCCTTCCGTCTTAGTCAGGGTTTCTATTCCTGCACAAACATCATGACCAAGAAGCAAGTTGGGGAGGAAAGGGTTTATTCAGCTTACACTTCCACACTGCTGTTCATCACCAAAGGAAGTCAGGACTGGAACTCAAGCAGGTCAGGAAGCAGGAGATGATGCAGAGGCCATGGAGGGATGTTCCTTACTGACTTGCTTCCCCTGGCTTGCTCAGCCTGCTCTCTTATAGAACCCAAGAATACCAGCCCAGAGATGGTACCACCCACAAGGGGCTCTCCCCCACTTGATCACTAATTGAGAAAATGCCCCACAGCTGGATCTCATGGAGGCACTTCCCCAACTGAAGCTCCTTTTCCTATGATAACTCCAGCCTGTGTCAAGTTGACACACAAAACTAGCCAGTACACCTTCTTTCCTTCCTTCCTTCCTTCCTTCCTTCCTTCCTTCCTTTCTTTCTTTCTTTCTTTCTTTCTCTCTCTCTCACTGGTGAAGTTTCTCTCTCCCTTTTGTCTGGTTCAGTCTCTCTCATTTCTCACAGACTTTCTCTCTCTTTGGTACATTGTATCTCACTACCTGACAGTATCTAGCATGGTAGCACCAATCACAAGAAAAGGGTGAATGATCCTTTCCTCCAAATAGTATTTTAGGAAATGGTGTTAAAGTATGAAATGAGTCTGTAGTGAAGCCTCAAAGAACATAGAACATTACAGCAGGCATATTGGATTTGTCAAATAAATGGTAAATTAACAAGGACATCCTATTTAGAAATGAAGAGAAAAATGTAGAATATTTATGTACCTATATATGTACTTATAGGTATCTAACTAGATATATAGGATAATCTTAGAAGTATAGATTCACTGTCTATAGGATATAGGTATAGGATATATGATATAGATAGAATATTCTAGAAGTATTTTAAAAGAGTCAAATGTATTTTTTTATTTAGCTCATTAATATTTTCAGTTTTTCACTAAATTCTCATCATAAAAGCAATATAAATATTTTAATTATTATTCCAGTTATTCAGAATAAGTCCATTAGCAATCTGAAATAACAGGCTGGGGGAAAAGTTTATTTTTAAAGATCAACTGTAACCTTGATTTGTATACATTTTTACTGGGTCAGGGACCCTGTCTCCTCACCTGAGAAAGGTCTTATCCAGGAATAGTATACATTTGAACTAGGAATCTCATGGTAGCCTTCTGTAAGAGAAGAAAGTTCCACTGGCATCTCCTTCACAAACCTTTATATTGTAAGTAGAAAACTTACTGTAACCTCTAAACATGGCCTTGTTCCTTTCTGGTACCATTCTTTATGTGAGTCTTCACATCTGAATATGTACATTTGATTTTATTGCAAGTTATCCCTCCATTTCTACAGGGGACTGATTGCCAAAACTGTGCTGAAACTAAAATCTATAAAACCCAAATATGTAAAATATTTGTTTATTAAAACAACACAATATGATTTGCATATTCATTATCAAAGCTCCAGCCATTTATATCTAATACAATGTAAATACCATGTAAGTAATTCTCTATACTGTATTACTTTGGATAGCATAACAAGACAATAGATATAAGCTATCTTGTGAACAATTTGCTTCATGTATATTTTGTTTCTACCATTGACTGGGTCTTTAGATGTGGGATCTAAGACTATGGAAGACTGACTACATATGTTAACCATGTCAAGGTTACCTGTTTCTATGGATACCTGGTGCAATGCAAGGGCTTCTTACATCATTTGCCATCATTCAGTGACTTAATAGAGCGAAGTATGAGTTTGCATTTTGACTACATTTCCATATACAGAGATACAGGAAGGGAGGAATTCCTAGATGCACGTGTAAAATAATATATAACAAGGGGGCTTTGAAGAAACATTTGACCACAGACATGTCCGTCAAGAAAAAGCAAAGTAAGACTTTTGGGAAATAAATAGTACTTGATGATGGTAGCTTGATTATTTTCACACATTAATATTTTTGAACAGACCTTGCCACAAATTCCTGCTTTGTTGTTGTTTGAGGCAAACATTTTTCTAGCTCATGATGTCACAGTATCTGGTGTCCAGGGATCAGAGGGAAAAGCAGATTAAGCAAATTCATTTCCTATTCTTCATTGCTTTGTGAATTAATTTATCTGAATTACATCTTTGATGTCTTTAAATATCCATATTATATTTTCCAACCTTATAACAATTAAGCTTCAGTAAAAGTGCTTGCAAGAGCATTAGCTCTTTAGATCTCACATATCTCTGCATTGGGAACAATAGTTACATGCATGTATTTATATCTATCTGTCTATCTATCAATCTGTCTGTCAATCTATCATCTATCTATCTATATCTATATCTATATCTATCTATCTATCTATCTATCTATCTATCTATCTATCTATCTATCTATCAGCTATACACATTCATTATGATAGGTCCTTGAGTTTCTTCTTCATTTAACAAACCATCTTCCAACCATTATGGTCTACCTGGTTTTAAAGAGCGTAGTACCTTGATCCTGCTAGATTAATATGGAAAGAATGTTAGAAACCTCTGTGAAGCTTGTTCCTTTGTTCCATCCTAAGTTATTTATTGTTTTCTTTTGACTTGCTTATTGAAGTGTGGTAAACATAAGAATTTGCTTTTCATATCTGAAGTCCTACCATGGGAATGTTTTTCTCTTTGTGATTTGAACTATGTTCATATACTTAATCACTCAAAGTCAGGAGCCATGACAAGCTAAGGGATCTGGGTTGTGATTTTTGAACCAATTGAAATTCTATGTAAATATATTTTAGCAAAATGGAAGATCTTATTAATTGAATAAATTAATATCTGAATCCATAAGACAGAGTCTCAATATCTACAGCTTACAATCTCTAGATTTCAGGCTTTGGATTTATTGAAAATTCCATTTGAGCCTCATTTGCTTCAGAGATCAAAGTATAGTTGTTTTAAAAGTTAACCCATAATTGGTCATCTCTTAATGTATAAGTGTAATGGGTGTGAATTAAATGGACATTCTAAGGACAGAACATATAGAATAAAGTACAGTTGTCAGATAAATATTGCACGGCTCAATAACTTGGTCAGACATCTCGATTTTTCTTGTCTTTCATACTTACATTTTTTGAAAAGTATAAGAAGATACAGATTATGCTTTTTTTTTCCATTAGGAAACTTTTTATATGATCCTAAGACTATAGGGTATAATTAGATTAAATGACAGAGGAAATCCTTGGGGTTAAAGTTTATACCAGCATGGATATACCTAGATTTTTTTCCCCTTTAATATTGGCTTTCTTGATTAGAACAGCAGGGGCTCCCTTGAAGAATGATTCAAGGTTTATTAGTGTAAATTATATTCCACATTTAGAATACTTTCAAAAACAAAGTCATGAATATGCATTCTTGGCCTGTAGCTGCAGATTCTCTGCCTCTGCTTCCCAGTTACAGACACTTTCCAGGCCCCCAATCTGTGCAGTGCCCTGTGCCAGATTCTAGGGAAGCACACACCAACAAAATCCCCTTAAGGTGCATTGGAAGATGAGCTTGCAAGTGGATCTTTTCAGTGACCACCTGCAGAGGCATTCTTAACCATGAGCTTGCACCTGGTGTCTGAAGCTATACCAAATTAGACTAGAAGCTTGCCACATATTTGAAGACCTTATTAAGTTAATTGACCCGAAGACAATGTATCTTCTTTTAGGAAACCTTTAACAACTTAAAATGAACTTAAGGCTACCACATGAGAACACGGCGATACGGGTGACATATTGTATACTAGTTGAAGGATCATGAAGTTGATGGTAGTAATAGTGATGATGCCATTTCTGATGGTGATGATGCTACGCTGATACTGATGAAGATAATGATGGAGGTGCTGAGGATGGTGATTGGTGGTGGTGATATTGATGGGTGACGATTATAATGACTTGTGATGATGGTAATTAGTGGTTATGCTGATGATGTGATGACTCTGGTGATTTGTGATGGGGTTGATGGTGATAGTGATAATGTAGGTATCATAATTATTCTGATTTTTGTTTTGTTTAATTTTTGAGGCAAGAGTTTTGGGGGGTGTTAGTAGGGGGTGGTAACACCCAGAGCAGTGTTTCCCCTTCTCATTTGAGGGGTGGAATGAGAGAAGGACTTGCCTGAGGGTGTACTGGGAGGAGAGGAAGGGCTGATATTGAGTTGTAAAGTGAATGACTTTTTTTTTTTTTTTTTACAAAAGTTTATTCCATGGATATAGGCCTATGGATTTTTCATTCTGTATATTATGTTGAACTTTGTAAAACACTAATGAAACTTTCACGAAGGTGATTATGGAAGTTAAATATAGAGAGGTCTCCCCATCTATCACAGGCATGAACCATAAATCAGCATAGGCAGAATATGTGCCAGAGATAAAATTTCAGGTCATGGGTTTTGTATAAAAAATACTAGAGAAAAATCAGTTGTTGAAAGGAAAAGATTCTTTTGGCTCAGAGTTTTTGAGTTCAAGCTACAATCAATTTCTCTCCTGGCAGCTTGGAAATAAATAAGCATGTAAATAAATAAATATTAAATAAACTGGTGACATGGTCTTGGAAAAGAGATAGTTATCTAAGGGTACCTCCAGGTTGCTTCTGTAGGATTAAAGAAATGTAAAGCTGACCCACTCAAATAAGAAGCTGAAAGGACAGTTGCAAGGAGAAGGCCCATGCAGGGTTACTGGTGAGCTCTTTTCCAAGACAGGACTTGATCAGAAAAGATGGAAGATCAAGAAGCAGACAACAGGGAAGTTTATATCCATATGTATATCCTATGGTTAGAGCGTATCTTCCCATTGGTTTAAATACACAGCCTTCATTTTCCCTGTTTCCCTACGTTCCTCTACCCTTCTTTCCAAGTTGCTGATGGAGATGACAACTGGAGGTCTGAGGCTGGCGAGTGCCCCAGAGTAGAAATAGCAGAGCTCTTGATGGTGCCTGACAGAAAGAGTTTACAGAAATGAAAGAAGTCAGCCAATGGCCCAACCTAGGGTGAAGATGGAGGTCTGAGAATCCTGGACACAGATCCCTAGGGTGGCCGACAGACTGACAGGAAGCTAGAAACACCAGCCACAGAGACAAAGGACAAAATAAAATCAATATTAGTATAGACTAAGGACTCCCATCTAAGAGCTAGGAGTGGGCCACACTGCCCCTATTTCTCAGTCTCTCTCTCCTCCCACATTGGTCTTGCCCAGTGCATCTTCCTTTGGACAGGATCTTAGTTTGTCAACCTTTCAGTTTCTAATGATTTCAGTCTCCTGGTGAGTTAACCTGGGGAGCTTAGAGTAGTGCTTCTAAAAGGGAACCATCTCCATTAAGACTTTCCCTATTTGGTCAGCCCCAAATTTAACGGATTTCCCTGTAAGGGAGGTTCCCATCATCCCTCCAAGGGTATGACCTGAATACTATAACTTCTCCCAGTTTCCAACTCCTAAGTCTTTGTCAATTGCCCAGTACTGCTGCAGGCTAATGGATTTGCAGGGTCGCTCAAACCAACCACAACAAATGGACTGGTTTTATACAATGTATTTCTCATAGGTCATAAAACTCTGTCAAAAGCACCTATAATTATCTGTAGTTCCTTGGATTTGCCAGTTGTCTCTTTCTTTTCATTATTTTCAGAATACCTCGTTTTTCTTAATTTTTAAAATGCTTTTCAATAAATTAAAATTAAAATTGCATTAGGATTACAACAGCATTGATTTCAGCAGTGAACGGGCTTTAGTCCATTTCAACCCATGAATGCAGTCTGCTTGGGACATTCCTATCTTACCTCCCTCCTCATACTCCTCTTGGGCCCTTTTCTTCTTCTTCCTGGAAGGTTTGGTAAGGAAGCCTTTGATATAGCTTAGTTTGATAGGAGCAGAAATTGAGGGCTGAAATAATAAAAATTGTCTATTACTTCAAAACACTTCATTACAGTTTATTATAGCTAAGCTTTTGGAGAGTAATGTTTTTCATTATGATTTCCTGAGTTCTCTGGTTTACTCAAAATACTCAGACTTTCTGCTTATTTCTAAGATAGAAATTATATCACTTAAAGATAAGGCAGATCAAAATCTGCACTGAGCATATGTGGCCTCATCCTGCCTGCTGTGGTCTTGTGACGCCACAGGTTTGAAGCTCTAAAGAATGTACTTTGTGACATGAACAAATGAATATTTACCCCAGATGAGGACACCAACAAGAGAATAAAGAAATGGCTCCGTCCAAGTTGAGTTTGGGGAGCAAGAGAGTTTACTGGGGTCACTTGTAGGATCCTCAGTGACCTCATACAGGCCAAGTGGACCAACATAGAGGCCAAGCTGCACATCTGCTACATATGTGTAGAGAGTCTAGGTCCAGCCCTTACATGCTTTGTGGCTGGTGGTTCAGGTTCTGTGAGCCACCAATATGCCCAGGTTAGTTGACCCTGTAGGTCTTCTCTGGTGTCCTTAACCTCTCCAGCTCACTCAATTCTATGCCCCATGCTTCCACAAGACTTCCTGAGCTCCACTTGATGTTCAGCTGTAGGTCTCTGCATCTGTTTCCATCAGCTCCTAGATGAAGCCAGGGCATAGTTATGCTAGGCTCTTGTCTACAAGCATAGCAGAGTATCATTGATAGTGTCAGCGATTGGCTATCTTACATGGGATGTTTTTCAAGTTGGCCACTCACTGTTTGGCTGTTCCCTCTCTTTCTGTTCCTTCTTTATCACTGCATGTTTTTTTTTGAAGAGGTTATATTCTTTTCCTAATTTTTATTTTTTATTTATTATATTCAACACAGTATGCATTTTTATACCAATCATAAAAATGATGGACATGATATTAAATGAACATAAAAAGATAAAGTCTTTTTGTTTGTTTTGTTTTTGTAGAACTTACAATTTTAGCTCTTACTGTGGTACAAAGCCAAAACAAGAACAATTTTTAGACATTAGAGTTCATTGTAATAACCAAAGGATTTTATCTCCATAGTAGCTAAGAGTTGACAGTTCTGCTGTGCCAAGGAATGAATTGTAGGCACAATTATTTGGATACAGATTTCCTGTTATGGTCAAAGCTATTTGACTGGAGTGATTGTCATCATTCTCAGCCCCCAGGGAACAGGTTACATTCATTTAAGAAATAGTGTGTGTATTTAGATGGTATATTCATGAAGTCATTCCTCAACTGTTTCAATGAACAGTGGTTCTGCTTGTAGGGTGGCAAGGACAGTAGTTGAAGGTATGATTCTGGTTCATTGGCTGTGATGATTTGAAAAGCATTCATCTCAGAAAAAGAGTAACTTATACGGTCAACTTCTTCAAAATTGATACAATAATTATAAATATCAAGCAAAACATTCAGTCTCTCTCTTTGTTGTTCTCTTACAAGCCACCTCCCAATTTAATTGTCTACATTTCTTTTGGCTGTATAAACAACTTTGAAATATGTAAGCTGTTCTCAAAACCATGGTATGGTGTAAAAACATCAAATAAACAATCCTACTAATAGAGAGGCTGAGATAGGAGAAGCATGATTACAAGACCATTACATGGTACACAGCAAGGTACTGTCTCATACAACACTTGATCTTAGCCAAAAGGCCGAGAAGTGATACTGTCTCATATAAAACAAGCAGAAAGTGTATATGGATTGTACAATATTGGACACATTTCTCCAATTACCAAATTAGAGAGACCACTGGAACAGCCTGCCAATTTCTAATTCCTCGTATTTTTGAACTTCACTCGATTAGGATATGTTGGTAATATTAATTTTCATATTAAGAGATATCAAGGAAACATGATTGTTACTTCCTGTTATTTTTGTTGTTAGAGGTGGAATTATGTTGGTGTGGATTTGTTGAAAGATTACTTTCTTGCTTTTTTGAGGGTGTAGTTTTCCCTCCCTGCACACTTTTATAGGAAGGATGAAATTTAGGTTGAAGGTCTTGTGGTGAGTTGATGTCCCCCTCCCTCCACTGGATGTCCCACATGCGACAGGACATGGCCACCTCAGTCTCCACATTCCCAGCTGGTAGCAGTCTCAGCTGGGGACACCCCCATAGACTCTCCTGTGCCAGAGACAACCCTGATCAATTGCCATTCTCCTGCCCAGCCCTTTCTCACACCCTCTTTCCCACACCTGATCCCCAACCCACTTCTTCTCTTCTTCCCTCCTCCCACCAAGTTTTCTCCCTCCCTCAAATTCCAATGTCTATTTCATTTTCCCTTCTGAGTGAGACTCATGCTTCTGCCCTGGGACCCTCCTTATCAGTTTCTTTGTGTCTGTGAAGTGTGTGTGTGTGTGTGTGTGTGTGTGTGTGTGTGTGTGTGTATACATTTAGCACATGTATAGATATATATATAATATATATTTCACTTATACATATATATTTCACTTGTATGTATATATACATAAACTTCACATAGCATATATGTATATGCATGTATATATATATATATGTATATGTGTATACACGTAGACACACATACATACATATACACACTATATGGAGCACATAATTAAATACATGGGACCTCCTGAAACTGAAAGCTTTTGCAGTGCTAAAGATAAACAGGATAAAATGGCGAGTGTGTATGTGTGTGTGTATGTGTGTGTATGTGTGTATACATATAGCACACACATATATACATTTCACTTATATATACATTCACTTATATATGTATATTTCACTTATATTTCACTTATATATACATTCACACAGACATATGCATGTATATATACATATACATGCACATACTGTGTGTGTATGTGTGTGTGTGTGTGTGTGTGTGTGTGTGTGTGTGTTTACTTTATGGCTCAAGAGAAAAATTCCTGAGCAGAACGCCAATGGCTCATACACTAAGAACAACAGTTAGGAATCTGAAAAGGTTTTGCAAGGCCAAGGATAAATAGGATAAAACTACAGCCTACAGAATGGCAAAAGATGTAGGATTCACCAACCCTGCATCTGCCAGAGGACCAATATCAAAACTATATAAAGAACTCAAGAACTTAGACACCAACAAACCAAATAACCCAATCAAAAATGGGGTACAAAGCTAAATAGAGAATTCTCAACAGATACATTTCTGATGGCTAAAAAGCACTTAAAGAAATGTTTAACATCCTTAATCACTATGGAAATGAAAAAAGAACTCTGAGATTCTATCTTACACCCTTCGGAATGGCTAAGTGACCACACATGCTGGCAAGGATTTGGAGCCAGGGGAATATGTTTCCATTGCTGGTGGGAGGGCAAACTTGTACATCCACGTCGGAAATCAATTTGGTGGTTTCTCAGAAAATTGGAATAGTTCTACCTCAAGACCCAGCTATATCACTCCTGGGCATGTACCCAAAAGATGCCTCGCTATATCAGAGGGACACTTCCTCATGTTACAGCAGCTTTATTAGTAATAGCCAGAAACTGAAAAAAAAACCTTAGATGCCTCTCATCCAAAGAATGAAGAAAGAGTATGGGGTCTATTTATACAGTGGCGTACTACTCAGCTACTAAAAACCAAGACATCATGAAATTCGTAGGCAAATGGATGAAACTAGAAAATATCATCCTGAGTGAGGTAATCCAGGAAGACAGGCATGGTCTGGACTCTATAAGTGGATATTAGCCAAAAAGTAGAGGATTCCCATACTATAATTTATTCCTCTTTTAAGTCTAAAACAATGGTGCCACATAGTTTGCCTACCAAAGGTAAAACTTGAAATTTTGGGGTTAAAATACAGACTACCAGACAGCTCACAGAGAAGGATAGAACAGGGGAAGTTGTGGAAAATCAACAGCAATAGCAAAACCTCCAAAACAAAACACCGTTGTATTAAAGGACAAAGTAGCTCTAACAATGAGTGAGACAGAGGCCACTTACGATGTTGTGTGGCTGCGAAGAGAGAGCTCAGCCGGGATGGAGAGAACAGTGGATTTGTCCTTAGGTCACAAGAAATGAAAACTGGGGGAAACGGGAGCCATTGGCAAATCCTGGGTTAGGCAAATTGAATCATGTGGTGTGTAGAAAGAACTGTGAGTTTCTGCTCCGAATGTTTTCCATATCTTCCCTTTCCGTTTTCCTTTCCAGTGAGCGAGGAAACGAGTGCATAAGGAGTGTTGTTCCCTAAGCTTCAGTGCTGATGTTATCCTCTCTATGTGTCTGTTTTTAACAGTTAGGGAAATGCAGAGCCAAGTACAGATGCAAATGCAGCTGAAAACCTGCATATTCTGCCCTCTAAATTTCCCCGTAGTGGAGATTCAGAACTCTCTAATTCAAAGAGAGAACTGCTTTAAAGTCGGGATTGTAAAAATCCTCCAAGCTACTGCACATTAAGCAGATTTAAGCTCTTCTATGGGACCCGGAAACTGACAAATTTGGAGGCACACTCTGTATTCTTCGGTAAAGAAACAGTGGCAGGTATCTGAAAGGAGGCTGGGCTGACTATCATTCTCACAGTACCCAGTGCAACTTGGAAAACTAAAGTATCAGTGTCATGCGTGTGACTGAATAGGACGCAACCGGTCGCTCTTCCCAAAACATCAGGACATGTGGATGCTATAGAGAAAGTTGATCGGCTTTGCTGTAGGTGATCTTGGATTATGTGTGTTTGTGGATGTCGCACATGTCATGCACACACATGGAGGACAGAGGTTAGCCAGTGGGAGTTGAATTATTCCACCATGAGGGTTCCAGAGTCAAAATTAGGTCTTCAGGATTAATGATAAATGATCATTTTTTTTCCCACTGTAACTGTGGGAAGACAGACATAGTGCCACTCGCAAAATCCAATGTGTGATTCCAACTATCTTAATGAATTATGCTTTGATCTCCTAAGTATAATATAAGTGGATTATGATGCATGTCCTCATCGATTTCAATATCTCATTTTATCTCCTGAAGATTGTTGTTATGTGTGTACTTCTGACTACAATGGAAAGATGAACTCCATTTACGTGAGTGGCTACTAAAATATCCCAACGGGCAGGGGTGGCGCACGCCTGTAATCCCAGCACTTGGGAGGCAGAGGCAGGTGGATTTCTGAGTTTGACGCCAGCCTGGTCTACAGAGTGAGTTCCAGGACAGCCGGAGCTACACAGAAACCCTGTCTCGAACACCCCCCCCCAAAAAAGAGCCTGATAAAGTAGCCAAAACATATGCCTACAACTACAGGCATGTACTAAAATATCCCAATATTAAGAAAAAGACCAAAACAGAATAAAAAGAATATACCACAGTCTTTAATTTCATTGTGAACAAATTTCTAATGCCTACCTGAGGAAATATTTAATTATGTAGGATATTGTATTTCTTAAATTTTGTCAGTCGATAATTTCTCAGATACCTTTCTCTTTACCCTGCTGATTTGTCTCCAGTAGAAAAGCTGGTGTCACTGGTTATCGTCTCAGCCCTGGGTTCAGATTCATTCATTTCTGCCTCCAATCTAATAACTTAATATTCAGTTTCGAAGTCCCTCTAAGCACCTACTTTCTCCAATATTCTTAGAAGTTCCATTCTAATCATTTTACTGTTCCTGCCAATCATTTTATAAAACGTTTACATAACTCTATTCTGCAGACTTCTTTTAAAAGTCTCCTTGGCAGGATCTCATTTATTTGTGGTTACTGAAGACAGGTAAGCCTTGGGCATCCAAATATCCTCAGAGGCTATAGAGAAAGGTAAGGGTCCCAGGATGGTAGTGAATTCTAGTTTTTTGTTTTGTTTTGTTTTGTGTTTGTTTGTGTGTTTGTTTCCCCCCCCCGAAGTTGCTTAATCAGTTACAATCTGAACAACAAGGAGAAAGATATAAGCCAGAATCTTCCAGGAAGAGACCTGTGATGATAGTGTAGGGGAGGGAATGAAAAGATGCTGTAGCTTCTGGCACATTCTTTTCTACTCTGTCCTAGCCTATTTTAAGCCTAATATACTCTGGTGGTACCCATATCCCAAGCAGAACTTTTGTTTTGTTGTTTTGTTTTAGAGATTTGCTTATTTATTTTGTTTGCCAGTACTCTATATCTGCAGGAACACCTGCATGCCAGAAGGGGCATTAGATTCTATTGGCGATGGTTGTGAGCCAACATGTGGTTGCTGGAGATTGAACTCAGGACCTCTGGAAGAGCAGACCACTGAGTCATCTCTCCAGCCCAGACCTTTTGCCTTTTAATAGTGCATATTTTTTTTATTACATCTTGTCTTTTTCCCTAAGACTATAATATAATTTTATTATTTGCTCCCTTCTTTTTCCCCTACTAACTCCTTCCCCCATATAACTTTCCCTACTCTTTCTAATTCTTTTTATTTTAAACACTAATTGTTATTACAGGCACACCACACACACACACACACACACACACACACACACACACACTCTCTCTCTCTCTCTCTCCTCCTCCTCCTC
Organism: Apodemus agrarius; assembly: GCA_964023405.1. Lineage (NCBI taxonomy): Eukaryota > Metazoa > Chordata > Mammalia > Rodentia > Muridae > Apodemus > Apodemus agrarius. Next base: position 15,496,783 of record OZ030025.1, on the reverse strand, counting down.
TAGCTACTACTACTAAATATAATCTCCTTAGTCTGCATGATATTACTGTATTCATGTTTTCAGGGCTGACCATTTGGCAATCGAAAATCTATTGACATGCCCTTTCCTTGGGAAAACAATTTCTCCTGCTCTCAATACTCCTTAGTTGCCCTTTGTGTAGGGTTGAGGCCTCATAGGCTTTTCTTGGTCCACTCTGGTGCTTCGATTGCTTCTGTCCTTGTTCATCTCATGTCTAGGGAGTCCTGGTGAGAATTGATTGATGTGACTTCTGATATTTCTAGGAGATGCATCCTCACAGCAAACTCCCTGATTCTCTGGCTCTTACCATCTTTCTTCCTGCCCCTCCCGCCCCCACCTCTTCTCAGTGTTTCCTGAGCCTAAAGTACAGCAGTTGTTTTGTAGATATAACCACTGAAACTGGACTGCAAAGGCTCTCCATACTGAATGGTTATGGTTTTCTGTAAAGGTCTCCATCAGTTGCAATGAGAACTTTCCTTGATGAGTTATTACTACACTTATATGTGGCTTCTTGTTAAACTTAAAAAAAAATCACAAGGGAAAGACCAGTTCCATAATCTCTGACCCAAATTTGAAGCAATCTTTACTTAAACACTTACTAGGATGATGGACTCTAGCCAGGACCATTCTGGATTCCCAGAAAATGGCAGCGAATCACATTTTGCAGAGACTTAAAAAGGCAATCACAGAAGACTTCAGTATTTCCCATCAGGTCCTATCAGGTCCTATCAGGTCCAACCAGGGGCAAAGATATATCCTAATGGCTTTTCTGCTTTGTGTACCTCCTGCCTATATCCAATCAAGGGCAACCATATATCCTGGCCTATTTCCCGCATGTAGATGCAGTTGGGTCAATCATATTTAGAGGGAATAAAAACATGTGACTTATTATCTCCCATAAAAGGAGCCCTCAGCATTTCAAGAAGTACCTGTCCTTGGGCACGGAGTTTATAGGTTAGAGGCATTTTGTTTCCTTGATGTCTTAGGCACAATAGTTAACAGTTAAGACATAGTGTTGCCTCTCACATCATAAGTACCTATGTTCACAGTACAGTTAGGAATTATGCTGTTTTACTAAAGTGCTGATTGTAGATTCTCCTCCAAGAGCCACAGTTTCCCTAGCCCTGGATATTTGGTTAGGTTTTTTTCAGTACCATACAACTTTGTTGAGTAGGTCTTAAATCCAATTAGAAAGTTGTTGGGTATGGCCAAGTTATGTGTGACATAATTGTACCATTAGGGTAGCGGTGACATGCTGGTCATCATTGTGGCTGAGAGGCATGTAGCTGATAGGACTATAGGTTGCCCTTCTCCTTTGCAAGCTTGTACAGCATCTTCTGGTTCCATGAAAGCTAATCCTCAGGAGGGCGTTTCAGGGCAGACCCAGTTTAGGGTCCTTTGGGCTCTGTGTTTAAAATACATGGTATCTTCAGCCTTAGAGACTTACCTTCCACATCTAGGGGCACAAGAAACAGCAATAGCAATAAGCTGTATGTTTGGGGGAATCTTTTAAACAACATTGTCAACTTAACATAGGCCTTCTTTTTTCTGGTATTGGGGGTTTTATTAAGTGAGGTCTGGCTCTTGGAGGGGGAGTTCTTAGACAAGATGGGCAAAAATTCATTTAAACTATGTATATATATTTATATATAGCTATGCACCTTACAGAGCTTTTTAGTTAAATAGTTAATAGTGAGATCCTTATGAATTTTTCAGGTATCCTTACTAGTGTGTATTTTAACCTCCTTCCGTTTCTTCCCCCCATCACTAATTAGAGCCCCTCCCCCATTTCCCTGATCAGACCATTTGTACCCGGATATTTTTCTTTATATTACTCCCAACCCATGCTTCCATATCCTTTAAATATTCAATTTTTCCTTCCCCGGATTCTATATCTACTCAGGGCCATAATCATATATGAAGATTTAGCACTGAGAGTCCCAGGTGAGAAAGAAGTTCACATTTGTCTTTCAGTGTTTGGTCTACCTCACTCAAGATGAGCTTTTCTAATTCTATCCATTTAACTGCAATGCCATGATTTCATTTTGTTAAAAACAATGAATCGTATCCCTAGTGTATATTTACTGCATTTCCATTATCTTTTCAATCTGAACAAAAGGAGTGACAGCCACAGAATGTTGAGGCTGGTACTGCAAACCCGTCTGGGCTTATGCTCTTCCTCCTCCATGAGAAAAAAGAGAGTAATGTATGATTCATCTGTCGAGGTACACTAACTCTTATTTCTAAAAGCATTCACCAGATAAATAAGTGAATAAGCATTTGGCATTGGACCGAAATTAACGAGGCTCCTGGTGGAAGCCACTGATAATTATCACTAAGGCTGAAGTTTATGAAGTTAGTTTCACTGAAGTAAGGTTAATGGACAAAGTCATATGTGTCAAATTCGGGGAGATTGGCACTGAACCCTAGACAGGTCTCTTGCAGCTGTGTCAACATGAGCAGGAGAAGTCACCCCGCTGAGACCAAGGTGCTCACACAGCCTGTCGATGCATACTCAGTTACTATGCGTGCATAAGATGAGCTATATCCTGGACATTTCTTGAAGGATGTTGGCTCCTCCTTCAAGGATTCATCTGTCATCACTGTGAAATAAATAAATATATTGAGAAATTAGATACACCATGCATAGCTGCTACTTCTAAGAAATTCCATCCTTCAGTGAATTTTATTATACTCATACTATAGTTCCCAAACACCAGTTCAAGAGTTTTGTTTTGTTTTGTTTTTGTTTTATGCTTTTTTGAGTCAGGGTTTCTCTGTGTATCCATGGCTGTCTTAGACTTGCTACATAGACCAGGTTGATCCCAATCTCAGAGATGGGCCTGCCTCTGCCTCCTGAGGGCTGGAATTAAAGTTGTATGTCATTATACCCTGCTTAAGTCAGTTTCTTTATTCTGTTTCACAATTTGTCTTCATAGTCATGAGAAATTTCAAAGAATTCTATGTGTTCTTTGTCTCTGCAGATGTTAATTATTTACAGAGGCCTGTGTATATCTCTTTAGCAAGCCTTGATGTCCTTGTGTTAATTAATGTGCATAGATTAATGTAATGATATAATATTTCACAAAAATTAATCCTTATATTCAAGAGTTTCTACTTGACAGGAGAGTGATAATGGGTCTGGAAATCTGACTTCAACATATTTGGAAGAGATGATTTATATATATATATATATATATATATATATATATATACATACACATATATGTATATGTATGTATATATATATGTGCATTTACATATAGGCAAATTTAGTCTATGCCACAGGTATGGTTCTATTTCATCTATTTCATGGTCATTCAGAAAGTGTCACACAGGACACTTTGAGTTGTAAGAAAAAAATGTGCCTTTCAAAATCGGGTCCTAATTAGACTCTCTCAGAACTTCTGAGTTGTTTTCCCAAGATGATGTCCACACATGGGCAGGCAGCCTTTCAGGCTACTTTAATATCTAGATCTAAGAGCCACATATTTAAAATATTACTCATCTCCTCAAAGAGAAAGGTATGTGAAGAAAAACTGTCCTACCCAATAAATTAAAGATAATTTGATGTTAAGAAGATAAACTCAAGTCTAATAAGTCTCCATGAAAAGTTCTATCTTTTCTGTTTGCACAACTGTCTTTCTTAATTAATGTGAAAATTACAAGGGAGATAGAAACCAAATGGGTCTATTAAAGGAAGTTATGTAATTATATCTCTCCTACTTAGATGGGTGAGCTGCAATGAGAGAAGATATTAGGCAGCATGTCCTGTATTTGTTCTGCAGTATTGTTGTTTGCTTTGCGAGCCTTTCAATTAGTACATTTGTTTATTAATTTATGACTTCTCTCTGTCTCTCTGTGTGTGCGCATGCGCACATACATACTACACCCTCAGAGAAGCTTGTGAAAGTTGGTTTTCTCTTCTTTCCATGATGGTCCAAAACATGTCCATTGAAGCTTATACTCAACTACAGAGACACCATCATGGAATATATGGTGGAAGTAATTCCACAACCTTCAGTAAACGGAGGAGACCTGACTAGCATTTCTTACCATGCCCGTGAGAGTGCCACAGAAATTAGCTTGCTCCAAGACTGGCTTCTTCCATCTGCCGAATTGAATTAAATATATTTAGCCATGTTGAAATAATTTTATACAATTAGGTACAAAATGCTTAGATGAGTTTTAAACCTCCCCCAAAGCTAAATGTTAATTCCAAGTAAACGCACGATGTTATTTATCAAGCCAACATCCACTCTGTTGTCTAACCAATGCTGATCATGTTTTTAATTGTTTAAAATGCTGTGCTTAAACATAAAATAACATGGCATGTAACTCTCTATATGAATGTCTAATAATTTACAGAATGGAGTTGCATAAGCTAAAAGCCTGTTTATCCCATGAGGTGAGGATGGCACTTGGCCACAGTGTGGCTCCGTTCTTACCAACTGCTGCAGAACTCATACCCTGGAGACTAGAGTGGTGTTTGTTTCTTTGCACAACACATTCTGCAAGGAGGTGGTAGGTATTTCAGCCAATGCAAGCTAATCTTGAGAAAGCCAGAATAGTAGTAAACTTGTGTTTGCTTTGTTTTAACGGTGAGAAAGGAAGACAAGGTTCTGCACGTGGTAGTCAGTGCCGAGGGAAGGTACTAGATTCCAACACTGGTAAGTCACCTGAAAAAAAAAAAAGGAGGCATATTCTATATCATGAAGTGAATTAACTAAAAATATGTCATTTGTGTTATGGTCACATGAAAAACTGCATATAAACTCTGTATATCAGGGGGCGAATTAACTAAAAATACATCATTTGCATTATAAACAAACAAAGGAATTAATGAATTGGATTTGCACGGTTACAGTTACGGGACATCCTCATTCATGTCTTCATCTGTGCAATTCTCCTTAAGTCTCCCACTCTCTTCCCTCCTAATCCTAAAGTCATTATGTTATGATGCTCAGCCTTCAACAGTGCGTGCTCTGCGAAGCAGGATAATAGTTGTTCATCCGATTTTAAGCTGCTTCTGTAATTCTTTATCATGTAAACGGATGACAAGACCCTGCAACAGTACATCTGTGATGGAAAACACATCTCTCTCTCTCTCTCTCTCTCTCTCTCTCTCTCTCTCTCTCTATCTATCTCATCCCTACCTTTCTGTAGCAAACTTACAAAACAGCTTTGGGAACTGTAGTTATATAAAAACGTGAATTGGATTGCCAGTGGGATAATTCAGACTTCGCATCTGAGCAGCCAGCTGTTCCCAGTGGAGAGTCTGTGTCAAGTGTTACTACAGCACGGCAGGAGGAGGTGTCTAGTCAGTGTTAACATCTCGCACTCTGACAAAGGAAAGGTAAAACCCAAAAGAGAAAGTCTGTCCAGAGAAAGGATGTCACTGGATTAGTGAGTAATCTGCGATTGTTAAATGTAGAGGTCTCTGAGGCACTCTGGTTAGCTAAAGCTGAGGGATGAGGCAGCCATCACTGTAGACTTCTGTCTTACGGTCTAGGTGCCTTCCTCTCCTCTTCATGCCCACAGAAGTGTGCCATGGACAGAGGCAAGTAAACTGTCTTAGTAGAGCAGGAAAGAATAATTGTACAAATATGCGACATTTTGTTATCCTCTTATAATGCATATATACCTTGAAAAATACTTTAGCTTATATCTGTCTGAAGGAACAGTTTTTCAAGGGGGTAGGGGCAAATATAGCCATGCAGGTAACTCGATCCTACTAGGAATGCTTAAAACCCCAACTTTTGTATTTTTTCTGCCTTTTCTCATTATAAAGCCAATAGAGGAGATCTCATTAAATTCCCAGATTATAGGGGGTAGAGAGATTGCTTAACAATGGCCAAGAGAAGTAGCTGTAATTGCAGAGGAACTGGGACTGGTTTCCGGATCCCACATGGTGGCTCACCAGCAACTGTATCTCCAGTATTAATTATCTGGCACCCCGCCTGGCCTTCATATATACTGCATGAAGGTGGTTCATAGACATACGTGCTAAGAAAATACTCATTCATATAAAGTGAATACATTTTAAAGAAATATCTAGATTTTCATATTATGAATTGAATTGTCCTCCAGAATGAGTGATAGGTTGTATCCCTAGCTTTCAGGACTATAAGACAAACAAATGTGGTAATATACTTTTTATAAAGATAAGCACTTAAGAGAGAATCATTATTGGTTGGTTGGTGTCTGTTTTAATTAGGGTTTCCATTGCTGTGAAGAGACAAACACCCTAACCAAGGCAGCTGTTATAAAGGAAGACATTTAGTTGGGACTATCTTACAGTTTCAAAGGTTTAGTCCATTATCATCCTGGCAGAAAACATGGCTCCTTGAAGGCAGACACGATGCTATAGGAGCAGAGAGTTCTACATCTTGACCCGAACGTAGCCAGGAGGAGACTATCTTCTACAGGCAGCCAGGAGGAGATCTATTCACACTTGCCAGATATGAGTGTGTGTGTATGTGTGTGTGTGTGTGTGTGTGTGTGTGTGTGTATTTATATATGACCTCAAAGCCCTGCCTCCACAATGACATACTTCCTCTAACAAGGCCACACCTCCTCCATTAAGGCCACACATCCTAATGGTTCCACTTCCCATGGGCAAAGCATATTCAAACCACCACAGTGTCCTTATGAAAGGTAAGAAAGGGATAATTTTGGCATTAGTCAGCAGGCAGGAAGAAGAACAAGGGAAGAAGACATGGGGTTCGGGGAATGCCTGTAGCCAAGCAAAGTAGAGGCTCTCCAACAAACACAAAGCAGAAAGGCAGGCAGACAGACAGACAGACAGACAGCTACTGGTAAATACCTTGATCTTAAACCATTTAATACTATAAAACATTTTTTTTAAAACTGAGAGAGAATAAAAAATGAGAATCCTGTATAGTTCTTTTAACATAACTGAAGTAAAAATACCAGAATAAAATCAAAACTAATAAACTAATCAACTTACACTGGTTGAGTGATAGGCCCATTTATATTTGGTAAACCAGGCCATCATAGATCTGCCTGCTGTCTGGTGACACAGCCTAGACAAGCTGATTTTATTTTAAAAATTTAACAATATATACTTAATTTTTGTTATATGTCTCTTAGCTTTGTAAATTCCTAATTAGGAAATGACAGAATCAAGAGTTCAGATTATCAGCCTGATTATTTTGTCCAGTTTCTTTGTGTATTAATTCTTGTCTGAATGAATAGTATCAAGGCATAAGACAAGAAGCCTATCCCAGATGACAACACACAGACCAGACACATAGACACACAGACATGCAGCCACACACAGAAACACACACAGACATAGACACATGGACACAGACACATACACATACACACAGACATATACATATACATATACACACACACATATACACACACAGATACACAGACACACAGATTCACACAGAGACATATACACAGGCATATACACATAGTCATACAAACATACAGGCACACCAACATAGATACACAGACACATACACATAGATAGCACACTGACTCACAGACACAGACATACAGACCAGAAAAAGATGCACACACAGACATGGATACATAAACACCACTAACACAGAGACACACAGACATATAGACCCACAGACAGATACACACACAGACATAGACACACAGAAAGATACATACACATAAACATACATAGACATACGCCTACATCCACACAGACATACAGACACACATAGATACACAGACATACACATGGACATAGAAACCCACAGATGGATATAGACACACAGGCATGCACACATGAGACTTTGAGTTGCAGAGAGAATGTCACAATAATATATTATGTTGAGCAACAATATTACTTTGGGACTATGGAGATAGAGGAAGCAGAGATAAGTAAGACTGCACCCTTCTCCCTTCTGTATCTTAAATAAAATGCAAGAATAAATTACTGTGTGTGCATTCAGTTAAAGATGCTGGTAACTGTTTGGATATGTGCCATCCATTAAACCCACAGAGATCATATCCTGTTCTCCAGACATCAGATATGCACTTTTGAATGAATGGGTCTTCAACTTTACAATAGTACTCATTTTGATAACACTAAGTGAATAAACTGGAGTAATCTTGCCTTGCTCCTTTAAGTCAATGCTTAGAAAGTTACATGGCTAATTAATTAGTCAGACACAACAGTAGTAGTATCCCCAAGTAGAAGAACAACATTCCAGTTCAGTGTCATGTATTGTGACTTACTAATGTTGTTAAACAGGGCACCAGGGCATTGAATGCATAAGCAGAAAATGATCTTAAGCAAATTTCACGTTGAATGGCTGTCTATAAATTTAAGATGCACATTTATTGATCCGGACAGCTCTCAGTCTAAGAGCTCATTTTCACAAAAGAGTCTTTTCAGGCTGATTAGCTATTTTGCAGGCTGCTGTCAATCACAGGGAAGCTGAGTCTCAGTTCCAGTTAGCTTCATTCTGGGATGTATGGATGTATGTATGCATGCATGTATGTATGTATGTATGTATGCATGCCTGTATTTATGGTACTTTTACCACATTATTGATTTTATTTTAATTCCTCCATGATGAATTGGGAGATGATAAAGAGGAGTTATTCCTTCAATTCCATAGTATGAACACCAACACACTTTATAAGAAGCGTGCAATGCCCCTGAATGTATTTCAGCTCTCTATAAATTACATTGTTAGTCAAGTTGCAAATGCTATCTTTCTTAGGCTTTGCAGAGTTATGGTATGGTTCAAGTTGTTTACTAGCCACAGTGAGAGTACTCTGAAATTAACAAGAAATACCTTCTTTCTTATAAGCCAAAATGTCCTTAACTGAAATACCACTAAGAGAAAGCATATAATGTAATGTGATCACATAAACACAGTGTGTGCTCCACCTATGAATAAATAATATGTATTTACAGAGTCGTTACCATGTAGCCTTTTCTACATGTAAAGAAACATGTGAGTAACATATCTGAGGAGGTGAAGCTTCCTTCACATCCCCACCATAGGAAAGGCAGCTGGCTGCGGGTTTTCATAAAAACCATATAGTACACATGTTTTGGCATGTGACTTTTTGACATAGTCACACTGATTTATGTGAGCTGTGATTCTGTTTTTCTCTTTTAAATGCGTGGCAACAAAACCCATACATCCATTTTATGGGTGTCTACCTATTTTCCATGCCATTCCAAAGGCTTCCTTCAAAGCCCGCCCAGTCCACTCTACAGATCAAATCCATAATTGAAATATTCTTACTTGGTTGAGGGATTCCTTTACAATTCGGCCACTGATTGATTATTTTTAGATAAATTTAAAGGTATTTATTTAATTTTGAATTATGTGTGTACAAGTTTGTGTGCAATCCTCTGTGTGTGTGTGTGTGTGTGTGTGTGTGTGTGTGTGTGACATGTGTGTAGGTGTCTATGGAGGGGTGGAGCCAGGTGGAACCTGGTACTCATTGCCTGTGAAGGAAGGCTCAGCTTCTAGCTCAGGAAGACATTTGGCTTCAAGGCAATTAGACAGAGACTGATGGAGAAGTACACCAAATGCACTGTTCTGGTCCCTTAAATTTAAGTGCATGTGCATATTTATCTCAACACACACACACACACACACACACACACACACACACACTTATACAGTTAATCAATGGTGCTCTATTCACAAAGTGAGTTACAAAGAAGAGTGAAATAATGTCCCACTGGACTGACTTACGAAATATCAGAGGCATTGAATATTAAGTTAAGGTGCCTGTAGCTCAAATTCTCACTTCCTCTTTGGGTTAGAATTTAATATACAATACTGCAACTTACTAAATTGCGACTACCATTAACTGTTCAGAATGAGTTGATAATCTACACAGTTTAGTTTGACGAATAGTAATGGCAACATATAGATATATTAGATTCAGGAAAAAAATTAAACCAAGCTTTTTATTTAAAATAAATATTATCTTGTCATATTTCTCAAAACCATGTTTGATTACCACTGTAATGCTATTAATCTATTTAAAAGAATGTAGACTTTACTGGGTTCCCATGGGATGGAAAATAAATATTTAAAATACTGTGTATTAATTATACTTGAACTAAGAATTTCAATGTCCTCATTGAACATTTGGAGAATTAGAATAGGAAATGATAAGGAGAAAATAAGTGTTTCTATGCAACAGTACCTTTTATATCACATTGGCAGCTGTGAGTTAAGATTAGAATTTCCTTAACAATTATTAAGGGATATTGTCAAATGAAATTCAAAGCTCACATATGTCATGCCATAGAAGTCTTGTTCCTATAATTTTTACCTCAGGACTGTGGACTTTGTCTTTTTCACTCTCCAATGAGGTTTATATTTGCTAAGTTGTATTTTTATAATCAGTAAATTATTGAATACAGGGTCCTATTGACAAATTGATATTCTCTTCATGGCCTAGTATCAATGTGTCTTAGTTAGAGTTTTACTGCTGTGAACAGACACCATGACTAAGGCAAGCCTCATAAAGGACAACCTTTAATTGGGCTGGCTTACAGGTTCAGTCTATCATCACCAAGGTAGGAGCAGGGCAGCATCCAGGCAGGCATGGTGAAGGCAGAGCTGAGAATTCTACATCTTTATTTGAAGGCTGCTAATGGAAGTCTTGCTTCCAGGTAGCTAGAATAAGCATCTTAAAGCCCATACCTACAGCGCCATGCATACTCCAAAAAATGCCACACCTCCTTGAACAGGGCCACACCTTAGCATAGTGGCACTCCCTGGGCTGAGCATATGCAAAGCATCACACAATGTATCAATTGTCATTATCATGGTGCCACAGAGGCAACTGTTTTGCTAAGGCCTCATTACAGGGTTCACTTTCCAAGATGAAGGGTAAAGACATCATACACAGCCAGATACCCACCAAGATAAATGGGCATCTCTAATACAGGACGAAGATGTGTCTATGTCATTCCTGTTGTGGATCTTGATGTCCTCATACCTGGCTCTAGCATGTTGCTATTGTGATCTAGAAAATACCTTGTAGTTTCAGAGATCTATAGTGAGACATGATATCCGTGAGTTATAGGAATGACTTGTAGAGTGCAGATCTAGTTCCATCATAGATCAAAGCATATCTGTGACTTCAGGCAATCCTGCCTCACGAGGGACACAGTCATTGTTGAGGTAAAAGCCACACCTGCCTATGTACTGGACAAGCTTCTACAGTCTCAATTATAAACCTTGAAGCAAATCACTGTCCCAGTAACATCCATTAGAACATACTGAAGATGTTCTAATACCATCTACCCAAGGACACAGCCCATGCCCCTGTTCACAGCTCTGTATCTTTAGATGCATGCAGAATATCAGTTGCCAAACCATCTGCTTATAGAACCTGAAGTATGATCTTCTCAGCCTGAGGAAAGGTCAACAAGAAGTCTTTTCCTGTCAGAACAGTCTGAAAAGCTAAAGAAGATGCTTGATCCTCCAAACACAGGGATTCTAATGAGAAGCTGCATGAAACTTGACCAGTGTCCCATCCCTAGGAAATTAAGACCTGAACTCAGAATTAATATCTTTACAAAGCTCAATGGCACACATACACACACACACACACACACACACACACACACACACACACACACAATGACTGAAGTGGGGTAGGAAAAAAAATTCTAACCAAACCAAATTTAATAAAAAAATATAAAAGCCTTCTAGATTCAAATGTTTAAAGACATTATAATAGACTACATACTGAAATTTATCATTATTTGAGATGCTCATGGGTAAAACAGCTCATGTCATTCATTCTGTAGGGGCTTCCTGGAAATTCAGTCCTCTGTCTATGTTCTCAGAAGATGTTTTGGGAAACATGTCCTTGAGTTATTGCATCACTGATGGGCAAATGTAACAGGTGTCCTTACTAACTAAGACGGTTATATGTAACTTAATACTGAACACAGAACCATTGGAATGGATCTTATTACCCTTTTCTGTGTATCATTTGAGTGAGAGGACTGCCATTCATCAATATATGCCTACCCTGCGGACCATTACTACAATAGTAATTTCTTTGCAAATATGGCTAATGGAATTTTTGATGCAATCGGTACTCTGATTTTCAATTTTTGAACATCTGAAAGGTAAATATCACCTTTAACCCCCAGCTTTAGGATTTTATCCTATGAAAATTTGCATAACTTGAAGACATTATTTCCCCTTCAGAGAAACACTTTGCCATGTATCTCCCATATTATGGTTTGATTAAACAGGTTTACAGAGGATGAATAGCATAGGTAATGTCACACATACTTAAACGTCTCAAACTCAGCAAGCAATGTTCTCAGAACATTGTACTGTACACACTTAGTATTAATTAACAAAAACATGTTGTTTGGAATTTATACTAAAAGCTTTTTATAGCTACCCTCAAGCCCTCACTTTGACACATATCTCATTCTTAACAGCTTGGAACTATCACTTTGTCCCTAAATGTGTTTTTCACACACATGCCATTGGGCAGCATGTACAAGCTGGGGTTGGCTTATTTGCTCTTTTTCTCAATGCAACCCAGTCAGATGGATCTTGTCTGTTTTGTCTACTGACAAAGGTAAGTGTGTACTGAACACTAAGATGGTATAAGGTGGGCGTTAACATGTGTTAAGAATGTCACTCTCCTCTGTGAAGGGCTGGCTAAGCAAGATAAAGAGAGAACGAAGGACTAGACCAGAATCCAACAAGAGGGTGACGACACAAGAAGATAACAAGCTCATAGGAAGAACCTTCCATGTCACCTGCTCTGGGCTTCTTCACAAGAACTGATGGAAGGCAGAGTGTAATCTAATCTCAAGAATTAGAAGGATGGATTCTATGTTTTCTGACTCATGACCTCAAGAGTTCTTAGGTAGGTAGTTTAGGGGAGATTAGGGTCACATCACCAAATGTAGCTTTAGGATACTGGAGATTATATTATTGCTCAGTCTAAGACTCTAAGGGCTATGGAGGAAGTTCAGTAGAGTCGAAGACTAGTTGGAGTTCGACTAAGGTTTAACAGAGGAAGGATTTTTGATTGCCATTGTTGATTGCCTCTTTTCTATTGAATGGTGTGCTTTGTTAACCATCTTCTTGCTGTCTAGATTGCAGCCATTTTAGCTATCAGGAATACAAAGATACAATAAACATCTGTATGTTGGCTTCATGTGTGTGTGTGTGTGTGTGTGTGTGTGACTTTAGATTGCAGTCTACAGGCTAAATTCCCAGGAGTGCAGTTTCCAGAATGCCCAACAATGGTGAGCTTAGCTTAATGAGCTTAATGACAATCATCACAGCATTTCCTCCAACATCTGTGTCACTCCATATTCCTAGAGACAATATGTGAGTGACCCTGCCCCGCCTCAGGTTTCACAGCTGTCATTGCTTTTCATTAATTTTAACCATTCTGATAAATGTGTCATGATATATCTTTATAGACATCATTTAAATTCCTCTGATGGATAATAAAGTTACACTCTTTTCATGTGCAGATTTTTTTCCCATCCACCTCTCCTCCATGATGAAATATCTTTTTATGTTTTTTGACACATTTTCCAGTTGGATTTTTTTTCTTCCCTGTTTTGATTTGGAGTTCAAGATCTCTTAACACAATTTGCATATGCTCTATTTATATAAAAGCTTACCGTTGGAGATTTTCAGATATTTATTAAATTTATTATTTAGTACTGATGGTCAGGAAAGCAGGGGAGCTGTGAACCAACAATCCTATAAATAGAACATGGTACATCCATTGCTGCACCGTGAGGACAGAGTAAGAGTCTGAGATGGTGCTAACTGAAGCTCTGCTTATTTGGAAAGTTTTAGTCCATGAATTTTTCTCTCCCCACCTACTTCACAATCTCTGAAGATTTAGCCCTGTCTATGTGGTTTTAGTCTGGTGTGGAAGAAGGAAGTGTGGGTGAGATTAAAGGCTGAGTTCTACCCTTAACTTTGGGGTCTATTGCTTTAAGATTTTGGAGTAACATGAAATAGAACTATAGGGATTTTAGTCTATATATAGCAACAGAGTTTGGATCTTAAGATAATAAAGTGTTGTCCAGGTTTGGGGGTACATTTGAGACCCCGAGAGATGATTAATGTGAGTCAAAGTCTAGTTTGAGCAATGGAATGAGCCTTGTCTTTGCTGTCCCCACCAAAGATAATATAATTTACTAGCACTTAAACGTTCAAAATACCCGAATTTTGTTAATTTTTATTTAGCTTTCTTTCTTGTGAAGGTGAAAGAGTAGCAAAAATTTAGAAAATGAATGTTGGCTAATTTACAAGTCAAATGTCACTTGAAAGAACTTGCTTGCAGTGGAGGACTAAACAGACACACTGGATTTCATGAAGTTTGACCTTGATCTTACCTTTCAGATCCCATTAAGTTACTTTCCCAGGCTCTTATTGATATGCACCGTGCTGCTAAGACAGTCTCTACTGTTCTTTAGCTAATTTAGCTTCATTCTCATAATATTTCTATATAACTTTGATCTGTCTTCTCGGGATTTGATTTGTCCTTCCGCGGTGGAGCTCACTGAGCCAGCCACCACCAACTTTTTAATATCCCTTAAATCTAAGTTTTTATAGTTGGCCGCAATTTATATAGAGTCTCTATTAGCTGATATGAGATTAGAGGGGGGGGGGCAGTTCCTGAGACGTGCTGCCCACATGACTGCATCCTCACAAAAGTCTGAAGTCGTTATTTCCCCAGAATGGGCGATCTGTCTAGCTGTATTAAATTTTGGCTCACCTTCTGGCCACACAGCACTAAATATCAAATATTATGAATCCCAAGGCATCTGGTCAGATATCCCTATAAAAGAACAACTGCCTCTGATCCTCCTTCTCTCTAACAGATTTTAAAATTTATAGGGAAGAGTGGAGTGATAAAAGTAGCAACTGTGTGATTTGCAGAGACAGGGGAGTTAGCGGGAGAAGCATGCATTGCAGGTTCCTTGAAGAGCTTCCAGGAGAGCGGCAGGCGGATGGATGGTGCTGGGCAGGATGCCACTGCTCGAAGTCATGTTTCTTCTCTTCCCTCCTGAAATTTGTTATTGATTGATTATTGGGTGGTTAGAAAAATACGTGTAAATCAATAGCTGCAGGGTGTAAGTATTAAATAAGTATGGATACTTTCCATAGGTGAAGAGTATAAAGCTCAAGATTTAAAGTTACCTCTCAGTGTAGAATTTCTGTGTTTTTTTTTCAAGCAAATAAATAAACGGAATGGGTGTGTTTCTGATAATTCCTTTTGAAAGGAAGACACGAGAATGCTTGATAAGGTCTCCTTTATGAGATCTGGCACTTGATGTAGTTCATGAATTAACCGAGACATGTCTACATTGACATAGGTGGAGGAGTTCTTTGATCTGAATGCTACTGCTGATGTTTGGAAATCAGCTCTCAAGCTTTCAAGCCTGAGAACTTTTATCATTCTGAGACATTGTTCTGAGAACATAAACCTTTTGTTTGTGTAGACTAGCTCTCTCTCTATGAAGACAAAGACAGATTTTCAGCCCAGAACTCTATAAATAATTATTAATTAGTCCATGGATAAATATGCTGAATATTTAGTTATTAATATTATTTAGCATTAACTACACAGTAGAAAATTTAGTTTAATGGAAGATGGCTGAATCCTAGAATCTGCTTCTGTATTCAATCCTCTGAATGTGTGTTTTGTTTTTACACATATATGTGACATATTTACTCTTTGATAGATTCATAGCCAGAAAACACAGAGTTGCCATTTGGATTATATGATACATCTCCGTGTCGGGGCACCATACCCAACCTCGTCACACTGCAGTGTGTTAAGGGTAGTTTCAGTGAGGAATCTAAGACCACCAGCAAGCCCCTTTTTGGCATCCTGTTTTGTTACAATGTATCTATTCAACTCTAAATGATCTTTTTACCTTTGAGGATTGTGTAACATCCCCTGCTGGTCTCTGGAAGTTGTCACTGAGTTCAGCCAATGTTTCAGACTTTGTGATCTTTCTTTACACAAAGTTATGCCACAATTCGGAACCTCAGAGGATGTGACTCTGCTTTTGACCATTGGAAAGAGGAAATATAATTTTGATAATGAAATGGAATTATTTTGCCAGTGAAAAACCTCCCAATAAATAAGAGGGCTCCCCAGAGTGTCCAAACCATTCTTGGACAACTCTGGGTTAAAAGGGCATGTGCAAAAATCTTGTATCAGTGCCATAACTAGTGACCATTCCAACATTTACATGTTAAAAGTACAATTGGTGTCGAGGACAGGAAAACTGTAGTTGCCTAGTTTGGGTCCCTTGCCATGAATTATTTTTAGAATCAATTGAAGCAGATCAAAGAAGCATTATCGTAACTGTCTTTTATGCTGGATTGATAAAAAGGTGAGAATGTCAGTGTTAAATAAATGAAACTGAGAGTTAAAGGGTCTAGTATTTCTTTGTTTCTATATTTATTTAAAATTAATAATAGTAATAAGATGCTTATTCATTGTTAAATCCATCACACATAAGATCACACCATTGATCAGTTTTTCTTTTTTAAGATTCATGCTTGATGGATGCAATAGAACAGAGAATGCTCATTCTCAAATATTTTGATTCATTCGTTTTAGCTCTTAATGTCCGTAATACAACATAGCACTGGAATAATCTCCAACTGGAACAAAGGGTGTGCATGCAAAAGATGATGCATTCATTACTAGACAACCATAGATGGATTGATGCCCAAGACTAAGGTTACCTGGAAAATAGAGCAAAGATATATTCACCAGAGTGAGCTGGGATTGTAGCAGAGAGGCAGATGCGGAATGTGTGCTCATAGGTGGTTGACTCAGAGCCTGACTGTGGCAGATACAAGCACACTGTTCCATCTGCATGTCAATAGTTTCTCATAATATTCCTATCAATGTGTACAGTCATTCTTGCATGGTTACAAAGAGTCTCACCCACAGATGTAGATTATTGTTTATTGCTTTCCATAACTCTTAAGAAAGATCATACGACTAATCACCAAAATGATTGGCTATCACCTCTGCATACAACTTTGTCAAGAATAGGCTAGAATGTATGCTGAACTTGGCAACAGGCAGTCATAAAAGGAGTTAAAGATGTAGGGAAATGCTAGAAGATTTATTTCTCTCTAATCACTCTTTTACTTCCAGAAGTTAACAAATTGCCATTGTCATCTGGGTCTCCTGTAGAGAAGGAAGAAATTTTATTTAATCATTTCTCCTTCTGTTCTTCTGTTTGGAGAAATCTGGTGACTAAAGATGATAAATCACTCAACCAAACTTCCAAAGAAGTAGGAAGCAATATTTCTTCTACAGCCTAGACCTGGCCTCCTGTGGGTAGGAAAACGTATTTAAATTTAACACAACCCATTCTTCCAGCTGCCAACTGTATTTACAAAAGGTGCTGAGATTCTTAAAATAAAAGACTCCCAGTGGTACCCAGGATGGCCCAGCAATGCTTCCACTTTGGTGCCAAACAAGGATGACCTAGAAGTGCTTTCTACCTTGGTACCACAGCAACAATGAGCCAGTAGTACTACCTTCTTTGAACCTGCAAGAAGAGGCCACTAATATCCCACAGCTTGGTACCCAGCAAGAATAGTTCAGCAGAGCTTTCTGCTTTGACACTACAGCAAAGTTGAGTCAGAGGTACTCTTGACATTTGATTTACTGAAAAATTAGAGATATTTGTTATTCACACATAGAAGGCAAAGTGTCTGCAAAATCCCTGTGGAAGCACTTAAGGCCTGATGATTGAATTATTTGTAGGAAAATCCTGGAGATCCAGTCAACTACCCATCACTGCCCAGGCACAATATCACAAAGTACATTCTGGGACCGTTACTGTTCAAGGTGCTTTGTGATAACAAAAGAATCCACGGGACAGATGAGTGGAAGATAGAAAGTCCTACATATCTCAAGAGCTGCCTTGAAAAATAGCCCATTGAAACAAACCTGGAATACCAAATAATAAAGCCAGGCTATCAGATATTTATACTTCTAAAACATTTTTTTAAAATAATCATCATTTAAGTATCCAGTAGTCACTGTTCTCTTGAAGAAAAATGAATAGTAGAAAAAGTGAACTCCTTTCATGTCCAGAGTTCTCTTTTCTTTTTGAGACAGAGTATCACTATGTAGACTAGGCTGGCTGTGGACTCACAGGGATCCATTTCTCTCCCAAGTGCTGGGATCAAAGGCATGTACCATCAGGCCCAACTCAAACATTCTTTATTTTTTTTTTAACTGAATCTTCTTGGAGCCTCATTACTGCTTTAGAGAACTGTATTTCACACCTTATGAGATACTTCCCCTTTAGAATGGCTTTGGGAAGTGTTAATGGTGTGTTACCTGCATGTAAATGTTCTGTGAGTTCTGCCCAAGCCTCCTCCAGAATGGCCTTCTAGACCTCTTCAAGACAGTCTAGAAACTCTAGACTGTCGGCAATGGGCAGATCCATTGTCATTCATTTAGCACGCATTTCTGTCTTTGAAGCAATGTTAAACACCCAGTCCTTTCAAGGTGATACCACCCTTGTCCTGAATTATTTCCTGAAGATGTATGTAGCTTGCTAACTCTGAATGAAGCCAAACTTTGGATCCGTGCCTAGGAAAAGCGATGTCTTTATGGGACGACACAATGATTTACAAAATGAAAGAAGAGTTCATATCTGTCCTGGGAAGATACTCATGGGTGCTTTGTGAAGCCTACCATGTCTCTCTATTGACTGTAAAAATAATGTTCAGAGCTTATAGCTAAGACATGAAACTATACTGTTTAGGTAGCATTTGAATTTGTAAGTAGAAATAGACTATCTGAAGACAGAATTTCCCTGTATCAAACTCAGCTCTTCACAGAATGTTTTATAAGAGGAGGAGAATGTGATGTACATCTGTATTTGACATTATCTGTGATCTCTATACCTGGTGTGTGTGTGTGTGTGTGTGTGCGTGTGTGTGTGTGTGTGTGTGTGTGTGTGTGTGTAGATTGATTCTCTGCATGGCCTGTGCACACACAAGACATTCTAGATACCAGCATAGATTTATATAAAGTTTAAGAAATTACCTGAGGGTGGGTTGCTTGAAGGATATATCATATTTCAATCTCCACCCCTGTTCAAGAGGCCTTTAAAATGTATTTTATGTTGGAATAGATTAGCATCCTCTTCTCTCTTCCCTGTCTTGCCTCCTTTGAACTTCTCCTGTGTCCCCTGCTCCACTCTCAAGTTAAAACCTTTCTTATTCTTTGATTATCATTATAATATGCATGTATATATGTACATACACAAATAGATATAGATAAATCCTGCTGAGTCAGACTCTCTGTCTTTCTCTGTCTCTCTCTCTTTCTGTGTGTGTGTGTGTGTGTGTGTGTGTGTGTGTATCCTATAGCTTCATAGTTGACCACTCTACATTGGCCAAGGAATAAAGGGGCTCATTACTTGGAGAAGCAGTCATTATTTGCCTGTAGTTGTTTGTCTACTACGGCTGGGACCCTGCAAAATTCCTCTTCCCACGTTACCATTCTATTGGCATTACTATTACACCAGTCTTATTTACTGTTTACACAGGCATCCTAAGGAGAGGCCATTTCACTGCCGACTTCCTGGTGTTCTGGCTCTTACAGTCCTCCTGTCTTTCTTCCCCATTCTTCCTCCATGTTCTCTGAGCCACAGACCCAAGAGCTGTGTAGATGTCTCCAGTGAGGCTGGGTGCCCCACAATCTGTTGATATAGGACTTGAGTCCAATCATGGTTCTTTGTGATGGTCTTCTATGTGGTAAAGAAAGCTTCCTTGATGAGAGGTGGTAGTTACATTTATCCAGGAAAGGTGGCTTGCACACAGAGGGCATTCATACGCTACAGGTCTGGATGTAGCTAAAACAGTTTCCAGCCAACACAGAGTAAGAGTGTAATGGTGCCATGTGTTGTTATTGATTTGTAAAGTAAGCAAACATACATCCTCGTAAGCGGATAATATAACACCAGTTTTGCTTATGAAATGCCAACAGGGCAAGGTCTGAACTGAAGAAAAAAGGGTTTTACAGTATTGTTGTAGACTTTCTTTGTAACGTTTAAAGATGTTTTGTTCATAAAATAATAAATAAATGCTAATATTGAAGTTCCTAAGAATTGAACCCCATGCTTCCAGAGAGAAGTGGGACCTTTATCAAAATCCATAGGTGCTTGTGTGAAGTTTCAGTTTAAAAACAGTTTTAAAGAACACAGGAAGGGAAGGAGAAATTAACTACTGGCTTTAAGCCATTCCATTCCCCTCAACACCAGTATTTTCTCACTTTATAAACAAAGAAAGTAATTCATTCCCCTCAACACCAGTATTTTCTCACTTTATAAACAAAGAAAATGCTTATCTATTTACCTAAATATTAACTGTAAATGTTCCCGACAAAGCTCCTCTGTGGAGAAAGGAGCTGCAGTTCAGTTTGGGCTTTCGGTGTACAAGTGGCATCCTAGGCTAATGTACTGGCTGGTTTTGTGTGTCAACTTGACACAGGCTGGGGTTATCACTCAGAAAGGAGCTTCAGGTGAGGAAATGCCTCCATGAGATCCAGTTGTAAGGCATTTTCTCAATTAGTGATCAAGAGAGGAGGACCCATTGTGGGTGGTGCCATCCCTGGGCTGGTAGTCTTGGGTTCTATAAGAAAGCAAGCTGAGCAAGCCAGTAAGAAACATCCCTTTATGACCTCTATATCAGCTCCTGCTTCTTGACCTGCCTGAGTTCCAGTCCTGACTTTCTTTGGTGATGAATAGCAATGTGCAAGTGTAATCTGAATAAACCCTTTCCTCCTCAACTTGCTTCTTGGTCATGATTCTTGTGCAGGAATAGAAACCCAGACTAAGACAGCTAACATATGTGGTTTTATTATTTCAGGAAGATAGTTTTTCCCCTCCAGATTTTCTAACCCATATTACAGCCATGGCAACGATATATAAGCACAAATAGCTGTACTTTACAGAAAAGAGTAAATATAATAAAACATACTAAAATGTGATAGGTAACCCATATATATTTAAGTATAAATAGCACATATATCTATACAAACCATACACCAAAATGTGCGCATGTGTTCCAAAACTCCCTTTCTTAGAGCTATAAAGTGCCTTTCAGTGGAAACTTTTCATACCTATCTAGCAGACCAGAGTAGGGCAATATCGATGGTTTCATGTTGTACAATATGTGTTGTGGACGATGATGGTGCTTGAGGAAGACGACACTCCCTTCCACAGTCTGAGACTCAGGTTCTAATCCTGCCTTCAGCGTGCAGCTGCACAGCCACCTGCACCCTTCTTCATCTCTCTAGGTAGCTATTTTTTCTCCCATGCGCAATGACCAGATTGTCTCTAAGATTATCCTAGCTGGGAGTTCTAATAAACTCAATGATTTGTGATGCAGAAGTCGGTTTTTCCCCAGACTCACAAATAACTCTTTTGTTGTTGCGTTCTGGCTTACTGACTTAGCACTCAATTTTCTGCAAGATTAAAATTAAATGTAGATTGCTACCGAAGTCCTTATCAAATTGAATGCGGAGAAGTCTGAGACACCATGTCGGAATGAAAGGCATTACAAGCCATACTGTGTTAATCCTGAAATGATTCTGTAAGGCCAAACATCTGTATGAATGACTCCCAATTGCTGTAATTACGTTGATGGGGAATCTTATAAATCGTGTGTGCATGTGGATTGCACATCAGAGTAAATGTAGGCCGGGGGAATATTATTAGCAATTATAACTGTGAGCCGTTCTGCAGCTATGCCCCAGCTATCGCTTGATAGAAGGAGGCTGTGGTTTTTACAGCTGTGTTTCGTTCTGGATTTGTGTGGCTCTCAGGTTTGTTTTTATTGTCAGCTTGCTGTCAGTCAGACATCTGTGACCCCCCCAAACCCCCACCCCCGCTTTCTGTTTTCAAGATAACATGTGCTCTTGGCGTGACCCTCCTCTCACCTCTGAGTGATATTCCAACCTGACATTTTACATACAATCTGCTGGATTTTGAAAAGACGGTAGAGCGATGTTGGGTCGCTTGAAGATGAATTAAGCCAGGCACCTGCATACTTGGATAGTTTTTTTTTTAATTCTTTAACCATATTCTACTTTTCTATTGTGGTTCTTGTAGACAATATCTGATACATAGCTTAGTCTTGCCTTCACCTTGAGACTCTACTACCTCAGTTTCTCAAAGTTTGGAATTTTATGTGGATACCACCACAGACAAATTCAAAGTCTTAAATCCTAATCTTCTCATTTTTTCCTATCATGTGTGCACTTCATGGTTTACTATAATAACATAATAGTAAATCACCTATATTTTGCATTGTATATCTTAAACATTCTGTTATGAATATATATTTTTTCACTTATTGTGCTTGACTTTGGATTTCCATATAAGATGATTAGATGTGTTGTTTTGCTTGCTAGGTTTTTAAAATCTTTTCTTTCCTGAATGGAAAGTACCATCCAGTTCATCTGGTGTTTTATTTTATTATGCTGAGTGTGGTAAATGATGTAATGTCATATAAACAACAGATCTTAAAAACCAAAACAGACCAAAGCATCACTGTGGGGGAGTACAAGAACAGGGAGGTGGGAGGGAGTGGATGAGGGAGCAGGGGGAGGGAAAAGGGCATGTGGGACCTTTGGGGGTGGGGAACCAGAAAAAGGGAAATGAATTGTAAATATAGAATATATCCAATAAAAGATATTTATTTTAAAAAAACAAAAAACAAGAAAACAACAAAACGGAATTTGGGTGTTAACTAATAAAGTACCATCATCTCAGTTTTAGAAAGCCCAATGTGTTAGCTATCTTTTTTTAAACTTTTCAAATTTGGAGTTAGATATAGAGAAATGGGAAGGAAAGATAACTCAAGCTCATATACACAATACCTCCCATCTTCAGCCCACACGCTCCAGGTGTAATTGAGACCCCCCACGCATTTTGAATCACACAGCTATAGGATGGCTTCTCTTTGGAGTATCTATCAGAACTGCACTTCCTCTGTGTTCCAGTGGCTTCTGTCAGTGCCACTAGTGGTTCTTGCCCTAATAAACTGGGAATCTGCAGCTTCAGCTGACAGCATCACAGAGTCGTTTGGCTGCTTCTTAGTGTGGAAGAGACAACTAACTATTTAGAGAACACTAAAAGTAAAAGATAAGTTATTATTCTGTAGGACTTTCCTTGAACCGTAAAGAGTCAGAGTCCTTCTATGATGTACTATTATACTAAAAATGATAATACTAAAAATAGTATTATTGATACTATTTTTTTCCAAAGTCAGCATAGAGTTTATATTCTAGCCATACTATATAAATATATGCCCAATTTCAATTATGTCCTGTGCCGGGAGCCAGCCCCAGCAGAGGTGTTTCTTCTTGGTTCTTCTTGAGGCAGCAGAGGGGGGAAGAGCGTTGGCAGGGGTAAGACTTTGTCTTACGGAAAATTTAGGGTTGTTGTATAATAAAAGGTTTACTTATCTACATCTAAGTTACTAGGCTAACATAGCTGACCTGCCTTCTGTGTTCCTCTGGAGCCAGAGACTGCAGTCTCAGACATTTAACACCTGATCCTAAAACAGCAGGAGATTAAGTAAAGGGTTAATTGCTAGAGCCTTTTCCCTATTGTCCAGATGCCTCTTGCTTGTCAGTCTAGGGGGAAGTTAGGAGCAATAAACTTCTATTGAACCTGGAGAAGAAAATAACACTTGCAGAAAGAAAAACTTCTACATAAGTGAATATGCATAATCTCTCACATAAATTCATACATACACCTTCATACATATTTTCACATAGTTAGTTGGGCCCAGCTTGCATGCATTCTCACAATTTCATACTTACATACACACATGCATACATTCTCACAGTTACAAACTTACACACATCCATACTTACATATGCATAAGGAGTAAAAGACCAAGTACCGGTGCAGAAAGAACTCACTACAATATTTATTGGATCAAGAAATAAAAAGCGGAATAGTTGGGGCGAGAGGAACTATGGGAAGTATGGTGGGTGGGAACTGGGAAAGGGGAAAGCCTTTGGAATGTAAACATAGAATATAGAAAATAAAAATTAAAAAAAAAGAAATAAAAAGCTTCCACCCTTTCGATGCTAAATGAATTAAATCCATGTTTGTAAGAAAAAGGCTTTGTTTCTCTTAATAAAACTAAGCCTTCCTTGTCCTTACCATGGGATCTGTCCTGCCCCACCATAAGGAGAAGCCTACCTGCTCCTTCTGCTCTCTGCAACATCTTCTTTTTTCCTTTTTTCCTCTGCCTCCTGCATATTGTTATTCTCTTAGTTATTTTATGTTACCTATAGTTTCTAAGTTATTCCACTCTGTATTCTCCTTCTAATCTTGTTCTCTTCTCACTAAAACTTCTCCTCAGTTCAGTTCTTCTCTCAGCTCTGTTCCTCTCATTCAGTTCTTCTGGTCTGACTTCCCTTTGTCCTAGCCCTTAAACGTCCTTCAGAATACATGATCACATGTTACAAAGTTCATCACAAGTTCACACAAAATACCAAGTCATAAATTGAAATAGAAATTTACAACAGAGAATGTTTACATGCATACCCATTAGGAGTAATTATCTAGCTATCATTTGTCTTCTCTATAGGTTCGTAGAAAGTTTCAAACCATAACTAAGTTATAAGTGAAGTTTTGTATAGATAAACCCAGTCAATATTTTATCTTCTGTCCTAACATCTATAATAAATCCTAGTTCCATTTTTATGACCTTTGGTTAATTGTTTTACAACCTCTTGGAATGTGCTCTGAGTAGGAGAAAGTCTGGTTGCTATCTAAGAGCAATTAACTTCTGACACTTGGGAGACTGGCAGAGTTCTCATTGCAGTTTGGCTATAGAAAGGATCTTGTAGCAGTCCCATTAAAAAAGAGCTTAGTAATCACAGATATAATTTTAGGAATTCTTATAGGATCATCATTAAAACTTAAGTCATGTATTTGTCTACATAGCATCACTATAAGACAGTATATCTTCATGGATATGCAAGGATCTGTTCCAAAGGAATGTGCTATTACTTATTGATTATTATAAATGTATAATAATAATAACAGGAAAAGCATTCAAATAGCAGGAAATCTTTCCTAAAATTAGTCCCCCACAGCCTTGCTGAATGGGGGCTCACCTGTCACAGATTATATGTACTGAGCCATATTGGGGTGCTCCTGACAATCCTGGCCCACTCAGTAACAAATAAACATTTTAAAGCATTTTCATAGCAACAAAATCATAACAGTGTGCTACAATGGTCTACTTAACTGAGCAGGTTATAGTAATTTTGTTTGATTACTGAGACTCTTCTAAGTTAGGAGCCGGAGAGGTATTTTCTCATCTGTGTTCATTACATTTCTCTCTCCTTAGTGCTTAGAAATTAAATCAGCCTACCTGTATATCTACCAGCAGATGAATGGATTAAGTGGTTTATATAAATAGATATAGACATACACATAAATATAAATATAAATATAGATATAGATATAGATATAGATATAGATATAGATATAGATATAGATATGTGTATCTATCTATAAAACTATAAAAAGTGCTATATATGTACACATATGTATCATTAGAGATTAGTATTCATGAATTTTTAGGAAAATGGAGCTGGAAATTATTATACTTGGTGAAATAGGCCAGACTCAACATATAATATCTATACTTTAATGTATGTTTTTGTTGAAATGCATTACAGCAATGGAGGAAGCACCTGTAAAAGAGAGGGCAACAGGATAGAAGAGAAGACTGTGTAGCCTGATATGAGTGTAGAAGTTGGGACTTTAGGAGATGGAAGAAAGAGAACAGCATGGGGACTGTAGGGGACCCATGGAAGGCAGTGTGGAGAGGGACATGTAGGATTGCCACAGACACATAGCATGTCATAGCTAAGTCACTTTTGCAACCTAAGAATTAATAAAATACTGCAACTTACAGGGTAAGACAGTGTACTTCAGATTTACACATTGGGTCTGTGATTAGTTGCAGTGTGGGTTTATTTTTAAATATTTCTAAGAATTTAGTTCTGAATGTCTTCAACTTGTCATAATTAAGACTCATAATTTACACATACACAATAATGGGTTAAGGCATTTTCTTTAATACACACAATCATCTGATTTCAACCCTAATGTTAAAATATTATATGTGAGATATATATATATATATACACAATACATATATAATATATATGTATATATGTATATAGGATTTCAAGTAAACTTTTACCAACTTATCATAATTCTACCAATTTTAAAACCATTTATTCTTAAAATGTTATATATCCTTGATGACTGACTTTATTATAAATAGCAATATTCCATTTGCAGTGACTGAATTGTCAAAATTATATCTTCTATGACCTTGTATCATGAAATATAAATATCACATATTTTTAAGATATTTATCCTTAGTATTTACTGTTTCAACATATTAAATAGATGTTTTAAGCCTTCATATATACTTAGTCTATGATCTATGATAACTGTATTTTATCCTAAATGACTCTTTTTAATAAATAAACAAGGAGAGTTTTATTGAATCTATATGTACCATAATCCAGTTCCATTTTATTTGCAGAACATCATATGATATTCAATAATGGATTCACCTAAGATCTTCATAACCCAAGTTCACTTGTCCCTTCAGGGAGCAGGAAACTGTTACGCTTGTGATAATATGATTTTTTTTTTCTTTTAGCATGTCTTGAAAAAATATCAAGTCACTTGACCTTTTGTGCATATTTCATTTCAGGTTTTGACTAGAACAAATGGGAATACATTTCCCATTGGGAGCGAACTGAATCTCTTTTGCTGACAAAGGTCTAAATTTCGCTTCAAAAGCACACTGACCCGGGTACACCATAGTTAGTCAGGATAGACACTTACCTAATAGCCCTTAGCTCTTTGGCAACTATGACCTGTTGGGAATCTCCCATGAATCAACCAGACTTAGAAAGATCCTTACTTGTGTTCTTGACTTTAAAATCCAGTCATTCCCTCTTCCAGAGTCTTCCCAGAAACATTTTGCTAGAAAACCCTATTTTACATGTCTTCAGACATCTTGTATTTGAAGACACTTTGTAGAATCTTCACAATCCATTCTTTAGAGGTATAAACATTAATGAAACTGTACTTAGTGGATGCAGGCTAAACCCAATAGGTTTATACTTACCAATAGATAAAAGAGAATTTAAATCAAAGACTCCAGAAATCATCCACTGATCTCGTACATTTTGAACTCAGCAGAATTTTGAGTCACTCGGTACATTTCACAATCTCTCTGTTCCTTGCAGTTTTGGCAAAGATGCTCATGTGCACAAACTGAAGTCAGATAGTATTGGGGAAGGGAGCAGCAATCACCTGATGCTTGCTAAGTAGAGTCTTCAAGCTTGAAATCTCTCTTTTAATCTAAAACATTTTGGGGCTTGCTCTCATAACCAATCTTGAGTTCACCTTGGTTTGCTCTTTAAATTGAATGCCATCAAATTTGGCTGTTAGAATGCATGCATTTTACTGTAAAAAGGTTTTCATAAGACAGGAAGCATCTAATTGGACAAAACTGTATGACCTACGTTTTGTATAGAATAAACCAAAAGACTACCCAATGTCTATGGAAGGCAAAACCGTTTTGCACAAATAGACACTAATGACATGATATTTTTATGGCCATTGTTTGTACTTTTTGTTTGGATTAATTTTGGGGGACATGGTAATTTATCAAGATCAACTTTCCTTGGAAAATTGAATAATAAAATAAGCTGAAAAAATCTGTAGTCAACTAATCCTGGTAAACTATATATATTGAAATATATACATATATAGTTCAATTTCTTGAAGACTCATAAAATGGAAATAAAATGGCATAAAACAGTCAGTTGTAATTCTCCTAGAAAGTGCTGAGTTTCATTCTCTTGGCACTTTCAAACCTTATTTATCCATAAACTTTGTCAGAAATAATTTTAACATAAAGTAATATATTTAGATTCTTGATCTTGTATATTTAGGTTGTTTGTTGCATTTTCTGTTTTGAAAATTTTTACAACATATATCAATTACATTCTTCCCCATACCAACTATGCACTAATCTTCTCACCCAACGAACTTCATATTCTTTCTCCTGCTTATAAAACAAGACACAATGGGGGCTGAAGAGACGGCTTAGCAGTTTTATGAGCACTGACTGCTCTTCCAGAGGTCTTGAGTGCAATTCCCAGCACCACAGGGTGGCTCTCAACCATCTGTAATGGGATCTGATGCCCTCTTCTGGTATGTCTGAAGACTGCCACAGTATGTTCACAAATCACAAAACAAAGATCCAAGGACTTCTAAGGAAAAACACAGACATTCACAAAATCATAGAGGGCAGTTTTGTTCTGATATACCCAATGTGGGCTCATTAAAGACAATTGAATTATTCTTTCTCCTAGCAGTTGTCAGTTGCAAAATGCTTCTAGTTTAGGGGTGGGATGCTATGTCTACTTTCCTTTCTCAGTACAAGGAACCCATCTGGTTTGAACCTGTATATATTGGCCCAGTCTCTTTGAGTTATATCTGTGTCATACCTGTTGAATCTGGAAGTCACTGGTTCCTTAATGTTGCCCATTCTCTCCAGCTCTTGAAATTGTTGGTCCTCCTTTCTTCATAGCTCTCTGAACCCTGGAGCAGATTTTTTTGTTTGTTTGTTTTTGTTTTGTTTTGACTGGCTTATTCCTCTTATTATCATGCATTTTATTCAAGCATGTTGTTGCACACATGAGTAACTGAGTAATTTCATGATTAAGGTTGAGTCATAATACATCTCCCCATTTTAATGCAACCAGAAATCTATGGACACAGGGACTATTATACCCACTGTTGCTTGTAAAGAATGTTTCTAGGTGCAATCATAGAGATGAAGGTGCATGTTTGTGTCCTTTGGGGGTCAGTAAGTAGAGAACTTGCTAGATCGCATTTAAACATAAAGGAAATGAAAAAGAATTAAAAAAAATCTATCTGAAATTCTTTGGATTCCCTCCACTCTCTATAAGACATGAGTTCTACTAGACAGGACTAGCCTTCTTGGCCACATCTGCTTAAATTCCAACATTACTACTGAAAGAGCCATTGGAAGAAGCAGGATCGGCTCAGAAGGCGAGAATTCTCATTGGTTTTGCTGAAATTTAGTATGTTATTTTCAGAAGACAATTATCAGGGCAGTAAATATCTTTCGGAACTTTCCAAAGATCCTAAATGATTTAAAACATTACCTCCAGGAGCCTAATTGCTGGAAATGTGATCAGCTCTTTCTGGATATCCCACCAACAACAACAACAAAAAAATGTGTATTTTTGAAGCTTTGAATGTCTTTGAATGCCTCTCTCTCATCCTGGCTTATGGAGATTGTATTATGACACATTTTGATGTGGATTTCATGTTGACTTTTCTGTTGTTCTCTGACATTCATTCAGATTCTTGGTATCTATTGTTTTATATGTCCTGTGAAATGTGAACACTTCTCAGCTGTCACATATTTTCAAATATTCTGTATCTGTCTCCCACTGACTCTCCTCCGCGGATGGATGGTGCTATGCCATCTAAGTGACTTTTTGATGGATGTTTGTCCTACTTCCCTTTCCTGTTGCTGTAATAATAAAACACCCCGAGAGGAAGAACTGATGGGAGAAATGGTCCATCATCATGGGCCTCACTTAGGAACCTGAAGTCTCATCCATAATCAAGAATAAACAAATGAATGCACACACTGTTTTCTCTGTGTACTTTCACCCCTTTCATACAGACCAGGACCTGAACTCAGTAGATCAGGTCTTCCAACATCACTTAACAGAAAATTCTAGACCTGTGGGCTAACGTGCTGTAGACAATCCTTCATCCAGTTTGTCTTCACAGGGCATTCTAGATTATATAAAATTGAAAATTAAAGCTGGCCAGGTTGATAAATGTTAACACTTGTATTAGTCATGGATCTCTAGAGTCTCAGCACTAATGCAATGTCCTTATATATTGACAAAATGTATTGTAATGTAGTCCAACTAACTCACCAATGGGCAGCTGTGAGTGGAAAGACCAAAAATCTAGTAGTTGCTCAGGCCCACAAGGCTAGTTGTTTCAGCTGGTCTTCTGTATGAACTGGGATCCTGAAGACATGGGTTGCAACAGATGTGCTAGCAAGTAAGTACAAGCAGGTGAAGAAGAGTAAGTCTTCTTTCTTCAAATGTCCTTATGTAGGCCTCCAGAAGAAGGTGTGACCCAGATTAAAGGGGTGTACCACCACACCTTCATCTGGAACTTGCTTTGTCCCAGACTGGCCTTGAACTCACAGATCTGCTTGCCTCTGTCTCCTGGGATTAAAGGCATGCACTACCTTGCCTGGGCCTAAACTTCTCATGGCCCACAGTGCCTCAAGACCTTCATGTCTGGGTCAGAAACCTGTGTCTTCCAGCTTCAAGGTCTGGATCAGAGGTGTGCCCCGCACCCCCATGTCTAGATTGTAGTTTGTTCATTCCATATGTAGTCAAGTCGGCAACCAGGAATAGCCACCACAACATTCTTAGGGAGTGTCCCAGTTAGCCCTCATCCTATAGACAAATAGTTTCATAACTAATGTGTCCCTTTGTGCTGTTGTCAGGTAAGCCTTCTGACCATGGTGATGCTTCCCAGCAGGACATCAGAGCTGAGAATGACTCCACCATTCAGCATAATGAAAATGTTCTTTCTTTTACACCTGGTTTTTCTCCAAGTAAATAGCTCCATAGGCACACTCAGCTACAGATCCACAGGGGGCAGGTACCTAAGCTCTCTCTGCAACTAATTTTCTAGATCCTTTCTCTTCACTTCCTTGTCTCTTACAAGTGGGGAGAACCTTAGTGTCCCTGAGTTCCAACCCCTCCCTGTCTCCTCAATGTGGTAAAACCTTCCATTCCTTTCTGTTTTCCTTTCTACTGTATTTGTCTTGTTGTGAATTGCTTCATGACAAAACATCATGAAAACAGAGAGTGCAAGTAACTTACTTGATTTTTTTTTTCACATAGTTTAACTACTGCTGCCTGGCATCCAATACCCCCGCAGATCAGTGTAAAGATTTTATTTTCCTCCCACAATACTTATTCTTCTGTTTCTTTGTTTTTAAATCGTAGTTTATCACAGTCAAAAGGCACGTCTGAAAATATGCTTTAAGCAGACAGTTTTTCAAATGGTTAACACACTTTTGTTTAGGTTTAATTGTAAGCTCTCCTCCCTTTGTTCTGTCTGCGGATATGTTTTCTATTTGGGACCCATTAATTGTGCTGATTTTTATACTATTTTACTTTTCTCATATGTGTGGGCAGGTGTGTGTGTGCGCGCGCGCGCGCACACACACATGGGGAAGCCAAAGGAGTTGTTGGGTGTCTGCCTCTATAACTATCTGCCTTCCTCTCTCAGAGTCTTTCCCTGAACATACACCTGGGCTGAGCTGGCTGCTCAGTGACTTTCCTCATGCTCCTGCCTCAGCTCAGCCTTCTCTGCCTATCTTAGGATCAAAGATCAGCCCCTTATGTTCCTGCAGCAAATGTGCTTACCTAGTAAGTCATCTTCCCAGACATTACCTTTAGGGCAGACTATGTCACACGCACAGGTAGATTGCTTGTGTAGATGAAGCAAGGCCATGGGAGTCATCCTTTGGACCGGCAAAGAAGAAACACAGCAAAATACTGTGAGTTGTGTTACCCAAGTCTCTGTAACATATAAACATTTAAAAAGGTATGGGGAGAATCCTGTTTGACCTAGTTCTGTCATTATACGAGCACTGGGGAGTTTGGAAGCAGGATGCTGGTGTGTGAAGATGCCCAGGAAGCCTGCTGGACCTTGGGAGGAAACTTACAAGAGGGAGATTTTTTTTTTTATTGTAAGCATTTTATATTCAACTTGGATAAAAAACAGACAAACAAACAAACAAACAAAACCAATCTGAATTTCTAGCTTGTGAACAATGTCTGCTTTTCCATGGAGTCTGATATCTGGCTTTTTTCAAAAAGGCAGTGTCCCCACTGGAGTGTGAGCATCTTCCTTTTATTGTTTGTTTGGGTTTTTTGTTTTGTCTTTTAAAGATTTATTATTATATGTGAGTACACTGTTTCTGTCTTCAGACACAACAGAAGAGGGCATCAGATCTCATTACAGATGGTTGTGAACCACCATGTGGTTGCTGGGATTTGAACTCAGGACCTTCAGAAGAGCGGTCAGTGCTCTTAACTGCTGAGCCACCTCTCCAGCCCATGAGTGTCTTCCTATGTTAAGTCCCTTGTTTGCAACATAAAACACGGCTCAATTCAGTCTCTCAGATTCAATAAGGATAAGCTCTTGGGACATAGCTGCCCTCTGACTTTTCCAGGAGTGGGTTGAAAGGCATACACAATTACCAAGACTCCTCATTGCA